>OY757907.1:21808538-21946380 GCA_963585895.1 Sepioteuthis lessoniana
AAGTCTATTTTAGAATGCAAACAATGCACTGAGACAAACTCTCTCTGGCCCTGATCACAGGACTAAGAATATATCATTTGTATCCCAGCAGAGGACTAAGACTCCTCCCCACAAAAAAGGGTGTCCTAGTTATTATATTAAACTGTATCTAGTTGTGAGGCACTAGCTCTGGAGATCTGGGAAGTATAGAGTATTAATTCAAAGCTATTACTCCAGACTCACTTTGACCCAGAGTGGAAGTGCCAGTTAGGGTCACATTTATAGATAAAATAGATCTGTTTAAAAATTATTAGTATTGGATAGAAATGACTGAAACCATATAACTGAGTGTAAGTAAATGATTATCAAATTGGAATTGTTACTTGAAACTATATAATTGTTAATAAAGTATTAGTATTATATAGAAACACATAAAACCATATAAGTGTGTGCAAATTATTTCTATTAGATAGGAATACTTGATACCATATAACTGTGTGCAAACAAAGGATTTTAAACATAGGAATCATTTTACATACTGTTCAGATATGTTTATCATCTATATTATAATAATCTGATTTTTGTATGTATGTATTTACCAACCCCCCTGCACTGGTAGGACGTGACACAAGGTAGATTTTTAAGTGGAGTTTAATAGGTTTTAATTCAGAGTTTTCCTTTTCCTAGACTGGTTGCCTTACCAAAATTAAAGAAATCAGTCTGCCCTACTATTTACCCATAGCTGGAGGGAGAATAATTGGATTCATACCTTTCCCAAGGGTTTAAGTGCTGTATTAAATGCCATCAGCCTTGCCCAGGATTTGAACTTGTGTTGCTGTGTCTGTTTCCTACGACAATAACCTTTATATTTGTATGTATGTTACTGTAGCACAATAGTAACAACTCATCATAGAGAGATTTTTGTTCACTGAATCATATTAAAATGCTTGCCCAGTCGGCTGGGGCTGTAGAATTATTTTAGATCAATTTCAACCAGGAAATTAAAAGTCCATTTTATAAAATTTCTTTAAAAGAAATCCTTTACCGCAATCAATGTTAGTCATGTAATGATCAACCAAGCAAATCAGAATCTAAGATCTAGAATTTTAATGATTTCACATTCAATTGGCCAATGATTGAAATTTTTATCTCGGTGCAAAAATGATTACTTCAGTCTTTCTATTGTTTAATAGATAACAATTTACTGAGTACCAAAGCTACCACTCAAATTATATTTTGAGCTGTTTATAAACTTATATGTATATTATATCCAGAGACAAAATATAAAAATTAATCCAGAAAAATAATGCTAGATATTAATAAATCTCTAAAAAGCATTTTCAGTAGAACTTACTTAAAGGCTACCTCTACCAGCAATTAATCTCGATAGCAATTCATATTCTGCTTTGCCAAGTTGGCTGGGGCTGTAGAATACACCGACTGCTTCTCTGCAGAGGGGTAAGACCCACCCCCATGAGTGTCCTGGATATGACGCTAAACAATCTAATGGTGAGGTTCCAGCAATGCTGGAGCTTTGTGGAATGCAAAGTACCCCTTCATTGCCATCGCTCCCAGGTCCACTCTGGCCCGGAAAGGTGGCACCTGATAGGGCCCTATCTATGGGTTAAATAGAACAAACAGCATACTTATGCTAAACTGAATTGTTTGAGTAAACTGAATAGCTTAAAATAGAAATATTTTTGACAATTAAACCGTACTTACATTTAAACTGCGTGCTTATGCTTAACTGAATTATTTCAAATAGAACTGTTTTTCGACATTAAAACTGTATTTACACTTAACTGATTTGTTACATATAACTGTTTGAATAGTTTGAAATCGAAATGTTTTTGACAATTAAACTGTGTACTTATGCTAAACTGAATTGTTTTAAATAGAACAGATTATTTACGTAAAAATGGATTTGGCGTTAAATAACCTACAAAGGTTGATATGCCATAAAACCCAACAAACCAACCATATTAAAATGCTTTGTGAATAAAGCAATTTCCAATACAATTTGCAAATTAATAATAAGGAATTTGGGATCTATGTTTATACTCACCTCAGTTATAATTTCTCAAGAGAAATAATTATTAAATGTTAATTATTATGTACTTCCTATTATTGTATATTTATTCGTTCATTTATCAGCAATTAATTATGATATAAATTCTGTAAATATGATGTGACTCAACATGGAACTAAGTGACAGCCAAAGGTGATTTTTAAAAAAGTTTTAATAAAACAAAATTCATATTAAAATGTTCAGTATTACCTTAAACAAGACATTCTATTTCATCTTAGCAGTGCAAAAAATATGATCTTCTGACAGAGAACAATGCTAACAGTGGAATTAATATAAGACATTATTTTCAAATTCTTTGATGGATCAATCAAACTTCACTGTCTTGAGGAATCTCAGAAAATTCAATCACAGTATTTTTTGTTATAAGATTAATAAACAACATCTTTTGAATCAAAGGAGTTATTGATACCCGCTAACTCTTGAATTCTTTGAAAAAGAATATAAAAGTGCTACTCCTCTAGCCAAAACTATTTTCCTGTAGCATACATCTATGAAGAAGAATTTGACTTGTACTAGTGTTAAGATAGCAGCAGACATCAATATTTTCAAAAAGTATTTTATAACTTTGCTGTTGGTGCAGGTGTGGTCAGTATTTTTTATTTCATGTGCCTTGCAATAAAAGAAGGAGTTTATTAATAATGAATGGAAAAATTTGACCTTTTCTGTTGACACACCTGCAAGGATGTTTACAACTCATTACTGAATTAGATCTGTTTCTCAGCTAAATTAGATCTGTTTCTCAACAGAATTAGCTAAACTATTTTAAGCAAATTGGTATGTGTGTGTGTGTGTGTGTGTGTGTGTGTGTGTGTGCATTTGTGTGCACATGTATATTACTTGAAATGGTATCATTAAAATAACAGTTGCAAGTTGTCATTCTTGAAAGTACATTTATGATTAACAGCATGTCTCATATTTTTGCCAATTCAGTGGTTCTTGCAAAGTGAAGGTAACAAATTTGTATATTTAATTAAAAAAATCTAATTGCGATGAATGATTATATTTTGCTTTTCAGTCAAGTAATCTATTGTGAGCTTCATGAATAAATGATTGCTTTAGTTGATAGCTTCAAAATTAAAATGACCAGTTATTCAAAAACAACTGTTTTTGTTTAGAAAAAATACTTAAACTATTACTATTCTAACTTAGACCAAATATAAATGTTCATATAAGGAAAAATCTGGTTTGAATGTGTGTATATGATAATTGTTCTACAGTTAATGGTAACTCTATGGTCTTTTTTCCCAGGCAAGCTTCTACTTGTTTATACAATGATATTTATTGAATTTTCTTATTTTTGGCTCAGGATAGGATAAATTAAAGTAGATGAAATTTTATATGTGAATTTCTTGGAGCAGTAATTAAAAATTTGCAATTTGTTTTAAATTAGAAATGTTATAAGTTTTAATTAAGCAGAATTTTTTTCACTATCAAGTTTTTTCAAATTTTGGTAATATAGAATTCTGCTTTGATTGGTTTGGTTTGGTTTTATGGCATATCAACTATTATAGATTATTTAATGCCAAATCCTATTTATACATATATATCAAATATGGGGGGGGTCCTTGTGGTGTAATGGTTAAAGCGATGGACTGCGGAATCGTTGTAAGCGAGTTTGTACTCCAGTCACGCTATTACATTCACTTTCGGGCAAATACCCTTGGGAAAGATATGAACCCCCATATCCTCCCAGCTATGGGTTAAATAGTAGCACTACTATTCTTCTAGGAGAATGGCTTTGGCATTAAATAACCTACAGAGGTTGATATGCCATTAAACAAAGAAACCAAACCAATCAAATATAGGATTTGTACACAAATTTTGTTGATAACATTTTTACATTTCATTTGTTTACACTCAGTCAAATGATCAAACAGTTCTATTTCAAATAATTCAATTTAACATAAGTCATTTGTTTGCCCTTAGTTTAAATATCAAACAATTCTATTTGATCAATAGATAAGGCCCTATCAGGTGCTACCACTCTGGGCCAGAGTGAACCAGGGAGAAATGGCAGCGAAGGGGTACCCTGCATTCCCCAAAGCTCCAGCATTACTGGAGCCTCACCATCAGATTGTTTAATTTCATATCCAGGACATTCATTTGGATGGGGTCTTACCCCTCTGCAGAGATTCAGTCACTGTATTCTACAGCCCCAGCCAACTAGGCTTTGGTTTTGAGTACAACATTTTAAGGGTTAAAATGGAAATGAACTTTGACTGGGACACCTGCATCCCAGTGGGTGTTAAATCGTTGAAAAATAAAACTGTGCAAATAAACTTCAAATAAATCTTTTTCCTTTTATTTCTTTACAGATGAAATAAAACAAGAAGAATTTAACAAAAAATTAGGAAATATTTATTAGACTTTATGTGACCAGTACAAAATGAAATATTTTCCTGGTACTTTACAAGAATAGATTTGTTTTCTTGTAAATGACCTGAAGAAATAATTTCATTTTGGACTAATAGTTTAAAGTCTAATAAATACTTTCAAGTCTTTTGTTAAATTTTCTTTCAGTTTTCTTCCATGTTTATTTGCTTCTTTTTAGAGAAGAATAAGAAAAAATAAAATCAAGCAATGAAAATTAATAATGATTTTAGAAGTTGATTGTTTTTTTCACTCATTAAGTTCCAAATAGGATTGGAAATTTCTTTATTCTTCAAGTTGATACACTACTCTAAAAAATATTTGCTGTGTCCAATTCACTGTTTTAGGGGTAAAAGACAGTTCTAAAAAGAGAAATCATATCATTAGGATGTAGATTTTGTTGTATCTTGACAAAATGTGTCTTCTTACCAAATTGAATATATCAGCAAATTTCTCTCTGTACAATCAATACCTATATTAATGATTGGTAAGATTTTGTCTGTCTGTCCTATTTTGATAGCCAAATGGTTTGATACAGAGCAACCAAATTTGGTATGCATATTTATTGGATCCAGGGGAAGATTTTAATGCAAAATAAATTTTGTTTATCAGGGTGAAAAAGAGAAGCACTCTCTAATAATAATGATAATAATAATAATCAAATGCAGCAAACTGTTACAAAAGACTAAGTTTGATTGGGTGAGAAAGGTGATCCACTGGGAATTGTGCAAGTGATTAAAATTTGACCATATTAACACACGGTTTATGCGCAAACTTGTATCCCTCCTAGAAAATGAGACTCTTAACTTCTCTGGGATTTTGAGAAACAAATAAATCACCCAATCCTGGCCAGAAATTCTTTGATAAAAAAATAAATACACTTGTCATCTAATGGATTTTGCTGTTCCAGAAAGAAAGTGAAAAGATAGAAAAATATTTGGATTTTGCCAGAGCTGAAAAAGCTGTTGAATATGAAGGTGATAATGATATGTTCAAAAGAAAAAATTAACAGA
The DNA here is from genome assembly GCA_963585895.1 of Sepioteuthis lessoniana. Classification (NCBI taxonomy): domain Eukaryota; kingdom Metazoa; phylum Mollusca; class Cephalopoda; order Myopsida; family Loliginidae; genus Sepioteuthis; species Sepioteuthis lessoniana. The sequence goes on from OY757907.1 coordinate 21,813,990, forward strand.
TTATTTGTCTTACAAAAATAATCATTCATTTTTAATTAAACATTGCTAATTAGATTTTTTGGTAGTTCTTGAAACTGGAAATGTAAAATGATTATATTGCATTATTGAATGATTCTAAATCCTTTGTTTGAAGATACAATTAAACTCTCTACAAGCTATGATTTTCCACTGAAAATTCAAGTACTTTTCAAAACTAAAAATATATACAATTTTACATAACTTGACTCTGATGGGAACAAATTTCAACAGCAGCAAGGAATTGTTTTACTGTCATTATGACCAGATATGATCCAAGTCTTGACCTTGCATAAACTGCTACTTCTATTATTAGTTTATAACTTCAAGGTTATAAGTTACAGTAGTTTGTGAGAGCCTTTTTTCATTTGAATTAAAAGATTTTCTTCTTAATTAATTTGGACTAGCAATATTCACAAATTTAGAAATTATGACTGAACCACAGACCAATGTTTGTACCATTGAGCTTCTATAAATGAAAAAGATCATCTTCTCCATGTAGATAATTCAACAAGTTGGATAGAGGAAACCAAAACAAGAAAGTATTTTTTTTCTTATTTAAATTTCTCCTTTTCCAATACAAAACATTCACCACTCATTCTGCTCTAAATTCTTTTGTAAAGACTTGGTGCAATAATCAATATGTAGAATTCTTTTGTGCAGTTTGTTCTGATTCTGAGATATGTCATCCAGAGATTAACAAAAAAAAAAAAAAATAAATGAATTAAAAAACATTAGATAATCGAAAAGAAAAAATGAAAAATAATAATGAAGAAATATCACTAGTGAATAAATAAAAATAAAAGAATTTGTAAAGAGTGATCATATCAGAATTTGCTAAAAAGTTAAAGTAAAAACAAAACTATTAGTGGTTAAGATTTGAGCAGCAAACTAACAGTCAACAATAAATAGTTTCTTCTAACTTCATCTTAAGAAAAAATATTGAAGTGTTTCACAACTATTAGGGGAATTGCCATACTTCATCTTAAGAAATAGTATTGAATTTCTTCACAATTATTGAATAGGGTTGCATTAAATTGATGGCGATAATTATTGATTAATTTTAACAACACGTCAACCAGTCTATGGCTATTTTATGAAGAGAGATTAGGGGATTGCATTTATTGTACAAATGATTTCTAAATAGAGCTAATTGACTCATTGATGGTCCCTAACAGCAAGGCTTAAGATTAACAGTGTCCCATTGTCCCAGGAACACTAGAAAATTTGTTGGGGATACCCCATGGGATAGTCAATTTAAAAAAAAAATAAAAATAAGTATAATGAAAAATTTTTGAAGATATTTAGATCATTTTGGGATAATTTTTTTTATTTCAATCAATCCAAATCTCTGGAAAAGTTATTTTTACAATAATTTCAGGAAACGAAGCCAAATTGTTTTTTACATTTTTATTTCTATTTTGATTTGGACTGTTGCAAAGCTTTGACATGAACTAGTATAAAATCATAATAATTAGGTTTAATTTTTTTCTTGCACACTCTACTTTTTGTATCATCAATTAAAAACATTGTTTTGGACTTACTTCAGCGACTTGAAAATTTGCTTTTATTTAACACAAGCAAAATATTGTATTTTCCCTCATTTTAAAAAAAATAAAAACTTTCTTTGTTTTTGATGTTTCTTAAACAAAAAAAAAAAAAAAATAGAAACTCCAATTTCAAGAGGAAATAGACCAAAATGAATATAATTTATTTCCTAAACATTTCAATGACATTTTTATTATGCTACTAACAGCTACAGCTGATCACAAAAAAATAAACATTTTGATTTTGAAACAGTTTAAGATTGTTTTGGGACAGTTAAAATTGTTTTTTGGACAGTTCTGGGATTGTGGTGAAAAATGTTAGTCTTGAGCCCAGCCTAAAAGGTACTTCTACTCTGGGTCAGCATGGACCTGGGAATAATGGCAATTATAGGGTACTCCACACTCTCAAGATCTCCAGAATTGGAGCCTTACCATGATATTCTACTTGGGACACTTTTTTAGTGGGAGGGTATGTTTTTACCCTTATGCAGGGTAAAAAAAGGTATTTAAAAAAATAAGTATATTCCAAGCTTTGCCAGCAATAAAATTGATGGAGATAAGTTCTCAAAAACCTTATTTGTGATAATTGATGAAAAATAGTCTTTAGATATTGTCAAAGCAACAAAAAATAATGAATGTAAGTAAACAGACATTTATAAATTTGCCTTTGTTTTTTAGTGTTTCCAACACTTTAGTTGATTCCTTTTAAATCTTGTATTACTGTTGACTACATTGAAATTAATGATAAGCTGGGATCCAAGGAAAAAAGTCTTTCCCAATGAAGTGAAATCAAAAGATCCAATGCCTGATATGAAGTCTTAGATATTTTATTGCTATATGACGGAGTAATACAATTAAATCACTCTGAAACTTGTAAAATCTGTGCTCAGCAACTATTACCCATCATTCATTCATACAACTTGAGATATGACAAAATATTTATTTCCTCAGAACTGCTTTGCAAAGTATAATGGCTAGGAAGTTAGACTAACAGGTAATAGTGAGTGAATTCATACTAAGTGATTCATTCTTCTGACATTGTGTTTTAGCGAGATTTTAATTGTTATTATTTTTGGCGACATGAAAGTTTGTTTGTTTTTGGGTGCGGGGAAACCATTTTTAGCGTGAGTTTATTTTTAGCGAGGAAAAGTTGTAACGTGCATGTGTGTGTTTACGTTGAGTTGTTTCCTCGCTAAGTTTGAAATTCCCTCGCAAGATGTCAAAGTCGAAATGTTTTTAGGAATAGTTTTTATTTGCAGCATGAAATATTTAGTTTGTTTTTGTGCTGCAAGCCTCATAGGAGAGGAAATAAGTGAAGAGACAAAATGGAGATACCATAGAGTTGAGAAAGCAGTGTGTATCGTCGGACGTGTGAGGGATTGTGTTCGCCATAGTTTAGCGAAAGTCTTGTTTGCCATTGGGGGAAATAAACTTTAGAGTCACCGTGAGTTTTGTGTGTCTGGTGGATTTGGGGAGAAGTGTGCGTGTCTCCATTAAGATTGCCCAGAGGTGAAATGAGAGCTAGGTGCCGGGAGCGGGATTAGGCATCGCATTGACATAGCCAATTTTGGGGGTGACATAAAGTTGTTCCTGTGTGTGGCGTATTGAATGTATCTAATTCATATTCAACTGGGATTCCTTGGTCTGAGATAGACACAAGGAATCCATAAATTAGATAGGTTCTCTCATGTGTCCATGCTGCTGCTGCTATTGAAGAACTGCCAGTGAGACGTCTGCACTGGACGGCGTTCAGCCAAAAAAAGTGTTTGGTAGCTTACCCAATTTCTGCTGCCCAGAAAGGAGACCGGGATGAATAGGATAGGTCATCCTGATTGGGTGAAATTACGCATCGAATTAAGTTATGCGCCAAACTAAAATTCCTTCTGCTACAGTGTGAAACAGAGCTGGGATTAGTAAGTGACAACATGTGTTTTTCATCAAGGATATCTTGCATTGAAATTTTTGTATATTTGTTTTTACAAAAGAAATGAACTTTATCATCAATCAATCTCACTTTATTATGGTTATTATTTATGATTTTCAGAACAGTGCCAGAAAAATGAAGACCATGAAAATTAAACGTTTCTAACTTAATTGCAAAATTAGAATTTCATGTCACTGAATTATCAGTTTTATGATTCTACTATTGTTTATGTTTACTATTGCTTTACCAAACAATGTTGAGTCGTAAAAATTGGTATTTAGCAATATAAATTTATAACCAAACAAAACAACCAAAAAACCTCCATACAAAATGGATATAACCATTTTAAGTAATCTGTCATTTGAGATTAATTACCTCACTGCAATGAGTATAATCAATCCAAACCATGCAAGATGCCAGTCAAGTCCTTCCTATGTCTGACCTTGTACCAGATAAACTAAATTTATTTAATCTCAGTAGAAAAACACCTAATTACCTGAATGTTTATGCCAAGCTAGAGCAGAAGAATAGGAGAGAATGTTGCCTTTGGTGATTTGTTTTAGTTCTTAGTATTGACACTAGAATTATTGATTTTAATGTCATCTGTCCAAATTCTCAGTCTAACTTGTGACATACAGATGCTTGGCAACAGAGATAAAATATTACACAGTTCTGAAAAAAATGGTTATTCTGACTCTAGAATCAGAATTGAGAAAATTTGTACTTAGGTTGGGAGTGATAAATGCCAAGGATGGAGTAAAAATAAAATAAGACACTTAATACATAGTTTGACTTGAAAAGTGAAAGAATATTTTAAAAAATGAATATAAAAGAAAAAGGCCATGTTAGTCAAATCCAGAAAAGAAAGAAAGAATGTTAGATATTACTTGACATAAGTCTTCTTGATTTTTAAAAATAGATATGTTTTATTTGTGCTATTTTCATAATTGATTTACAAACATCAATCATTCTAATTTTATGTTCTCCAAATTTACATTTTTTATCATTTTAGTATCACTCATATTTATTTGTTTTATTTGTGTTGGTGTCCCCCCCCCCACACACAGAGTAGATATAGATATAAATTATCACTGCATCCTTCAAGATTTAAGAGTTAGGTGTGAATTTTATATGAAATTTATTAATAATCATTTTAAGTTCATTATTAATTGATAATTGATAAGACTTTTCAGTTGAATTTCTTTTCAGATTTATGTTACTTTTGATAGTATCATTTTAAGTGTTTACTTATTTCAGTTATTGAAATAATCTACGTGCGTGTGTGTGTGTGTGTATGTATATATATGTGTATGTGTATATATTTATATATATGCATATACATAAATGCATTTGTATAGTTATACATATATATCTGCATATATATGTGTGTGTGTGTGTGTATGTGCATATATATATATATATATATATATATAAGTTGGCTGACTGTAGTTGAGGGCAACTGAAAGGCTCCCTTTTCAATAGCTACTACACTGAGGCATAGGGGAGAGCACTAACCCTTTCCCTGCATTGCCCAGCTTACTCTTGATTTGTACCTTATAATGCTGAGTGTTAAGCAAGGTGGTATCAAGCACCATTTTTTGAGTCTTTGGTATGGCTCGACCAGGGATTGAACTCAGGTCTCCCAGACAATTAGCAAACACTCTAACCATTAAGCCAATTGAAAATAATACTTAACAAACTACTTCAAGTTTCACAATCCTAATCATCAAATAGGTTTAATTTATTTATGACAAGTAAAGTTGTCTATAATGCTCTTGTCATTTGGAGGTAAAAACATAGTTATGTTATCACAATCCAGTCAGACACTCATTGACTTTGTAAATGTTTACTTTCATGAAAACACTTGCATATCAATTAGGATTTATTTTATTTAAGTCTATGTTTTGATTGGGGAATTCAATTATATTTCATTTTTTTCTGGGCACAGTCATACAATTCTTAGACCCTTCAATCACAAGAATAGACTCTCTTTGATTTTGACCATTCCATTTTAGGATTTGTACCGTTTTTGTCTTTACACACCCATATATATTTTGACAGCATTGTTTATTTGCGTATTACTTATTTTTAAATGGATTTATAACTTTCTCACCCCACATTTGGCTTCTAACAGATAACACTGACCTTTGTTACAAAATTTTTTTCCAAAGATCAAAGGTTTATTAAGTAATAAATATATGATTGCTATTTTATGCCAAATTCAAAAATATCCTTCATTGTGTTTGGTCAGGTCTGGTTTTTAAGATGTGCTTGAATACTTCACAACAAGTTATAGACAATAATAACACTTATTAAAAAGCTGTGAACTCTACTTTTCACTGCTGATCACAGGTGCCTGATGTTTTGTATAGCATATAATGTTGTATGTGTACCTAACTACAGTGTACCACCCTACTCACTAACACCCACATACCTAGAGGAGGTGAGGTTTATCCCTCAGATTAAAATGATTTTAATTTACTGTGTCAAGTGTCAAAAACAAGCTGATCTTTTCTCTTTTCAGCTTGACATTGGTATTCCTGTAAGAATGGATTGCAAGTGTAAGAATAATCATGACAGGATCTATTTTATCTGCAGTAATGTGGCTCTTCCTAACCATCGAGCAAAAATCACTGACTTTGTGAAGAAGGCATATCATAATTACTTTGGAGTCAAAGTTGGTGATCAGGATACACCATTCGGTCTCCATGTTTACTGTAAAACATGTGGAGAACTTGAGGGATTTGAGGAATGGTAAAAAGAAAGGTATACCATTTGCCATTCGAATGGTCTGGAGGAAAGGAAAAGATCACATTACGGACTGCTATTTCTGCATGATAAATCTTAAAAGAATAAATCACAAGAACAAGCACCACGTCTATTACTCCAATTTTCCTTCTCCCATAAGACCAATCACTCAAGGCCCAGACCTTCCTGTTCTTTAGCCAAATGGTGATACAGAATATAGCTCTGGTTCTGAACATAGCAATATGACTGTTGTGGCTGGAGATGTTGCATACAAGCAAGAAGAGGATGACCAGCCAGTACTCTTGATACAAGTAGAACTCAACAACCTGACACAAGATCTGAACCTTTCAAAGGAGTCTACTTAGCAGCTAGGATCATGTCTCAAAGAGAAACATCTGTTGGTACCAGGAAAAATGTTCTACTGGTATCGAAACCATGAGAGAGAATTATGACAGTTTTTCACATTCCAGGATAAATCATCATAGGTTTATAACAACATTGCTAGCTTGATCAAATCAATGGGCCTAAAGTATGATGCTGTGGAATGAAGGCTTTTTATTGACTCATCCAACAAAAGTCTCAAAGCAATTCTTCTACATAATGGGAATAGTTTTTCATCTATCCTTACAGGGCATTCAGTACAAATGAAAAATTGCCCAGCCAGCTGGGGCTGTAGAATACACCGACTGCATCTCTGCAGAGGGGTAAGATCCCCCAATGAGTGTCCTGGATATGACACTAAATGATCTGATGGTGAGGTTCCAGTAATGCTGGAAATTTGAGGAATGAGAAACACCCCTTTATTGCTATCGCTCCCAGGTTCACTCTGGCCCAGAGTGGTAGCACCTGATAGGGTCCTATCAATGGGTCAAATAGTACTAAACTACATACTTATGCTAAACTGAATTGTTTGAAATAGAACTATTTTTGTATGCCAAACTGAATTGTTTGAAATGGAACTGTTTGTGACATTGAAACCATACTTATATTAAACTGAATTATTTGAAATAGAACTGTTTGACATTTAATTGTGTGTAAACAAAAGCTATACTTATACTAAACTAAATTGTTTGAATTAGAACTGTTTGACTAAACTGAATAACTTGAAATAGAAATGTTTTTGACAATTAAACTGTGTACTTATGCTAAACTGAATTATTTGAAATAGAACAGTTTACTAATGCAAAACTGAATTGTTTAAAATAAAAGTGTTTTGAAATTCAACTGTGTGTAAACAAAAAACTGTACTTATAATAAACGGAATAGTTTGAAAGTTTTATCAAAATGACTCAATTTGGTATTAAATGACCCTAAAAGGGTTGATGTGCTGTAAAACAAAACAACCAACTAATTAATCAACCAACAAATGAAAGAAACTCATTACAGCATGGATCATTTGCTGTCTGCTGTTAACTATACTGCTAAAACTCCCTCAATGAGGCCACCTATTGGTCACCTGTAATACTTGAGGATGGCTGAGCAGTTCATGACCCAGCAACCAAAGCAGTTATGTTACCTGCAACAGTTCATTTTAGCCCTTACTGAGCTAGTTATAAAAGAACAAATGGTTAATCTGTGGAGATCTTAAGGTGGTTAGACTTGTCTTCGGTCTCCAAGGTGGGTACACTAAGTATCCTTGTTTAATGTTTCTCTGGAACAGTCATGTTGACAACCAACAAGAGTGGATGTTAAGACAAGGGTTAAAATCTGGTATGCATGACATTCAATCTCACCCTCTCATTGAACCAAACAAAATACTGCTTGCACATATCAAGTTAGGAGTAATGAAGAACTTTGTGAAGACAATGGAAAGGGAATCCAGTGGGTTTGCTTTCCTCCAGAAGAAGTTCCCACAAATAAGCATGGAGAAACTCAATGCTGGTATATTTGATGACCCTCAAATAAGAGAACTTATGAATAACCCTACGTTTAACAAAGCACTGGGCAAAGCTAAGCTGTCTGCTTGGCATTCACTGAAGTCCATAGTTATAAACTTCCAGGGAAATCACCTGAGTGAAGAATATGAGAAGGAAATTGAAGGCCTACTGAAGAGCTTCTGTCAACTCGGGGCATGAATGTCTGTCAAATTGCACTTTCTGTGGTCATGCAGACTGTTTTCCAAAGAACTGTGGAGATTTGAGAGAAGAGCAGGGTGAGCACTTTAACCAAGACATTTGCATTATGGAAGAATGCTACCAAGTCCAGCAGGATGTAAACTTTCTTGCTGACTACTGTTGGTGCTTGAAATAGAATGTGGTGGCTGTGAGCACAGGAGGAAGTCCCTTAAAAGCCTTTTCATCCACAAATAGCTTATTTTGAGTATTTTCAGTTCACTTTGACACAATGTGAGCTTTCTGCATATATATCAGCCTTAAATTTTTCATTATTTGTTTAATTCAACAAGAGTTATTATATTGTTCTATACATTTTAAGTAAGAGCTTGTATCTTAAAAAATTGATCTGAATAGAAAAAATGAGTGTAATTTTTGGATTCAGCATAAAAACAGCTTTAAAATCACCTATTATATATTTGACCTTGAAAACATTATAGGCCAGTGCAATCATTCTTTCTACAATTATTGGTGGGATTATATGCATTCCCTTAGTTTTTAATTATTTTGTGGTTACGTTTTTGTATTATGAAATGCATGTTATTTATAATTTTTATCATATTTCTTTTGAATATTTTTTGCTGCATATTTGTTTTTGGAAAATGTTTATTTAAGAAGTATAGAAACATTTTTCCACCAATTTCTAAAAGAGGGGATCATAGATTATTTTTGAAAAGGTAACAAAAAATTAAAGTTAACAAAAAGTATTTCTATTATTAAAATATTTATATTTTCTTGACAATATTTAGCATTTCATTTTTTGCAATCTATTACCATATTATCACTTCTTAAACTTATGCATTAGTTTTTAAATGAATGATTGTTAAAGCAGTTTAAGTAGTATATATAAATGTGTGTGTGTGTGTGTGTGTGTGTGTGTGTGTGCGTGTGCGTGTGTGTGTGTGTATTTCTAAAATTCATACAAGAGAAATCCACAACTGATAAAGAATGCAGGTCAGAATGGGACTGTAAAAGGCTGTTTTTATGTGTTATATTGCTATATATCATGTTAGTATTGGTGCTGAGATTATTGATTTTAATCAGAGTCTGTTCAAAATCTCTGCCAGGCATCTGACATAAAGCTGCTCAGTTCTAGAGACCAAGCCTTTTTAAAATGTATTAACAAGTGATTACTACCCAACCTCTTCCTAGAGAAATATAAGTCAAACACAGATTGCCTTTATTCTCAGATAGAAACCAAAAAGAAATTCAAGTAGAATAATTCAAATAACAATCAATTATTTGGACAATGCAATGTTTAGAAAATCCCTTTCTTTCGGCTGATAGATAAATAAAATTGGATGGCTGTATGCTGAGCAAAACGTGTTCTAATTTTAGTGTTTGGACAGATATAGTCAATTGAATGGAAAAGTAGAGAAAATTAAGTTTAAATGTTGCGTGAAAATTGATTGGTTAGGATCTATTGATTTCTAGTTCTATGGGGAATTCTTTCTAAAGAACAGGAAAGGTGGAAATGAAAATCAGGAAAAAAATATTTTTAGTACTAAACATAATTTATTTTCTATTCTTTTTTTGACTGAATCAAAGGAAAATTATACTGTTTATAATAAGCATCCTCTTAGATTTGGTTATATACAAACTGTAGAAGAATTTATATCCTGCTCCTGGTAGGAGACATAAACCATCTATGAGTGTTAATAATTTAGGGGGTGTCAAAAGTTTTGCAATATTCTAGTAATGTGAGACAACAATTCAGCAGCTGTGAATGTTTATGCAAAAGTTGTGATGGTGACGAACCGCATTCGACAGTGAGATGCCAAGTTTATCTGTTACTCTCCAAGTTGCCAGATTTATCCCTATGACTTGGAGCATGGCCTCAGGATCTATAGTTTTTGGCCTAACTAACCTTGCCTGTATGTCAAGGTTCTTGCAACCTGAGCAAAATTTCTTCAACCATATGGTTACTGTACGTTTTATACAAATGTTTTTGATTGCTTCAGTGGCATTATGGCAAATTTATCTGTGAGGCTTTCAAATCACCCATGGAGTGAAAGGATGCACAACTTGTCAGCCCACCAACTACCATGATACTACCAACCACAGGAGGTATCTACCACAGCTGGAACTGCTTCATTCATGTGATATATGTGCCACAAACAAGCCTGTACCAAAATATTGCAAAACTTTTGATTCACCTGAGTTTTTCTGACTTGAATAGGGAGAATATAAAAGTGCCAAATCATGGAAGTGTGCCTGATCAAATCTGAACAAGGAGAGAGAAAATGAATTGACAACCAGGGAATGAGAAAAGGATCTGTTTAAAGATAGTTTTTCATTGGGTATAGATATAAGAGAGTTTTGAGGTAGCAAATAAAAGAACAAAGGAGACACTCACAGGTGTCCACTATTACTTTCTCAGGGTGAAGAAAAGAATATATCTCCCTCACAATATGTATATTGGTAGGAATTCCACCTGCAGAAGTACATCACTGTTAACTGTGACCCTCTTGTTCCTAGGCCTCTAAAAGGTTCTCATTTTTCAGCTCAATAATAAAATCTGATTCAGTGGGATGCAAATAAGATGTTTGCACTCTCCTCCAGCAGACACTCATGATTAATACTGAGAAAAATATTTGTCTCACTAACACAGCGGAGGCCAAGAAAATGATATGAAAACCTAATAGAACATTGTGTACTGGCTACTCAAATGATAAGATAAGTACTATAAATTATTCACTATCTTCCAGAAAGATTTTATTCACTAAATACTTCTTTTCTCCTTCTATTACAATTTGAACACCTGTTTTTGCAAATCAGGGGGTCATTTGTCATTTTCTTTGGTTTTATATATATATATATATATATATAAGTTTGACGACCATAGTCGAGGCTGACCAGAAGGCTCCCTTTTCAATAGTTACAACGCAGAGGTGTAAGGAACAGCACTACTTATTTCCCTAGATTACCCCATTTATTCTTGATCAATACCTTATAATGTTGAGTGTTAAACAAGGAGGCATCAAGTAACATTTTTTTGAGTCTTTTGTATGACTCTACCTGGGATTAAACCCTGGTCTCCCTGGCCATTGGTGAATACTCTAACCATTATGCCAGTGGGCTAGTTATATATATATATATGATAACTTATTAACTCCATTTTTTTTTACTATTCAGTCCAATTTCTATCTAGTTCGTTTATAAGTTTATCTTAATCCAATTTCCCTGTTACTACTTATGTGAAGTTCGACCTGGGTTATTTTGAACAACAAACAGCAATATGAATAATAAAAATCCCCATAGCACAAAAAATAATGAAATCACAGAAAGAAAAGTTTGATGTTGGGTCTTTTTTAGTACTATGTTTAAATATACAGTATCACCAATAAATAAGTACATTCCTAACAATTTTACAAAAAAATTTTTTCTAAACTTTGGCATCAGAATTTTATTGTTTCTGGTGAAGCATCATAAAATGAAAATGGATATTATTAGGTATTATTCATTACCAAACTCTACAACATTGAAATTTTTAAACCAAAAATATGAATATGCAGCAGTCCAAAAATATAAAGGAACACTTTATATTTATGCAACTTTTCGTTACAATGTTTCAGTGTTGTAGAGTTTGATAAAAAATTTCTTTGTATAACTATTTTGATTGGATAATGTTCTACATGAAATACTAAAATCCTAGTATCTTTGGTTTAGAAGAAAATTGACTTTATCTTAAAGAATTATTAGGGATTTAGTTATTCATGTGTGATACATTATTTCAGAGCATCACTTGTAGGTTTATGACTAATTGCAATTATCAAAATACTTTTCTCATTTCCAAAGCTCTAGGCATATAAGAAAATGAAATTTCCATTGATATTCTCTACAACTCAACTAAAACTTATTCCTCTTAAGTGCAATGTCTATCTTAAAATCTAATATTAAATAGCCCACATCATGTCTTCAATCACTGATTATGTCACTTAATCAGTATTGATAATGATCTATGATTGTACCTTATCCTAAGAAATCAATATCAATAAGCATATAAGATTATTTCTTGTTACTATACTTTAGTGATTAGACTGGTTATTTCTTGCTATCTGTATGATGATCAATTTCATCTCCAAATTTATTTCGAACAATCAAAAGTTAGAATAAGTAAAGTGGACAAAGTTACTTTTTGAAAGTAATAGTAATAGAATTCATTCAGCAATGCCATAGCTTGAAATTAATTTACACATTATGGTACTATCTTGGTTATTTCTTTTATACATGCTGATTCTATAAAGCTGTGTTGATTATATTAGCAATACTTTAATTTTTTTCTATGTATATTATATACAAATTGTTAGGAGTGTAAGTATTCATGTGTGATGCAATACAGTAACACACACACGCACATACACACACACACACACACACACACACACACACACACACACACACACACACACACACACACACACACACACACACACTGTCTTGTTGTTGGGATTTAGAATACATTGACCATTTCCCCAGTAGCAGACTAACTAAGGGGTGTCAAAGATATGATGCTAAACTGCATCTGATGGTGAGGTTCCAATTCTAGAGATCTGGTACATGTGGAGTACCCCTTCATTGTCATTATTCCCAGGTCCACTCTGACCTGGACTGTTAATACCTGTTAGAGTGCCATCTATAGGTGAATTAGATCTGTTTAAAGATTATTCCTATTCAATGCGACTGTGTAAAAAAAACTCTTAAGAGACAACTACCCGAAAATATGAATATGAAAGCAATTCTTTAACCCCAAGTAATAAAAAAAACCCTTGACAGGTTGAAATGTTATTAAAATCAATCAAATACACACACACACACACACACACACACACACTTTTATATCCTTATATTATTTTCCTTTACAAACTGAGAATTAAAAAAATCCTAGCAGGAAATAAAATTTACATATATAATGCATATATTGCTTTATAGTATAACAAGCATCGGTTATCAGACCTTATAAATTTTACTCTACATTAAAAGCAAACACATTAATTCACTTTGCCATTAAAGGATGAACATTTAAAAACCACTGCTGATAGTGAAATATTTTTAATAGATTTCTTCTTGTTTAGCCGTTATGCATACACACATAAATGCCCAGTTTATTAATTTTGGGAAAATGTCCTTTGAGAAAATTGAAAAATATTCAAAAGCATCTTTAGAACTTTTTCACTAGTCCTTATGAAAAGCAAACATTGCTTTGAAAGTACTGAAGCCAAAGTAAATGAAAAATTAATTTGTTCACTGTGTGATATTCTAATACTTGCTGCTAATGTCAACAAAAATGTATCAATTAGATTTAAGGTGTGTATGGGGGGGTACTTGTTAAGCTTATCCAGAGATCACTGGTGATTTTGTAAACAATATACAGTTATTATTATCATGTTTGTAATGTTTACTGATAAGAAATTTTGGAAATTTTGAAAATTCATTTCACCTCTTAAATTTTATCTAAATAAGTTTAATCTGCCGATTTTTGTTATTGAGAAGAAATTTCTCTTTCCTTTAAAGTTTATCTTTTTCTCTGTTTTTTTACTTTTTGAATATTAAAACATTTGATGATAGAATTGATTATTTAAGCTGATTTTTATGAAATAATCACTGATACTAAAAAGGTGGATACCTAACACACACACACACACACACACACACACACACACACACACACACACACACACACACACACACACAGGCAATATATATATATATATATATATATACATATAAGAATAGCATAGAGAGAGAGAGAGAGAGAGAGAGAGAGCATCACAGAAGAGCATACATGTCTATATAGAGTTTGTTTCTTTCTTACATTGCTACCACAGTAAGTTTGAAAAGAAAGAGAAAGGTCTCTTAAAATAACAGTTAAAATAAAGAATGGATAAGCAACATGACAGATTCAAAGGCAAAGAAAAATCTCTTAAGCGAATCCTAAATTAAGACAAATTATTCCCTGTGGAGTGAGCAAAGATTATATAACATTAAATGTCAGGAATCTAATTGGATTTGTCAGTAAGAATGAGTGGCAGGTCTCTTTCCAAAGATGAAAATAAATTATAACATTTTAAGAGAAGAATGTTTAAGCTTATATCTTGAAATCTTGGTAATGCCAAAATCACCAAACTTACGACTTTAAGTTTCACTATTCCTGCAACATTAGGTAAGTAAAGTTAGCGACCATAGTCGAGGGTGATCCGAAGGCTCCCTTTTCGATAGCTACTACACCAAGGTGTAGGGGAGGGCGCTACTCCATTCCCAGGATTGCTCCACTTTACCCTTGAACCGTACCTTATAATGCTGAGTGTTAAGCAAGGTGGTATCAAGTTCCATTTTTAAAGTCTTTGGTATGACTCGACCTGGGATTGAACCCAGGTCTCCCGGGCCATTGGCGAACACTCTAACTGCTGGGCCATTGTGGGTAATATTTAGTCTTTTAGAAAATGATTGTCATTCATCTCTTAATTCAATCCCAGTATTTAAAAAATGAATGTTAGTTTGTATTTCTTTATATGCAATGATGATAGTACAATGTCCAAAAGGTTTATTTGATTCATTAAGTAAGATTTTTTCTTTGCAACATTAATTTTACTGGACAGTATATTCACTGTTTTCTTTCACTATATTCTGCCATCTTTTAGTTTGGTTTGGTTTTATGACATTTTAGCCATTGTAGGTTATTTAATGCCAAATCCATTTTGATACATATAAACAGTTCCATTTCAAACAATTCAGTTTAGTATAAGTATGCAGTTTAAATGTCAAAAACAGTTCTATTTCAAATTATTCAATTAAATGGTTCCAAGTATTGCTATGTATCATTAACAATTCAATTAAACATTTATTTAAAGTCATTTATTTACACAGTTAAAAGTTAAAATAGTTCTATTTCAAACAATTCAGTTTAGTCTAAGCACAGTTTAGTTCTATTTAACCCTATCAGGTGCTACCATTCTGGGCCAGAGTAGACCTGGGAGCGATGGCAATAAAGAGGAACTCTGCATTCCCCAAATCTTCAACATTACTGAAGCCTCACCATCAGATTGTTTGATGTCATATCCTGGACACTCTTTGGGGGAGTTTTACCCCTCTGAAGAGATGCAGTCGGTGTATTCTACAGCCCCAGCTGACTGGGCCAGCCATCTTTTGATAAACTTCATAATTCCATCCTCTCAGAACTTTTTATCTTTCTCAACAAACGTGCCTTTTGCTGTCTTTCAGAGAGTTTTTTTAAATCGGAAAATTCTATAAAACCACAAATAAACTGTAATTAATAGGTGCAATATCTGCTGAATATGGTGGATGAGTAATATAATTTTAATCAAGGTGTAATCATTTTTTCCTGGTAACCATAAAAATACACAATTCAACATTATTATCCAGATTGAATATTGCAGTCTTTCTTAATTAATTTTAAATGCTTTTTCATCAATTGTTACCATTCGTTGATATAATTGGGACCAGTATCTGATTTAGTTGTTTCTTTTTCCAGAAAAAGCTCATAGTAAAGGACTCTCTTACAATCTGACCATATGCAAAGCTTCACTTTTTTTTGGTTGAAGACCAACATTTGGTAGCTTAGTGGTGGTTAATTTCTCTTTTCCTACAATCTCTTGCATTCTATATTGTAAAATATTCACTTTTCATTACCTGTCATGGTTTTTAAACATCGGGAAACATTTTTTCAGAATTTTTTTTATTTCATTTATTTATTTATTTGGTTTAAGTAATTTAGAAACCATATATCAAAAAGACTACAACACCTGAGTTAGATATCTTTACCATGCAGGATATCTCTCACTGCATAAAACTTTGATTATTGTTAAGTAATATCTTCACTTCAATGTTACCAATCTCAACTATTCTGTCC
This sequence comes from Sepioteuthis lessoniana, assembly GCA_963585895.1. Classification (NCBI taxonomy): domain Eukaryota; kingdom Metazoa; phylum Mollusca; class Cephalopoda; order Myopsida; family Loliginidae; genus Sepioteuthis; species Sepioteuthis lessoniana. The sequence continues at coordinate 21,830,205 of OY757907.1, forward strand.
AACTGTGGAGCGTAATGTAATTTTGTATGCCATATTTCATTCACAGTAACTTTTTCATAAACTGCATTAATCCTTTTTTTGTGTTTGAATCTTATTTTTACTCATTACAAAATTAGAATATGCAATATATCAAAGATAGTGGCCACTTTTCTTCCATCTTTATTTTTGAAAAAACTAAGAATATGCCAATGTTAATAAAATCTTTAAAAATCTGTTTGATATGTTAAAATAGACCCAAAATGAATGTTTTTGAATGAAGTTAGTTAAGACTAAAAACTCCAAATGCCATTTCATGAGAAAACAGAACAAGCTGGCCATTTCAATGTATAAAAGAAATGTTAAAGATTGAGGATAAATCATTTATTTCTTTAACGTCAAAGAAAAACTGAAAAAACAGTTACAAAAATAATGAGATAATTAAATGGTTAGTCCTTGTTGAATCAGTTCCTGTTTTTATCTGTAGTTTCTCTTTAAAATAATTCTATTTTCAAATCTCAGAAAATATATTCATCTTTGAATTTATCTAATGCGTTATTCTACTCAACAAAATAGTAACAAAATTGTACTTACCTTTTGGAACAATATTTTCAACTTCTATTGACCAGAATATTTTTTCTTGGACCAATTTCTGGTTCTGTGTTTTTGGCAAATTTTTTGTAATACTTTTTGGTAAGGTTTTATTGTCTACAATATTTTTGGTATTAGTTTTATCACTGTCATCAAAGACTTTTTCTTCCATTTTTGCTTTTATAATAGTCTTCCATGTATTTAAATGTTCAGCAGATTTAAATTTTAGCAAAGGTTTCTGGGCTTCTGTCTTCAAGACCTTGCTTGAGATCTGATTTGCCTGTACAACATTGGGAGCAACATCAGTATAATAATCTTCATTATCATACATATTCTCTTCACCATAATTATCATTTCCAATGTCAGTGATGACCGATCCAATGTGTACAGTATATTCATCATCATCATCATCATCGTCCTCACTTTCATTACTAGACTTTTTGAGAATACCATTGTTATTGTCTAAAGGTTTTTTAAATCGTAGAGTTTTGCCAGTCAGTGTATTTTGTTTCTGTTTATCTTTCTGAGACATTTTGTTGTCTTCAGCTGTAATGATGTGAGCTTTTGGCTTTCTCTCCAACCATTGAACCCTTGCTTGTGAATCGTAACTACTCAATTCACGATGAGCCTTTGCTTGCAGCAAGACAAGATGTTTTGGGTTTGGCTGTTCTGTATCTGTCATGTAGTCAATTGCCTCCATATTTGGTTCAGAAATAAAGATGTTTGTGACAAGGAAAAATGAAATACAAAATATGGCCAAAAAGAAAAACATACTCTGGGGGAGTCGGAATTTGTAAGTTACCATGGTAACTTGTCAGTTGATCAATACGACTTTTATCTCATTTTTTGGGAAGGAAAAGATTTTTTGGTATTAAAAAAATAAAAAGCATTTCCTCATTTGTTGTTTTTATTTTATACCTGATCGTTATACGTAAAGAAAGGAATTATTTTTTTTTTTTTAAATTTAATCATTTTTTAGCAATGACTATTTATGTTAATACTTATCTATCTTTAAAATTAAGTTTTTACTTTTTTTCCCCCATTCAATTTTTTCAAAATATTAGTTTAAGAATTTTTCTACATTAGACATCAGATTAAGTTTGAAAGTTCAGCCTGATTTTACTGTTTGGCCTTCTAGCACAAGCCAAGTTTAGTGAGCAATTTTCAGTTTGTAAGAAGTTTGTTCTCTGCAGGTGTCCAAAGCCAATGTACTTTTCTGGCCAAAAACATCAAGAAATTTGAATAAATCCACTCAGCACAGGTTTAGACCCTAACTGCTTGGCTGCTGGAAAAGCACTGAAGGACACATTAATCTGGTGATAGTGGCATTTGGTGTGATTGCTAATCCACTTAATCTAATGTGACCAGATGGTGTGCTTCAGTAAACTTTAGCTTTTGATCTGCAATAAAAAAATAAAAAGATTTAGTAAAAGATTTAAAAGGCTACTAAGTTCATTTCCAAACAAAGTGACCGGCTGCAAACATAATTAATCAACTAATACCAACATTCACACACACACACACACACACACACACACACACACACACACACACACACACACACACATATATATATATATATATATATATATATATATATATATATATACATTTACAAAAATTAATTTGTGAGTCAGGAACTTTTGCAGCATTTTATGGTGGGTTTTTGTTCTTTTGACCAACTGATAGCATATCTCTTGATTTTTTTCAATTGGTGTGACAAAGTTAGCCTTTTCTTTTTTTTTTCTCTGGATAACTTTTTTCTTTTTTCCCCAGACAGTGATTCGTGATATATTGTTATATCCGAATTCTGGTGGGTTTTTTTCTTTTTCTCTGTTACTGTAAATGCTGTAAGTTAGTAAGTTAGTAATATATATATATATATATATATATATATATATATATATATATATATATATAGTTGAAGAGAGAGGGAGAGAGAGAGAGAGAGAGAGAGAGAGAGAGAGAGAGAGAGAGAGAGAGAGAAGAAAAGTCTCTTTGCATTCGGATGTTAGGAGTATACTTATTTATGAGCAATATTGACCAACACATACTTTGAAATCTTCGCTACTAACTTGCATTAACACAATGATTTTATGTATATGAATGCGCAAATACTTAAGTATTGAGGCAGCAGTTTTCCTTTTTGGCATTGATCAACAATATTTGATGATAGCAGTTCTCTCAAACTCAGAATTCAATGGAGGTTGTAATGAATATCCTCTTTTAAATTTTATTAACATTAATCCTTTTAAGATATTTTCCTTTTATCTTCAAGATTATTTAAGTGGTTGATTGGTTGGGTTTTATGCCATATCAACCCTTGTAGCTAATTCAATGCTGAATCCTGTTTATACATACATATTATATACATATATGATTTGTAAATGAATAGTTTGTAGGTCATAATTTTTAAATGAGTCACACAGTTTAATGGTTTGCACACAGTTTAATGGCTTCCAGAATTTTTATCTAGCACTAAAAGTTTTATTTACACAGTTAAATGGTTTCAAGAATTGCAGTGTGACACTAATACTTTTCTTTGCACACAGTTCAATGGTTTCAAGTATTGCGATTTAACACAAGTAATTCTATTCAACATTATTTCATTCATTTGCACACAGTTTACTAGTTTTTATAGCAAATGATTAATAAATTCTATTTAACCCATAGATGGGACCCTGATAGATACAACCACTCCAGATCGGAGTGGACCCGGGAGTAATGGCAATAAAAGAGTTCTCCACATTCCCCAAAGGTCCTGGACTGGAGTGTTAACATTAGATAGTTTAGTGTCATATCAAGGACACTTGTTAGCTGGGTTTTACCTCTTTGCAGAGATGAAGCTGGCATATTCTTCCGCCCTAGCCAATTGGGCAAAGGTTATTAATGGTTTTATTGTTTTTATTTGTTTTTGTTTTTTAAAGTTAAATTAGTAGATTTAATGAAAGAGTTTAGTGATAGAATTCAGGAGAAAAGAGATTTTTCAATTAATCATATATAATATCCTGAATAGCTGCAGCAGAGAATACAGGGATAAAAACATGCTAATTCTTAAAAATAAAACTTTTAGCACATTAAAAAGCCATAATTTGTGGGGAACTTATGAAACAAAAAATGGCTGATCATTCATAGATTAATAAAGAACACACCAACTTATGCAAAACAAAGTTAAAATAATATGAAGACAAAAAGATTAGAACATAATGGGATAATAGAAACCAGCTTATTTATTTTAAAAAGATCCTATAAGCTGACCAATGAGCAATGTATGAGAACCTCTACTTAGAAAATAGACATATGAGATTTAAAGCATTTATATTCTACTGCTGGAATATGTCCATTCTTATAGTGAGTTCAGTCCTTGAAATTGGTAGTATGTGGCAGGCATCAGCTTGATTAAAAGTGTATTTCCATTAGGATGTTATACTTGAAAGTTCAAATCCTGTGGAAGGATTCTTGTATGATAAAAAAAAAGTTAAGGATAAGAGCTATATACTCTCTCTCACTCTTTTTAAAAACGTTCGTCCAAAAAGATTTCCAGATATAAATAATAGATTTAGCTCAACACCAGGTGAAACTTTGTGATACAAACAACAAAGATGTTACTCTGAAAGAATCATTAAACAATAATAATTCATATCTCAGGAATTCTGTAATATTACAGATGGGTGCTGTCGTCAATGAGTGAAGGTGTCACGAGACTAGCGTGTGTGGGCAGAATGACCTGCAAAGTTAGATGTGATTTTAAAATAATCACAAATGAACTATCACGTGTTTCACAACAGTTTCACTGGTGACATCGAACTTTCAGGGATCTTCAATTTGTTCCCCAAAATCTCTATATAAGAAAACAAGTCAGGAGATTTTGGCAGAGTTGAAGGCAGTTGTCAAAATGGGTGCGTTAAAGGTTCTGAGGCCCCGACCTGTTCTACCCCGGTCTGCTACAACCTATCTGTCAGGCGTGTGTCAACAGTCAGCTCTCACCCACACCGCTGACACCACCAAGAGGAAGGGAGAAGAAGAACGTAACTAAAATGAACTTTTCAAGTTGCAACGATCATAGCTAAGTGAATGATAAACGACTGCTATATTTTCTTCCCTTACCTTCGAGTTTGAGTATTTCTTTTTCTGCGGACTTCTTTCTTTACAGCACAACATGTTGGTCCTATGTTACAATTCAAACAGAGATTTTTTTATTGGAAAATGTTACTGATATATGAAAGATTTATCTATTTGTTATGCTAATAGTAAATATGCTAATGTGTGTGTGTTTGTCCATAATAAGTTGTATTCTGGATGAGGCAACTTGCACAAAAGATCATATGCTAAAAACATTCAGAAAAGAAACAGTTAATTAATAATTGAAACTAATAAGTCTTCATATGTATGTACCCAAATGTATTCACCGACCAATCAATGGGGCTTAGAATACAATGACAGTATCCTCTGCAGAGGGGTAAGATGTTTCTTCCCTCCCCCCAAAATAGAGGTGTCCTCAGTATGACACTAAACTGCTGATGATAAGGCATGATGTGGAGTACCCAATCATTACCATTACTCCCTGGTCAACTCTGACCCAGAGCAGAAGTAATATCTATAGGTCAAATAGATCTGTTCAAAAATAATTCATATTTGATAGGACCTTGTGCAAAAAACTCTTAAGAAACAACTACACAAAAAATATCAATACAAATGTACAATGAACATGATTCCTTAATATCTAGGCCTAAAATTATCCAAGAGAGGCTTGAATGCTGTTAAAATCAATCAATCACATACACACACACATATATTTTACATTTCAATAGATATATCAAATATGGGAGAAATTGATTTGTTGTTAAGATTCCTTAACAGAAAAGAAGTTTTGTAACAGAAAGCATTATCAAAACAAAAGTGTCTTTCATATGTATGCACAGACATGTATACACACAAGGGAGGGATTAAATTGTTCAATAAGTCCATAGCCTGACATGTAGTTATAAGAGAAATTTTGATATGAAATTTTCATTATATCATGTTCAATCCATATAATTAATATCATGCTTATCACTTTTATTCATTGACAAGGAAAAATATTTGTTTTGGAAGATAAATATGTTTTCTATCATTAGGATATAGACTTATTGATGCACACACACACACACACACACACACACACACACACACACACACACACACACACACACACATATATATATATATATATATATATATATATATATATATATATATGTGTGTGTATCTGTGTGTCTGTGTGTGTTGGTGTGTGTGTGACTCCAGGTTAAATGTGTGGTAAGAGTAACCCAAAGTTAAACTTTTTAGAGCTTATTTTTTTGATTCAAATATCATTGGAGAACAAGAAATCCTGACCTGTTTCCCAAATGTTTTCTCTTTCATTAATGATACTAGCATAAAAAATAACAAAAAATGTTTAGGTTTGCATTATTTTTATTGCACTTTTAACCTGGACTAATATATATATATATATATATATATATATATATATATATATATATATATATATATATATAATCTGGTATATAATCTGAATTGCGCATTTTCAGGTGAAAGTAAAAATATTGTAACTTGCCAGAGAATCAAACTAACAATCTCCCTATAACATATAGTGGATACTCTATTATCGTTCTAGAAACTTTTTCAAGCTTATCTCAACTGGGACAGGAAAAATTACTGCTAATAAGTATATATTATATGAGAAGATCATCAGAAATATCAACTACTGAGAACTATCTGATATCTCTTCTCTTCGTGGCTTTAATTATGCAAACATCAAACATCATAACCTCAAGCTGGAAACCTTTATTATATCTGACACCACAAGTTATTTTCAGTCATAAAAATGCTGCAAAAGGTGGGAATGAAATTGGTAAATGAGTGTACTTTTCGGCACAAATGATGCCAAAAGCAACTGGAGCCAAATATATGAAATAGCTGCAAAAGGTGGGAATGAAATTGGTAAATGAGTGTACCTTTTGGCACAAATGATGCCAAAAGCAACTGGAGCCAAATATATGAAATAGCTGCAAAAGGTACTATTTACCAACCCCTCCGCTCGGGCAGGATACGACACAAGGTCAATTTTTAAGCAGAGTTTAACAGGTTTGAATTCAGAGTTTTCCTTCTCCTAGACTAGTTGCCTCAACAAGGCTGAAGAACCTAGTCCGTCCTACTATTTACCCATAGCTGGAGGGAGAATAAGGGGGTTCATACCTTTCCCAAGGGTATTTGCCCGAAAGTGAACATAATAGCGCGACTGGAGTACAAACTCGCGTACTACGATTCCGCAGTTCATCGCTTTAACCATTACACCACGAGGACACTGCAAAAGGTGGGAATGAAATTGGTAAATGAGTGTACCTTTTGGCACAAATGATGCCAAAAGCAACTGGAGCCGAATATATGAAATAGCTGCAAAAAGTGGGAATGAAATTGGTAAATGAGTGTACCTTTCGGCACAAATAATGCCAAAAGCAACTGGAGCCGAATATATGAAATAGCTGCAAAAAGTGGGAATGAAATTGGTAAATGAGTGTACCTTTCGGCACAAATGATGCCAAAAGCAACTGGAGCCGAATATAAGAAATAGCTGCAAAAGGTGGGAATGAAATTGGTAAATGAGTGTACCTTTTGGCACAAATGATGCCAAAAGCAACTGGAGCCAAATATATGAAATAGCTGCAAAAGGTGGGAATGAAATTGGTAAATGAGTGTACCTTTCGGCACAAATGATGCCAAAAGCAACTGGAGCCGAATATATGAAATAGCTGCAAAAGGTGGGAATGAAATTGGTAAATGAGTGTACCTTTCGGCACAAATGATGCCAAAAGCAACTGGAGCCGAATATAGGAAATAGCTGCAAAAGGTGGGAATGAAATTGGTAAATGAGTGTACCTTTCGGCACAAATGATGCCAAAAGCAACTGGAGCCGAATATATGAAATAGCTGCAAAAAGTGGGAATGAAATTGGTAAATGAGTGTACCTTTCGGCACAAATGATGCCAAAAGCAACTGGAGCCGAATATAGGAAATAGCTGCAAAAGGTGGGAATGAAATTGGTAAATGAGTGTACCTTTCAGCACAAATGATGCCAAAAGCAACTGGAGCCGAATATATGAAATAGCTGCAAAAAGTGGGAATGAAATTGGTAAATGAGTGTACCTTTCGGCACAAATGATGCCAAAAGCAACTGGAGCTGAATATAGGAAATAGCTGCAAAAGGTGGGAATGAAATTGGTAAATGAGTGTACCTTTCGGCACAAATGATGCCAAAAGCAACTGGAGCCGAATATAGGAAATAGCTGCAAAAGGTGGGAATGAAATTGGTAAATGAGTGTACCTTTCAGCACAAATGATGCCAAAAGCAACTGGAGCCAAATATAGGAAATAGCTGAAAAGGTGGGAATGAAATTGGTAAATGAGTGTACCTTTCGGCACAAATGATGCCAAAAGCAACTGGAGCCAAATATATTCAGTAATTCAGAAGCAATAAAAGGCATCCTGTTTTCTGGATTAATTGATTTATAGTATACTATTATGGAATAAATGATTTTGTTTAACACTGGATACTGTAATTTCAATCCTAATAGCTGCTATATCTATACTGACCCATTACAGGAAAGCATGTGAATCTGTTAAATGAAATTGGTAGAAATTATTTTTGATTCTAATTTATCAAGGTAGAATTATGTAAATTCTTTAGTTGATTATATTTATTTAAACATTTACATTTACTGTTGGTGATACTTATTAAGAGAACACAATATTTCTATTATAAAATTTATTTAAGTTTATTTATCTAGTTACTGGCTGAAAAATCAGCACTGGTAAGAGGTAAAAGGCATGAACTGGACTGTGCATACAGTAAGGTAAACAGACAAAAATTAAAAAATCCCTTCTACTAATTTCATTTTCTTAAAAAATGTCTATTCTATAATGTTTGTTATCAATTAAAACTTAATGCCAAACTGTTCAAGAGAGGCAAATATTGTTTTGAAAATATATAAAAGCCTAAGACAATCTCATATAGAATATTATACCCAGGCCCGGACTCTAGGGTTGAGACACAGAAATTGGAGTAAAAATTTTTAGATTGTAGGGCATACAAAGAAGGGTGACATAAATAATAAAAAAAGTAAAAGGTCACAGTTATGAGGATCATTAAATAAGTTTTCAGACTTTTTTCATATGGGCACTTTTATTGATAATGCACACATGAAACTCTAGTCCCCTTCGAAGTAATCTCCTCCGGCTGCAATGCACTATTTTTACCATTCCAACAACTTCTGGAAGTCCACATGGATGTCCTATTGTGTGAGCATGTCACTGACCTTCATCACAGCCTCTTTCATCTCCTCAATTGTCTCATAACAACAGCCTCTGAGCTTAGGGAATAACCAAAAGTCACAGGGAGTATAAGGAGGGTGAGGAACTGTCTTGATGCCCATCTTGATCAAATAGTCTGTGACAAGGATGGAGTTGTGAACTGGTGCATTGTCCTGGTGGAAATGCCACTGACCCAATTTGAAGAGTGCTGGCCTCTTCCCAAGGAATCTCTTCCTGAACTCCTTTAAAACCTCAACATAGTAACCCTAACCCTAAGCCTTTGGCCAATCAACTGTGGTGTATTGACTTCCTTACTCCTCCCACACCTCTCATCATCCCTCACAGACTCCGTGCCTTCCTTAAATCTCTTATGCCACTCAAAAACTGATGCTCGATTCATGCAAGATGGTCAAAAAGCAGTCTGAAGCATTCCATACGTTTCTGTGGCGGCATTTTTTCCAAGTTTTTCCAACAGGATTTCATTGCATATCATTCTTCTAAAGTGTCCTCACATCAAGATTGCATTTTTGAAATTCACCAGCTGTGACAATCAGGTTTTAGTAGGGTGTATTCCAATTGCTGCTGTAGCTGTTCATTTTAAACCTTGAATCATAAAAATTGGTCAGTCATCTCATAAGATATATAGCAATAACATACTGAATTTTCAAGAGTCTACGACAATTTTAAATGCCTGTAAAAAAAATTCTGGAAACTTATTGAATGCACCACATATAGGGAGAGATTAGATAGATAAGTTGGTTTGGTTTTTGCTTTCTTCGTTTAATAGCATATCAACCTTCATTGGTTATTTAATGCCAAAGCCGTCCTTGAAGAAGAACAGGTGTGGTACAATTTAACCTATAGCTTGTGGCAGAGTAAATAAGGGGCTTCATACTTTTCTCATAGGTATTCGACTAAAAGTAAATGTAAGGGAGAGATTAGAGAATTTAGGATTAACGACTTTACTAAAAAGAAGGATGAGATATGATTTAATAGAACTTTAAAAAAAAATTAATGGAATTTCTAATTATGAGAAACATTTTTTCAATATTTCTCCTCAAACTTGAAATTTACTGTCAAGACAGATTTCAAAAACTAAGTCTACAAACTGATTGAATTTTTTGTTAGTAGAGTAATATATTCTTGGAAAAAATGGTCTTATTGGATCAAACACTGCAATAGTGTAGAAAATCTTAAAATTCAATTGGATGATTTTCGAAAAAATGGGAAGAAAAAGAATTCGAGAGGGCATTTTGGGAACTATTCAATGAATTACTTAGCAGAACTTGATGAACATACTGATACTGAATTAATTGTGTATATTCTCTTGGCAAAGATTCTTTTTTTCTTTTTAAGGTTGATATGAAAACATAGTCAAAAGTGGAGATGCCTGAGGAGACATAACAAACAAACAATGATGATGATGATGATGAATCTATATGATAAAAAGATTTACCAATTATAAGATGCACCAACTATACGGCCACCTGCCTCCCATCACGAAAACTATACAAGTTAGATGAACCAGACATGCAGGACACTACTGGAGAACCAAGGACGAACTCATCAGTGATGTACTCCTATGGACCCCCGTATATGGCCAAACAAAAGCAGGACGATCAGCTCGAACATACATACAGCAGTTATTTGAAGATATGGGATGTAGCCCTGAAGACCTGCCAGAAGCGATGAACAATAGGGAGAAGTGGGTATCCATGCCGGCGGCACGACATGATGATGATGATGATGACACATGTTATACTTAAGAGATTTATTGATTGAAAATTTTTGTTTTTTATCCAGATTGTTCATCATAACAAAGCAATAATCTGATGCAATTATTTTACATCTTCTGTTTCAAAAACCACCAATAAGCCTAATATTAATAAGTATTATTCATGAATAATAATTTTTGCAATAAATATAATTAAAAAATTTTTTTATTAAGATTTAGAAATTTAAGTTTTATATTAGTAACATCTTGAAGCAACATGGTTTCTAAATTAGGAACAAAATATTTTGTGTTAAAATATTTATTTAAGTTCAATAAATATACACACCAAATTTGGAAGCTCCACATCAAAACATTTGGCTGTCAATAGAGGAATCAAGAATTTCAAAAAAGAATTGGAAAATGATGAAAGACATTTGAAGAAATGAAAAAAGAAAAAGAAAAAAAAAAGAAAAGAGATCCCAATTTCTTTTCTAAAACTGTAATTCTAAAACAGCTAAAGTGAAAAAGGGCTGAGAAGTGAGTGGAAATAATGAAAGGAGAATAGAGATAATATCCTAACAGAGTTTTGTTTGTTTTTAACCTTCATTGACCAGTTCCTTATGGCCAAGGCACCTGAACATCTTGTTAAAACTTGTGTAACTGATCATGTGAAGATGTTAGCACTAATAAAGATAAAACAAGAAGAGAAGAAACTTGACATGTTATCTCCTATTTACAAGATAAAATAATGATTCTTGGGATTCACTATCATCAGTTTTTCACACCCATGGCAACCAAACTTCATTAATGGAAGAGGGAGAGGATTCTTAGATTAGAAAGATATCTTTCCTTACAAAGACAAATTCCGTGGGAATCAGAAATGATGAGAAAGTTTAATTTAATTTATTTTTCATTTTCTGCTCAGGATCAAAAATTTGTATTAAACATGTAACCAGAGTACTGTCTCTTATAAACAAGAAATAATTGTTCATTCAGGGCATATCCATTGACTTGTTACAGGTTTTTAATGTTCATAAGGAGCTAGCTTTAATTTTATATCATGTTCCAGCCTGGTTCAGATCAGAATTTTAAAAATACTTTGTGCTATTTATAATGAGGCATGATTTGATATTAGATTTTATGAGTCTCATCAGACCAAATTTCAGAATTTATTGAATTCTTGGTAGGTTTGTATCTCAAAAAAATATTGTGTACACATCATGAAAGGCATTTTGCAATTTACTTTTGATCTTGGTAATTGAGAATTGGCCTCTCTATTATAAGATTTAATCTATTCCTCATACAATGTTTAAAAGTGTAAACTTTATTGGAAAATGAGCTAGTATTTTAAAGCTTTTACCATCTTTGCATAAAATAATCATTCAAGTTGCCATAACAGAATGGCTTAGAATATTTGAATATACTCTTTTATTTCTTCCTTTCTATTCTTTTTGTTTGTTCCTCTTTTCTTCCTCCTTGTTTTTCTTTTCATATCTAAAATTTGCTCTTTTTCCTTTTCTCCATTCATCCTTTTTTCTTTCTTTCATAATTCCTTCTCATATATTCATTATTTTATTCTTTATAGTCCTTTTTGTTTTCAATTCTCCTTCCCTGTCCAAATTTTTTCAACAGCCAAATTTTAATCACTGCAGTAGCACCAATATTATCATTAGTTTCTCTCGTTTTAATATAAATATAAATATTCTTGTGCTAATTTCTAGATATTTTAACAAGAAATGTATATCTTGCAAAAACCTTAGTTTTTAATTGGTCTTTTGAGGATCAATATGTCAATAATTTTAAGAATCATGAGCAGAGCCATTTTCATGGAACTTTCACTAAATAATAAAAAATTGTTTGCTTCAGTTGATCTCTGCTTTAGTATTTACCAGTTTTTAAAAGAATAAATCAGCTAATGAGCATCAAATAAAAGTAGATTTTTCAAAAATTTTTTTATTGGTGTTGCAAGCTTCACTGCTTCCCATTTTTATTTTCTTAAAATAAAGCTAAAACTTTGATGTCTATAATATCCAACATCTGTCAGAGAATTTTGTACTTTTCTGATCAACTTGATGCAGTGATGGAATTTTGTAATATTTAAGAGATCTCTCTCTATTTCAGATCTTTTATGTTTCTCTTCTGGAATGAATGAACAAAATGATAAAATTTAGTTTATAAAAAAATAATAATTCCAGTATCATTTTTATATCAAATTTTCTGATGATTGGCAAAAGTATTTTTGAATAATACGTAAAAAATGATACAAGGTCATGAAGAATCACTTTTTGGTAGTGTGTGTGTATGCTTGAGCATTTGTTATGTGCTATATCACAATAACTATGACTTGTTGAAATATTTTTCTGAGAAAATTTATCTCTTAAATATACAATTATATATATATATATATATATATATATATATATATATATATATATGTGTGTGTGTGTGTGTGTAGTGCCTCGAGAATCTGTAGTTTTTGCTTGTTATTTTGATGTTCTAATGGTTCGGATGGTTTAACCTCAACTACCCTATCAAGAAGACTTACAATATCCCTTTCTGATACAAGTTCCATAGCATAGCATTTAAAAAAAACATTAATGTCCAACAATAGAATTACGGAAAATCCTTACCAAAAACACAACAATATTAGATCATCAAAATAACAAGCAAAAACTACAGATTCTCGAGGCACAACATATTAGGAACATACCACCCAAACTTAACAGAATTAATTTTAAAATCAATGCTAATGTACTTAAATGTCTTTAGCTACTGATGCTATTTATAGAAACAAATTTGAAAAGTAAACGCTACCGTACAGATGCTCTTCTTACAAAGTAGTGATGTACATACAAAAGTTACATCACTTTTGTAATACACCCTCCCCTGATGATGGGCCAAAATTGGGCTGAAAGTACTTGGGAAATAACTAATTATGGAAGATTTATCAACCAATTCCCACTAAATATCATAAGATCAATATGGCAATTCGAAAGGATTAACAAAAAAATATGTAGACAAAAAATGTCTATTATGTTCAATGAAATGTATATTAATGAAGAAATGCTGTCAATATATATATATATATATATATATATATATATATATATATATATATATACAAAATATGCTTTTATTAATGGACCAATATATATATATATATAATCAGGATTGCACAGATACAGAGTCAATGGTTCTTGGTGATGGTCAGTTTCTCATCAAGCACTTGGTCTAATGAGCACATGGGTGAGAAACTGCGTGTCACTGAGCACTATTGACTTTGTATCTATGCTATCCTTACTTTGATGTATATGCTCTATCATAAATATTTTGCACTTTGAGCACTCTGGTATCCAGTAAGGCAAAATGTAAGCAAGTGAAAGCTACTACATTATTATTCCTGAGCTGACGTATATTGACTGTTGGCTGAGCAGTATGATACTTAGTCTAATGTAAAGTTGGGCGGGTTTCAATCCCAGCTTGAAGCGTCTTGTGTGTCTAGCCACACTGATGAGTTGTGATACAATCAAACAGTCTGTCTGTAGATGACAATATATATATATATATATATATATATATATATATATATATATATATATATATATATATAAATTGATCAATTAATACGAGAAGTTTTTATTTTATTTTATTTCATTTATTTTTGTTTTAGTGTTACCTGAGTGAAAATTTTACAAAATCAAATGAAAAATACTATAAAAAGAAAAGAAAAGAAAACAGATGATAACCTGAAGAGCACAATTTTTACAGCATATAATTTTTCACTCATTGAAGCTTTTTTTTTTATAAGGATGCAGGTTGTTTTATAGGAGAAAAATAAAACAATAAAACAATACAAAGATTGATATCAGATTTGAATTAAATTTTTATGGGTTACAGGTTTTGCTTACATTTCAAATATTAGCTCATAACATGGGTTTTCTGCTAGTCTGAAAATTTCCGAACATTTTTGCACACTACTTTCTGATTATACTTTGTTTGTTAAACATATATATGAACCATTTCCTTTCTTAATCACTGAAGTAGTTATTTCCTTCCTGCTTTCATCCCCAACACAATCATCATTATCATCCTTTCAATACAATCATTTAAAAAAATTTCCTTTTTAATCACAAAAATCAGAATCAACCTTTTGAGTCCTTAACAATCCATCATAAAACATAACACCTTATTCCTCAGTCTCTGACATTTCAACACACACAAACCTATCATCCATTTAACCATGTAATTATTTCTCTGTTAGTCATGAAGGTAATTTACTGAAAATGAAGCCTCTTCTACACTTGAGTGTCAGCACTTTTTCCTGGGGGATGATCTGTTCTAGGACTAATGGCTGTTACAATTGGTTAAGTTGACATCATGAGGGTTCAGTGGGCAGTTTTTATACTCAGAGATTTTTGCCTAATCATTGTGAATGGAAAGAAATTATAAATGCAGTTTTCATCCCAAACATATGTTTCTTGTTTCCTCGAGGATTGGGATTGTCCAGTAAAGAGAATGTTCTCAGACAGAAAGGCCATTGTAACTAACAGTAACCTGGAGCTGTTGAGCAATGGAAAGACAACAATGGCAGTAACAATTTGAAGAACACCACAATGTAGAGGATCTGGTCCTTAGATTTGAATCTGGTGTCAGGATAAGCCTATAGGCAAGAAATGGAAGAGTTATTAGAGGTACAAGGAGGATGAGAGCAAAGAAACTTAAAAGAAATAGGAGTGAAAGATGGAAATGTTATGAAAGCAATAATAATGATAATAATAATATACATGTAGAAGGTTTCTCTCATATGAGAAAACGCTTTAGGGAGTTGAAAAGGATGAAGTGAATAAAAAAAGAGAGGGAAATAAATTATAAAAATGTATCTGAATAAGATAAAAAAAGAAAGAAAGGAGGAAGAAAGAATAAAAAAGAAAAAAAGAAGAAAGAAATAGTGAAGAAAGGAAGGGAAAAAAAAGAAAGAATGAAGTAAAAATAGGGACAGAAATACTAAATAAAAAATAAACAATATAAACATATCTCCCTTAAGGAAATGTTTTTATAAAATGCAAAATGTAAATAAGAAAGAAAGATATCAGAAAAGAAAAAAAAAATTTATATTATGGAAAAGAAATGATAAAGAATTTACAATAGAGAGAAAAAAAAGAAAGAAAAGATTGAAAAATTGAATGAAGATAAATGAATATTTTTAAATGAATTAAAAGATTGCAGGACATAAGGAGTACAGATCTAAGATATAACGATATCAGAGAGGAAAAAATTGAGTGAGTTAATAGGAAAATTAGATAGAATAAAGTATTTATAATGAAAATAAAAGCATAAAAGATTTATTGCTAAAAAACTATGAAAAATCATGATAAAAGATATCAAATACAAAAATATATTGCCTAACCTTAAATACAATTTCATTTTCAGTCAAAGGCTCATTAAATTTAACAAACAATAATATAGTGTGATCAATAGAGTTCTTTTTTGATTTTTATGAAGATGGAAGCAAGAAAGGCCTGTAGAGTTGGGGGTGAATTTTGTGGAAAGAAAAAAAAGACTGACTGACTTAATTGGAAGAAATGAAAAAACAGAAGAAAAGTAGTAGGGAAATAAATAAGTAAATAAATAAAATATCTATTGAAAAAGTAAAGAATAAAAGAAGAGACTATTACTGATTATAAACAAGCAGAGAAAAAGACACAATGTGAAGATGCAACAAAAGCAACAATAAAGCAATAATAGACAGCTGAAAGTTTTCTTATTTTGGCGCTGCTTAAGTTAACAGGATATTAGATTTACTAAAAATCTAGAAAGGGGAAAATGATAAAAAGAAAATAAAGTAGACTTAAGGTCTTACATCATCCCAGGACAAAACAAAACAATAAAAAAATGGAGACTCAATTCCTGATTAAAAATGATAACAATCACTTTATGACCAAACATTGCCTTGATGTATACATATATTTTGTATTGTAAATATGGAGTTAAATATTTTATTAAAAACTAGAAAGACACGGAAAATTTTTTTTTGCTTTTGTTTTAGGAATGTGCTGAGTTGATACAACGCATCTTTGACTCATTCCAATGATATCCAGCTCATGTTTATATGAAACAGCCATCAAAATAATGAGAAATGATCAAAAGGCTTTTAGATCCTTTGATCTAAATGAATGCTTTGTTGAGCCAGAACCCTTCTTATGGGTGAACTGAATGACAAGAAATGTTCAATGAAAAATGGGAAAAACCATTTTATGGTCTTTGGTGGAAAGGATTTTAGCTTTGATATTGATTTTTGATTCTTTTAGCTTTCTTTTTATTATCATTAAGTCAAAGGATATGATTTCTGGCTTAAATCTAGGTCCTAATTCGTAGCAAAACCTCAATGATAACTTAAAAGATAATCTTCTTAAAATGAATTTTACTTACCAAAAATATATCTGATCAAGAATTAGATGAAAAATTTATGGTCCAAATATCCAAATATATATATATATATATATATATATATATATATATATATATATATATATATATATATATATATATATATATATATATATTGATTCATAACCATTTAAAATTTACTTTGCTGCTACTGGCTTCTCGTGGCTGAGGGTTAGAGGCTTTGGATCGGCATTCGAGTCAACCGGGTTTCAATCCCAGCTATGGGAAGCTAATATGTCTAGCCAGACTGATGAGTTCTGATAGAACGAAACAGATCTGTCTGTGGATGACTATATATATATATATATATATATATATATATATATATATACATAGAAACAAGGAGAAATTTAGAATATATATATATGTATATATATGTGTGTGTGTGTTTGTGTGTGTAGTTAGGCAGCAGTCTTTCATTCAAACATATTTGATTCAATAATAAAGACACGTTTTGTCTATATAATTTTATTAAGATCCTTTCAAGTTTCCTAATAAGTGTCTTGGTTTCACATTGGAATTGATGGATGAATTTACCAAAATTGTCCCAAGCACTTTCGGACCTCTCATAGGCCTTCATCAGGGGTTGCTTGCATGTATAAAGAATGTTTTTAAAGAGTTTTGAAAGTTTTTAGGTTTTTTATAGAATAACAAAATTATGTAAACGCAGTTTTGGGACCAATTTTCAGTAACTTTTACATGTTAGCCCTTGAAAATAAGGCTTTTAATACCATCAATAAACCTACTATTCATTTAAGGTATGCTGACGACATGCTCCTTCTCACTAATAGCACAGATGAAATTAACACAATACAAGAGAATTTTCAAAATAATTCTGTTCTCAATTTCACACAAGAAATTAATATCAACAATAAAATCCCATTTTTTGGTGTACTAATAGACACAAGCAATATTAACTGATTCACCATATCCACATATAAAAAACCTCATAACATTAATCCCTGCACCCTCAATTTCCATAGTGAATGCCTCTTCCATTACAAGAGAACAATCATAAAACATTTTTTCCAGAGCTAAGCTACTATCCTCCTCTTGAACTATCTTCCTCAATGAACTTAAAAATATAAAAACAAACCCATATTAATAATGGGTTTCCCAACTTCATTGTTGATACAGAAATTAAACATTTCATCAATAAAACTGAATAACATTACATAAACAATATCCCAAACCATAAAAATCAATAAACCTATACTAAAAAAACAATTTCATAGTAATTATAAGATAGATAAACATATATTAAAAAATCTTATTAAAAAAATGTTCTCCCGACTGATCCTACTAAAAAAGTGAGACTTATCATTTACAACAACACATTTAAAACCTCCAACCTAATTATTTCCAATAACACTTCCCTGTCCACTGAACTTCTTGATAGGACAAACATAGTATATATATTCAAATGTCCCTTGGGAAATTGTGTCTCTAAAGAAAATAAAGCTTATGATGGTCTTACCACTACAACTCCTTCTTTGACAATGCACCTGAATGATTCTAGCTCCATAGCTTTACATCTTGAATCCCATTCTATTCCCAAATCCAAATTTTGAGAAATTCTAGTTGAAAACACCACTATAATAGCACATTAAATAAATAAGGTACAACTACAAATCCCAGAAGCCCTACATATAAAAACAAAAAAAAGAACTAAAATCAATAGAATTAATTTTGAAAATAGTGAAAATGTTTTGAATGCCTTTTATATATATATATATATATATATATATATATATATATAATGAGAAGTTATTTTTTATATATTATAGTTACACACAAATATAATGAGAATTTTAATGATATGAAAACTATTGAGCATCTAGTATAATGATCTGTGGTTTATGTTTGTAAATAATATGATTATTGTGTAGTATGATTAGAAAACAGAGAAATTTTTTTTTTATTGGCATAATATATTTCTCTTTTTCATATGATCATTCATAGTAATAAGTGAAAACATTTTTTTTATCTGTTATCTTTGAAAGACAGGCAAATATTTTGGTGTATAAATAGTAAATTTGATATGACCCTAGGGATGGTTTTAATGAAAAAAATTGCTCCTTACAGAATCAGCTATTTTGCTGTGAGATGTAACAAATTGATTGATTTGATCTGATTGATTTTAATGGCATATCAACCTGTCTAGGTTTATCTTATGCCTAGAGGTTAGGAAATTGCATTCATTGTACATTTGTTTTTATATTTTTTGTGTAGTTGTTTCTTAAGAGTTTTTTCTTTTTCTTTTTTCACATGGTCCCATTGAATATGAATTATTTTTAAACAGATTTTCTTGTCCCAGAGGTAGATCACTAACAAGTACTAGCACAGCATGTCATAGTGGACCTGAGAGTAAGGCATTTCTGAGATCATCAGAACTAGAGCTTCACCATCGGGGTGCAGTTAAGTGTCATATCCAGGACACATCTTTTTGATGGAGGGGGTCTTGACCATATGCAAGGATAAAGTTAGTCCTGCTGATTGTGTGTGTGTAACTAATTGTATATAGAATTTTTATTTTTTAATTTCAAAAGAAAAATATCAATAAATCTATCTTGATTAAATAATTATTCAAACTTAATTAAATATTAATTGGTCAGTAAGATAGGACAAAAGACATAAATATTCAAATTATTAAATCTTTTGGGTATCACTCATTTAAATTAATCAAATATTTCTGGGATTTTTTTCATAGAACAAGGAGATATTACAGAAAATATATTTTTCTCTTTTATGGATTTATCTTTTATGTAACCATTTAATGTAGACTTTTAACTGACTACAGAAATTGTAGAATAAATATTGTTTATATGCTGTCCAAATCTGGCATAAGTAAATACTTCAGTTAGTTAAGTAATAATGCATTAAACATCCAAAATAAAAAATATAATTGTCTAATTTAATGGTGTACATAGAGCAGTGACTGAGCTACTGACCAGTGTCCATTATTTAAAAAGGTTTGGTCATCATAGAAAAATTTTTGACACCTTAGATCATCTAGGAGAAGGAATTTGACATTAATCATCAATTCCCAGTGAACCACTTCCAAATGGTTATGGACAAATTTCTATATGATGATTAATGAGTCATTTTACAGTCTATTAGTAAATGACTAATATAATTGTAATTTATTCTAATTACAATAAAACTTAATTTATTCACTGGTAAAACTACTAAAAAACATTTTGTAAAATTTATAAAATGTATAAAATTTTTGAGGCACTTTATTGGATATGAGCTGTTTTATAGATTCAAGTGCTTGAATTAATATTCATTTATGAAATCATAATAAGAATTAAGATTTAAATTAACATGCAATTCTTGTATAAAAATGACAAATTATTTAAATAGCAAAGAAAAACATTTCCAAGATAAATAATTATGTTAACTTCCCAGTTCCTTCATTAACCTTTGCTATATTTTTCTGTATTTGACATATAAATAAGAATTAGACAAAATACACTTTGTCATGTAATTTTCAATTTAGTTATACAAAATAATTGTAAAGAAAATTCTGAAGAATAAAATAATCATTCTGCATATGTATCACAGTTTTTCAGGTTATATATGTCATGCATATTCATCAGGAATGGTCAATGTATATGGTTTTTGTAGATTTCAGGAAAATATGAATTGATAAAATCATTATAATTTAAATGATATGATAATTTCTTTCTTTCTTTCTTTCTTTCTTTCTTAAAGAATCAGGGAAGATTCCCTGTATTGTGAGGATTGTATTATTATTATCAATATTATCATTATTATTATTATTATTATTATTATTATTATTAGAAGAAGAAGAAGAAGAAGAAGAAGAAGAAGAAGAAGAAGAAGAAGAAGAAGAAGAAGAAGAAGAAGAAGAAGAAGAAGAAGAAGACAACTAAAATATAAATGGTAGAAATTTCATTATTCTTTTCCTCTACTTGATCTGGAAAAATATCCTGTTAGTTAAAACAAGTGTATTTAATTAGTCTGAGGTATATTTCATGAAGCCAGAATATTCAGCTATAAAATGTAATTTATTTTGTGTCATATATATGATTTGTATATTTACTGAATCCATAATTTTTCTCAAGGGTTGTATAAGGAGTCAGAACTTTTGCAAATAAATCAAAACCAGCATAATCACAACATCACAAAATTTTATATGGAATAGCAAGAATACTTTTAGAAACAAAAATGAAAGACACACAAATACCTTGATGTAAAAATGAATAAGGAAAATGAGAATGTCATTTTGCTACATGGATCTCTGTTAACTAAGACAATTAATGGAGACTTTTTAAGAAATGACCTTATGTATAAAAGACAGAGATGAGACCTTTTTGACATAGGAAAGATCTGTTATAAAAATTCATTTCTAACAAGAGAACAAAACTGACCACTGTGTGGCTCTCAAGTTTGGTACTTTCAGAGAGAAGAAGGGGGAAGTGGGCCGAGATAATAAGGTACCAAAAGCTGTCTCCCACCATTTGTTGGCAGTTACAACAAATTCTCAGTGCAAACTCAGGTGCTGGACTGTTAAGGTAGAAAAAAGATTGCCAGCAGAAAGGTTTTGTCACTCTCTTAACCATTAAAAAGTAACTGAATTGGCAAAGAGTCATCCAAAAAATTCAACTGAACAACCTGACCTGTGAGGCAGAAAAAAATAGCCAGTAGAAATGTTTTGTCACTCACTCCTTTAACCATTAAAATGTAACTAAACTGGCAAGGAGTTATCTGAGAAATTCAACCAAAAGTTAACTCAACAGAAAACTTAACTAAAATTAAATGAAAGCTGAAAATTCAACCCAAGAATTTGACTAAAGACAACTTTACAGGAAACTCAACTAAAATTAAATGAAAGCTGAAAATTCAACCAACACTTCAATAAAACCATGAAAACTGCTTTGTTTTTCAGACACTCTCTCTCAGATAACTTCCTGCAAATTACACTAAACTTGCAACACTTTATCCTTTCCATCTTTTCTTTCTTTGTTTCTTTTGTTTCTAATGCTTTGTCATTTGTATTATCTTTTTGAATCAGTATCCGAACTAGAAAACTGTGGAACCTACTGTTTAAAATTACCCACTAAAGCCCTCTAAAATAATTTTCCTCTGTCATCAAAAATTTATTGTTATAATTCTTTTATTTATCATTATTCTTTTATATTGAAAATTTGTTAATTCAATTCTCTTCATATTACGATTTTGATAATATTTTTCTTTTACTGTTAGTGGTTTGAAAAGTTTATTTTTCACTTGACCTTGCAATGCCAGATCATATGTTAACATGAAAGAGAGAAGGGCCAGTCATAAAATACAATTATGGAATGGATAAATAACAGATAAAACTGCTAGACTAGATGCACAACTCAAATTATTTACCATCTTCTGGAGACAGAATCATTGACATTCAAGGAAAAACAGGAAGAACAATATAGATGAATGAATGACAAAAAGCAACAATATTGCTCCACCAATTTTATGCCAAAACTCAACTTTTTATCTACCTTTTTGGGTGTCAGCTGAGATGACAAAGACTTACATTTGTTTTTTAAGACCTTTAGAAAATCCATGCATACTGCTACCACCAAATTCCTTACATCATACACACTAATGCAATACCTATAAACTTTCTCTCGTGCCACTTTTTCTCCAAATCCAAACTGAAGTACGAGGATCATTAAATAAGTTTCCAGACTTTTTTCGTATGAGCACTTTTATTGATAGTACACGCATGAAACTCTAGTTCCCCTGGAAGTAATCTCCTCCAGTTGCAATGCACTTGTTGTACTGTTCCAACAACTTCTGGAAGACCCCATGGAAGTCCTCTTGTGTGAGCGTGTAAATGATCTTCATCACAGCCTCTTTCATCTCCTCAATTGTCTCATAACGACAGCCTCTGAGCTTAGGGAATAACCAAAAGTCACAGGGACCAAGGTCTGGACTATAGGGAGGCTGGGGAACTGTCTTGATGCCCATCTTGATCAAATTATTCTCCCTCCTGCTATGGGTAAATAGCAGGACAGAACAAAACCAAAATCCCTAACTGAGAGTACATAGCTTTTCTAGCTACCAGCCTGGTAATTATTTTTTCAGTTCTTGTTCTTGTATTGTCCATAGGAAATTTAATCTCCAAAGAACTGTCACTTTTTCAAAAAAATTATTTATATTTTTCTAGTCAAATTACAATGGTTACAATACTAAAATACAGATCACTGTTAAAAACCTACATTTTATGAGGCTGTGTCTACCAGCACATGCCATTTTCAGCTGCTGCTGCTGCTAGCTACAGATTTGGGATGGGTAAAACAACAGTCTTTACAGAACACAACTGTTGCCCTACTTCTTTTAGAAAATTTACTTCTTTCAAATGGCCACCAGCATGAAATAGATTGACTGTCACATCACCATTCCACTCTTACAACAAAGAGGCACAATGTTTGATTGTACCTTAATTTCTAGTGTGGCTCGTGTAAATGTATATTTGACAAGGACATGCATTAAGGAACCAAAAAATTGTGTGCCCCTATCTCATAAAATCATTACTTTTTAATAAAAAAAGGATAATTGAAAATTATCTCACCTACCAAATTTTATGGCATGTAATGGTTATTGACACAGAAAATTGAATTGGTAAGTGGAGTTTAAATTCTGTCAGAGGCTGTTTGTATTCACTTTCTAAAAATGGCCTTGGAAAAAAGATGAAATTACTTCTCTCTCCAGGTATGGATAAAATAGTAGGAGTGATTGGGTCCTCTAACTATTGTGGTGGGTAACTAGTCTGGTAGAAGGATGACCAAAAATGCAAACCATGAAAAAAGCAACACGAAAACACTTTACAAGTTCTCCCAAAAAACAGTTATCATAATTCACTGTTTATTAATAAAGGAAGATTTGGAGCCTTGATCTACCAAGTTCTGAAAGGACAGAATTCTAACGTTTCTAAATAAAATTTCAAAGAAAATTTTTTTGGTAATAGTCTATATTTTCCTGGTAGACAGTATCTAGTAGAAACAATTACTGATGCATGCTATGCAGATGATCCAGTGCTTCATGCAATACATCTGCTCAAACCAAATCCCTGCTGCATAGTTGGTAGCAAGAGGTATCAGTCTTTATATATAAATGCTGATAAAACTGTGGTCATTATTTGTTTGTTTGTTTGTTTGTTTGTTTTTTTGTTTGTTAGGGCATATCAACCTTTGTAGATTATTTAATGCCAAATCCATTTTTATATAAATAAACAGTTCTATTTCAAACAATTCTGTTTAGCATTAGTAAATTCAGTTTAGTATAAGAATAGTTTTTCTTTACAAGTGGTTAAATGTTCTATTTCAAACTATTCAGTCTAGCATAAGTACAGTTTCAATGTCAAAAACAGTTCTATTTCAAACAATTCAGTTTAGCATAAGTACGTAGTTTAAATGTCAAAACAGTTCTATTTGAAGGAGTTCAGTTTAGCATAAGTATGTAGTTTAAATGTCAAAACAGTTCTATTTCATGTAATTCAGTTTAGCATAAGTATGCAGTTTAGTTCTATTTGACCCATAGTTAGGACCCTATCAAGTGCAACCACTCAAGGCCAGAGTGGACCTGAGAGCAATGTCAATGAAGGAGTACTCCACATTCCCCAAAGCTCCAGTATTACTGGAACTTCACCATCAGATTATTTAGTGTAATATCCAGGACACTCGGGAGGTCTTACTTCTCTGCAGAGATGCAGTCAGTGTATTCTACAGCCCCAACCGAGTGGGCAAAGAGTGCTCATGTGTTTTAATCAAGATGGTGTCATCTCCTCACAAAATGGCAAGCTTCTGAAATTAGGAGACCTATTCATATACCTTGGTTGCAATATCTCATCTGCTAAAAGCAATGTGAATATGCTCATTAGTAAAGGACGGACTGTTATTGACAGGTTAACAATCACACGGAAATCTGATCTTTCTGATAAAATCAAATAGGTATTCTTCCAAGCTGTAATCATGTCAGTACTATTGTATGGTTGCACCACCTGATCTTTAACAAAATGCCAAAAAAAAAGCTAAATGGGGACCATACAAGAATGCTGTGTGCTGTTTTGAACAAATTGCGGAAGCAGCCTCCAACAAAATAGCAGCTGTATGACCACTTGCCTTTTATCTCACAAACCATCTAAGACAAGCAAGACATACTGGGCATTGCTGATGAAGTAAGGATGGACTCATAAGTGATCCTCTTCCATGGGCCTCGACACGAAGACGTGCCAGTGTTGGTAGACCAGCAAAAACTTACTTTCATTAGCTTTTTGCCGACACTGGATGTTGTCTGGGGGATTTAACAAGAGTGCAGGCTAATACAGTTAGATGACAAGGAGGAGTCAAAGAATCTCTGCTATTGGCATGCCTTAATGGTGCTAACGATGATGCTAATGCTGATGATGTGCCTAATTAGATTAGAACTTTAATTAACTTGAAAAACAATTTTCTATTCACAACCACTCTGCTTTAATTGACTTTCTTTTGTTAAGTTTGTACGTTTTGGATAAAAGCTGTTATAACCTAATATTTTTTTTTATCAGTTTGCATTAATCCAATTATTTTAGTGGGTTTGAGCTTTTTTCCTGCTTCTCTTGTCATCTGGACAACATTCCATTTACTTGTCACAGATCCTGTATTATTAGATTTTCCCTGTCCCACAACAGCTTTTAGTGAATTGAACCCCAGCATTCTATAATTGACATGTTACCTGCATCTTCGTGCTGTCCTACAGAACTCATTGTCCAAGGGGACACAAACCATTTCCTGCTGTAAACACAATCATCTCCTCCACGCCTGAACAGTCATCACTGACACCTTGATCTCATGCAATCGCCACATCCCCAAGGGTAGAGGACTGAACTACCAGTGCATCACATCCAGTCTGAATTGTAGCAGTGGTGACTTTGCTATTTTAACCTAGTCAACCTTAATAGAAAAGTGAATATCAATTCAGTGATATTTGTCCATAAATAATAGTGAATGTCCTCCTCTCAAACTATTTGCTGCCTTTTCTTAAACATTTGAGATATTCTCATCCACTATTCTGAGTCATGACACTCTTCTCTAATGATAGATTTCTTCTTTAGGAGATGGTTTTGTATGAGGGAGAAATCATTTATCTTATATGAAGGAACAATTCTATCAGCATTTAAATATGAGTTCCTATGACCCACTCGTTATTGTAGGAGGAGTCCCTGTCATATGGAGGATAATATTCTAGACTGAGACATTAATGTCATAGTAAGTAAATTTTAACTCCAATTACACTACTGTGTTCACTTTTGGACTAATACCTTTAGTAAAGGTATGGACCCTCTTATCCTCTTCCCCAGCTATGGGTTAAATAGTATCACTACTAATACATAAGGATGGTTTTGGCATTAAATAACTCATGAATATTGATATGTCATTGAACAAAAAAATCAATAAATCAATCATTAGTGCTAAATAAACTCATCACTTCTTTCCAAAAATATCTTTCCTGAACACACACACAAACACACATGCACACCTACATACATGCACACATACACACATTTATTGTGTGCAAAGTTTCTCAACACCCTTTTTGATAATTAAAGACTATATACACAGTGGTAAACTTACATACATACATACATACATACATATAGGTATGTGAGTTTATATATCTTTATATAAGTGAGTGTGTATAAACATAGTGACAGATCTAGCATAGAGGTTGCTAGGCTGCAGAACCCCCCAAACAAAAATTACTAATAATCTGTCTCTTTTATCAGAGTTATATTAACCAAAAATTAATATTCTAAACTAAACTAATTTTTAAATATTTGTAATGTGACAAAAAAGATATAAGTTCCAGTAAACAATGATTAATGAAAGGTTATATAAATTTTGAGGCTGTAAACTTACAGTTTTGAAAACTGTATGAATTTATTGAAGCCACTATAATCATACTTGTTACCGACGCATAGAAGTGAATCATCATCATGTCGTGCCACAGGCACAGATATCCCTGACCCTCTCTCGCCACTTCTCCCTATCGTTCATCGCCTCTGGTAGGTCTTCAGGGCCACATTCCATATCCTCACATAGCTGCTGAATGTATGTTCGAGCTGGTTGTCCTGCTTTTGCCTGGCCATATGTGGGGGTCCATAGGAGTACATCACTTATGAGCTTGTCCCTGCTTCTCCAGCCATGTCCTGTATGTCTGGTTCGTCTAACTTGGATAGTTTTAGTGATGGGAGGCAGGTGGCCATATAGTTGGTGCCTTGTGGGGTGTTGCCACCAGGACTTGTTCAATATTGCTCACAGCATTCTTACTCTGGCTAAAAAGTCATCAAGTTCATGTTAAACTTGACTAGATCTTTAAGTGGGGGATTGTTAAAACATATGAGTCAGAAATTATGGATATATAATTATCACTGTAGATGTTATGCTATAATGCAAAATAACTGGAAGGTTGCATTTAATGCAATAATAAAAGATGAGTTGCCTTCTCCTTAACCGAGGTTAATCCAATTTGATAAAATATTTATGAAAAAGAAATACATTTAGAAAATCATTCTTATTCTTATGTATGAAATAAATTATATCATTATTTTTTATTTTAACAATTTTCTAAATGTTATTTACAACTTAGATATGTCTAAATTTTTGAATACCTTTATAAAAAGTATAATTGAAAATATAAAAAGTTTGTTCTTAAACTTGTTCTTGATTTTAAAACTTAGAAAATAAACACCAAAATATAATTTTAAAAAAGTATAAATTATATATAATAAATGTAAAATTTGTCCTAAGAGTAAAATTTGATTTCATATTCAATTTCTTCTGTTTTTCTTTTATTGTTTCTGTTCATATTGCTACATCATTTTTATAAGATTGATATCAAAATTATTTATCCAAATATCTATTGCTAAAATCCGTTAAAAATTTCCACTGGTGATTTATTTTTCATCTTAAAAGAGATTAATGTGTGTGTGGTGGAGGAGAGGTGAAAAGTCATATTTAAAAAAACAAATTTCTTTGAAATGGTGGTCTATATAGATCCTTGGGGACAAATAAAGTTTTAATAGGATGAATAAAAGCTTTTAGGTGTCTACGAGAAGGGATTTACTATTTACTTGGGTTCACTATGATCTAAAATTTCTAGAAATGATATCAAATATTTATTATTAAGATATCATTCTATTAAGTTATCTATTTCATTTTTTGTACCATATACAAGTAAGTATAAGAAAAAATATGTACCCTCTGGGTGTAAATATTAAGGTTTTAATGTGATAGAATATATGAAATTAGAAAGAGTAATGAAACTAATAAATAAGAATGCATATAAAAAATTACACTTATTTTCCTTTATTTTAATTGATTTCTATATAAAATTATACATAAGATTACTTTTAATACATTTGAGGATAAAACAATTATTTTAGAAATCAATAGCATCAAGTTATTAAACCCGGCTTTGTTAAAACCAGTATGCAAATTACCCAAACCATATCCCATATAAACCTTTATCTCTAAGTATGTGGTCCCTTCAATAAGTTTTCAGAATTTCTTGTACAGGCATTTAAAATTGTCATAGATGCTTGAAAATTCAGTATGTTATTGCTATACATATTATGAGATGACTGATCAATTTTTATGATTTCAGGTTTAAATGAACAGCTACAGCAGCAATTGGAATACACCCTACTAACGCCTGATTATCACAGCTGGTGAATTTCAAAAATGCAATCTTGATGTGAGGACACTTTAGAAGAATGATATGCAATGAAATTCTTTTGGAAAAACTTGGAAAAAATGTCACAGAAATGTATGGAATGCTTCAGACTGCTTTTCGACCATCTTGATTCAAGGAAGGCAAAGAGTCTGTGAGGGATGATGAGAGGTGTGGGAGGAGTAAGGAAGTCAATACACCACAGTTGATTGGCTAAAGGCTTAGGGTTAGTGTTACTATGTTGAGGTTTTAAGGGAGTTCAGGAAGAGATTCCTTGGGAAGAGGCCAGCACTCTTCAAATCAGGTCAGTGGCATTTCCAGCAGGACAATGCACCAGTCCACAACTCCATCCTTGTCACAGACTATTTGAGCAAGGTGGGCATCAAGACAGTTCCCCAGCCTCCCTATAGTCCAGACCTTGGTCCCTGTGACTTTTGGTTATTCCCTAAGCTCAGAGGCTATCGTTATGAGACAATTGAGGAGATGAAAGAGGCTGTGATGAAGGTCATTTACACGCTCACACAAGAGGACTTCCGTGGGGCCTTCCAGAACATGTTGGAATGGTACAACAAGTGCATTGAAGCCAGAGGAGATTACTTCGGAGGGGACTAGATTTTCATGTGTGTACTATCAATAAAAGTGCCCATACGAAAAAAGTCTGGAAACTTATTTAATGATCCTCGTATATATAACCTACATTGCAGGATTTTAAATATTAATAGCATTGATTGTGTTGGGGTAAATCTAACTCAGCTAGGATTTTATGGAGACATCATTAATATATAAGATACTAATTAAGAATTAATAATGATTGATTAATAAGAATTGAGAATATAGATAAATAACTAAGGAAATTGGGACATCAATGGGGATGGAGTTTTAGTTACAGACAAGATAGACACATTATCTTCATTAAAATAAATATTTTCCCAAACTTAAGAATCCTCACTTTCTGTAGTCTACAGACTCCACACACACACACACACACACACACACACATATATATATATATATATATTTACACATTGTTTTTATTTTTTGTATTATTATTGTAAAGTCATATATGAAATACTAGACTAATACTGAGATTTTGAAATTTTGACTTGGAATAGACATTACTCTGGATTTTGCTTGAATTCTTTTTTCTAAGACAATCTTTTTCAAAATGAGTAATGCTATTATATCAAGTAGATCTTCATTTTTTGTATTCAATTACAATGCAATTCAATTCATTTGAGCCTCCATATTGTATTTTAATTTGTCCTAATATCAATATAAAAGCCTACTTATCCTTCATAGACCATCATATAATTGACCATACATCAGACCTTAGATGTCACTAATTTTCATAACATGACCAATTCAGAAAAATTCACTTCCTCTAGTGTTTTATTTCATGAAGGAATCATAGAATAGAAGCCAAAAAAGGTTCATACATCACAATAATTTTCAATTTTATATAAATTCTAAAAACCTTTGAGTAATATACATATAAAACAATTTGGATAATGATACATATCATAAAGAAAACATGATTTACACAAGTTTTTTTAGACAATAAGACTAAAATAGTGTGATGGAGGGAATCCAAATTATTCATACAATGACCTTCAATAAATCCTTTTGAGATTGAAGAATTAATTGCAGATGTTTGTTGTCATGAAAGTATTGTAATATAGGGAAATATAAAATATACAATGATGGTACAAAAAATTGTTTCTTTACATATATTTATTCTATGAGCAATTCCTTGCCTTTTTGTTCTGCCTGTATAACATAACGCTGCAAGGAAATCACAGATTTTGCAAGTACAAACTAATCACTAGCTTTTATTATAAGTTGAAGATATATATGGGAGTAGAGATGCAAGTATTGTAATAGCTATCGACATAAGAAATGGACACGGCAACCTGAGTTCAAATCCTAGATGAGACTTGGCATTTCATATAATGCTAGTACTTTTGGCAAAAGGTATGAATACATCTATTCTCCTTCCAACTAAAGGGTAAATATTATGGCTTACTGGGCTCTTTAGCCTAAGCATGTCAACCATTCAAAGAAAGTTGATTGTCTTTAAAAATAGATATTTGTTGTTCATATATGAAATGTTGTTTTTTCATCATTAGGCTAAAGACAATTTGATTTACCAAGATATTTCTTTTTCTATGTTATTTTTTTTTTAATTTGTCTTTTCTTCCAACTTTTTTTTCTCTTTGCTTTTTTACTTCCTGTGTTTTTTGTTACCATTAAAATGGAATTTCTTATTCTTTGTTGTGAGACCAGATTGCATCATGCAATACACATGCATGTGTACACACACACACACACACACACACACACACACACACACACACACACACACACACACACACACACACATGTAGATACATTGTATCTAAAATATAAATAGATTATCTCTTTCTTTCTCTGGTATACTCAGTATTTTATTTGATTAATGCCTTAAGTTTGTTGTAGGTAAGTTGTATGATTGATATATATATATATATATATATATATATATATATATATATATATATATATGCATGTATAAATATATATGTGTGTGTGTGTGTGTGTGTGTGTGTGTGTGTGTGTGTGTGTGTGTGTGTGTGTGTGTGTGTGTGTGTGCATAGTTACATTGTATTTTATGTAAAAGTAGATGAGTCACATCCTGCCCATGAGAGAGGGGTTGGGTAAATACATGTATATGTAGATGATTTTGCGGGCATAAAAGGTGGATTGGTGCTGTTAACCTTCAGCCTTTATTCCCATGGCCTGATACTAAGTCACATTTATATTTATATATTATGCTATGTATCTCAAATTTCATACTTAAATAATTTGTATTATTTCTTAATTTTTTATATTATAAAAATGTAGAAAATAGCCATTACTTTCTTTAAAATTTGCTTTTGTGCTCTGGGTAATGAAATTTAAAAATGAACCTATTTTCTATGAAAAAATGGGTAAATTTTATTTACATACCAACATATGAATCAAAATTTACATAAAACAACATATGAATCAAAATTTATATATGTTTCTACTCAAGTAATACACAAATGAACAAAAATGTTTAGGGTTCTTTGTTTAATGGCATATCAACCTTCGTGGGTTGTTTAATGCCAAAGCCATCCTTCTTGAAAGACAGCCGTGATGATACTTAACCCATAGCTAGGAGGATAAGGGGGTTCATACCTTTCTCAAGAGTATTTGTCCAAAAGTGAACGTAATAGCACAACTGGAGTTCAAACTTGCTTACTACAATTCCACAATGCAGCACTTTAACCATTACACCACAAGGACATCCACAAAAATGTTTAGAAAGTTCAAGAAGATTCTCTATATCCTACTTGGTACTGGATTTACCTAAAATGTTCTGGAACATGGATAAATTTGAAAATTTTCCTAAGTCAGAAAAACAAAGTCTGAAAAAAAAAGAAAAGAAGTTTTTTACATTTACTTTAGGCATAAGCAATTGGGAAATAATACTTTCTCTCCAGGAATAAGAAAAAGTTAAAATTTTGTTACATAGAGAAAAAAAGGTTACATTGATAAGTTAGAAAATATTTTAACTTATCAATGTAACATTTTTCAGTGAGATGACCAGAGTCATTGGGAAGGGACAAACTTATTTGAGTGTCAGAAATTTGCTTTTTATACAGGAGTATATATACTTTTTATACTTAGAGGAAATAAACTTCATAATCAGTCGAGTTCTTTAATAATATATTTCACAGAGGAAGCACTTAGATACTAATTAGTAGACTTTCACAGTGGCTTGAAGTAACTTAAGAACCTTACTGGAACAGAAAAGTAGAATTAAAATATCAAAAAACAGTAGAATAAATTATAGTCGGCTTTCCTCACATCTTAATTTCTTTTCATTCAGAATTGATGGGATTGCGTATTTGAAATAGATGTTCTGAGTAAAAACAAAAAATAAAATACATCAAGTTTAGACAATTTTTTTTAAACTTTTTTACTTTTTGTTCAATCCATTTATCATACTCAAAAGGATTTACCCAGTTTTTTCAAAAATGTTTATCTTTGTACTTTGAAATTAGGAAGCATGTGTTTTTATAATTGGATGCTTCTATTCATGCTAATTCTTTTAGGTTTTAGAACTTATTAAACAATCTCCTAATGTGATATAAATCAAAAAAGAACAAGGAAAAGACATTTGGTTCCTAACTAGTATATTCATAAATTTGTAAAATCTGCATTTCTAAGAATAATTGCTTTATCTGTGAATGTCTCAGGAAAAGGTGGAATCTAAAATTAGTTAATTGATTTTTGAAAATGCTTTATTTTTGCAGTATTTCCTTATTAAATAAGTCTATACACGTATCTATAAAAATGTACAATGCTCAAATGTTTTGATTATCAAATGAGGTTGGTGATGTCCTAAATGAAATTAGTGCAATTAATGGGATAGATAATAACAAAAAATTTGTTGGTCATTTTAGTGTTTCTTGCTTAATAGGGATAGCCTATCTATATAATCAATTTTAAAAATCAAATTGTAACAAATAAGTGGGGATTATTATTCCCTTTCAATTTGATCTTTTGCAATCTTTATAAATAAATGATTATTTGTTTAAAGCTTTTGGAATTAAATTCAAATAATATTTATTCTTATTTTGAAAATTTGCATAATATAAAAGTTCATTGGCTATGAGGAGGAACCAGGTTAGTTCGTAAACATAAGGATTGTACCACTTTTTAGGTAATGCTAGGAATGTCTACTTGTGTGTGTGTGTGTGTGTGTGAGTGTGTGTGTGTGTGTGTGTGTGTGTGCGTGAACTTCTTATTTAAAGGGATAGTTGAGGTATAATAGAAGCAAGTATCTTTGACTTAAAAATTTATCCAGACCTCCTTTGACATTGCCTTACAGAAGACTGCACTAAACAATCCTCTTCATTCTAAGCAGCCAGTACCATGTTACATATAAAAAAAATCAATGATAATCAAAAGTCATCCATTTTGTGTGTTGTCCCTTCATGAATATATTTATTCCATAGTATCATCAAAATTTTGCCATTTCCATTCCAAGATCAAAACAGGTGTTTGATGTTGTAAATTTCTTTGATTTTGGATGAGAAAGAGGGTCAGGTAAGGATAATTGAGGTGGGGGACAGTTCTGTGAAGAATAAACACAGCAGACACTTAACAACCATTGTCCCTAATATTCTTTGGGATCAGCAGAAAAGAAAAACTATATGAACATGAAGGAGAATGAGTAGGAACATTTAGGTAAATCAATAAGTTACTTGGATAATTATGGAAAAAGCATTTATTCTCTATAAGAATATTTGTTTATCAACTTAATCTTCTTCCTGTCTGTGCACATTATTCAGTGGAGAATATTAATATCATAAAACATTATAAGGTGAAATTTTTAGATGAAATAAAACTCATAACTTTATCAAGCTAAAAACTTATTTATCTGCATTATGCATTTTAAAAAGAGGAAGAGAAAGAGACAATCATGTATAGAGTATATATGAAGGTATATGTATCTGTGAAAGTGTATATTCGTCTAAAACATTTACCTCTATCTCATTACACACACACACACACACGCACACACACACACACATATATACATATACATATATATTTTTTTCAAATTTTATACCTATTCAATAATTCTGATGGTGTGAAAAAAAACCCCAAAGAAAAAGCAAAAAAAAAAAACAGATGGTACAATTTGCAAATAAAAACACGGATAGATTTTTTCTGACTTTGAAGGCATATATGTATATATATATATATATATATATATATATATATATATATATATATATATATATATATATATATATATATATATATAGGGTATACACCTTTATTTATCTTACCAATTACCATAGAAATCATCATTATTAATGATTTTCACTAGTATCATATTTCATTTTCTCAATTCTAATTGCTTTTATTTTTAAAAAAGCAAAATGAATTAGGAAAATGAAGTCAAAATTAATATATATTTGTTTTCTCAAAAATTCTCAGTTTTCTTTTTTGAAAACTATTGATTGAATACACAGTAGCAAACTGTATGTTTCATAAATAAAAATGCTGGAAACCTTTGTATAAAACTATATATATATATATATATATATATATATATATATATATTTATGGTTCTTACTAGCTCACTTGGTGAGTTCATAGAGGATCAAATGTCACAGTATCATTATATCATTAAATAGTGGTCACTATCAATGATAGAGCTTTTACATATATATATATATATATATATATATATATATATATATATATATATATATATTATGTAACATGTTAGCGTCTGTGACCCAAAAGCTGCTCGGTAGCGCCAGGAGTGGCAGTACCGCCTTGAGCTACCGAAACTGTGTTATCACCCTGGTTGGTGGCTGATGAGGCTAGGGTATCGCATGTGCTTTCACACGTTGTATGATGAAAAAGAAAAAAAAAATATATATATATATATATATATTGAATGAAACTAGTATATATATATATATATATATATATATATATATATATATATATACTAGGGTCTTTCAATAAGGTGAATGTTACCAAGGGAATTGGCAATATGGAGCAATGTTTTCAGTAAGATCTTTTTCAAGCAAATCAATATTGATAGCTCATAGAAAATTATTAGCATGAATTTGTTTACTGACCACTTTGCCTGAAACTTTTGCTTTAGTCAGTGTTTCCACTTCATAAACTGTCTTTTTGACTCAGGTTTGTAACTCATTTTTCCATATTCTTTTTAATTGAAATAAGCTTCTCTGTACACATCACACAGTCTTCATTAAATTCTATATGGTTTTCCCTTTTCAGCCACCAAAAATTTGATGACAGAACCCTATTTACACCTTGAGCTCTCTGATGTGCTACCATTTTAAATAGCCTTAAATAGATATCTTTGCAAGATTAAAGTAATTTTTGCTATAAACCAATCCTAAACAACACAGAATTTACCTTTATGGAAAAAAAATTCTGAAAAAAACAATTTTGCTTTTTCCAAAAATTCCCCTTATTAATTGAATGAAACCTCATAAATATATATATTTGTGTGTGTGTTTTTGTAAGTGTGTGAGTGTTTGTGTGAGCACATAATATTTGAGTTAAAACATTAATATATATATATATACACACATCAACTATTCATACATACATAAATACATATATATATATATATATATGTGTGTGTGTGTGTGTGTGTGTGTGTGTGTGTGTGTGTGTGTGCGTGTGTGTGCACATAATATTTGAGTTAAAACAGTAATATATATATATATATATATACACGTCAACTATTCATATATATATATATATATATATATGTGTGTGTGTGTGTGTGTGTGTGCGTGTGTGTGTGTGAAGGCACATGCTTTTATAGAAGTCAGTGGGGAGACATGCTTGAAGGAGCAAGTGTCTAAGAAAATAAGCAGATATGAGCAGGCATAAACTCAAACAGATTTTTGTACATCTCTTTAGGGTCATATGGGTACAAGTGTGCATAAATTTGTTTACATATGTAAGGATTTTGCAGATTTTGTGACAATGCGACTGACCCCAGTGAACATGAAATCTGAAAACTTTATTCAAATTCATGTTTTTTTTTTCAGGTTGGTTAGTCTTTCAAATAAATTATTTTGATTCTACTATGAACCAACCTCTTTGCCAGAATTATCTCCATGCTAAAATATATTTAAATGGTTGCCTGTTTTAGTGTGTATGTGTGTGAGTGTGATTATTGCATAACAAACATTAGATATAACAGCCATGTGTTCTTATTTTCTGAGAAGGGATTAAAGAATGACTAAATGTATTCTTTCTTCTCTTAGAAGACATTGAATAATTTTCAATGTGATAGGAAGAAAACAGGTTCTCTATGTTTCCAAAAAAACGCAACTTGAATAAGTGTACACCTTGTATTTCCAGGACCAAAAAATACATCTAAAATGAATAGAAATCATTACAAACATTATTTCTGCTAGTATTTGAAAATGTATAAAATATTTAGTTTTTATTTAAACCAAAGATACCAGGTTTTTATTATGTTTAGTGGAACATTATGCAATAAAAAAAATTGCCCAGTTGGCTGGGGCTGTAGAATACACTGACTGCCTCTCTGTAGAGGGGTAACCCCACTTCTATGAGAGTCCTAGATATGACACTAAACAATCTGATCGTGAAGTTCCTATAATGCTGGAGCTTTGGAGAATGTGGAGTACCTCTTTATTGCCATCGCTCCCGGGTCCAATCTGGTCCAAAGTGGTAGCACCTGATAGAGTCCTATCTATGGGTCAAATATAACTAAACTGTGTACTTATGCTAAACTGAGTTGCTTAAAATAGAACTGTTTTGACATTTAAACTATGTACTAATGCTAAACTGAATTGTTTGAAATGGAATTGTTTTTATGTGCTAAACTGAATCGTTTGAAATAGAACTGTTTATTTGTACTAAAATGGTTGGTATGCCATAAAACCCAAACAAACAAACTAACAAAATACAAAAAACTAATATTGATAGGTACTATTAATTACAGATTTCTATGGCATTTAAAATCTGTAAGCAAAAAGAGAATTGTATAAATATACACAAGGAGTGTACTTATATTGGCTAACTATATATTGATATTTTTTGATTTCCTAGTTACGTGACTGTAAAGTTTGGTCATGAATAATTCTTAATAATATCTGTTTTGATTAAATTTCACCAGAAATAATTAAAATCTGGTATCTTTGTTTCATAAGAAAATTAGCTTTTTATAAATTTGTTTTTTCAGTGTTTTGCTTATTCATAGACAATAGATCTTCAAACGAATTCAGCATTCTGGTATCCGATCACACAAAATATAAACAAATGAAAGCTAATACAAAATACATTTTAATTCCTGAGCTGATTTAGATCACCTAAATGGCTCAGTGATAAGATACTAAGTTTAGCGTAATGTTTGGCAAGTTTCGATCACAGCTTGAAGGGTCCTGCTAGTCTAGTCACACTAAAGAGTTGTGATACAATGAAACAGTCTGTCTGTGGATGACAATATATACACTCCCCTCCCAAGGATTGAGTACTCTGGCAAAAAAATTAAGGGGTGCCACCTGCATAATGTAAAGCGTTTCTAATGAATGGAGTGCAATATTTAGGTGGGTTTTGATCCTAACTTGAAGCGTCCTGCATGTCTAGGCACACTGAAGAGTTGTGATATTACAAAACAGTGTGTTTGAGGATGGCAATATGTGTGTGTATATATATATATATATATACATCAACATATATATACATAAATATACTAATGTCTTATCATGTGACTATACCCTATCCTATACAGATGCTTGATTCACCACTTTTCTCAAATTTCCATCTGAAGTTTATGCAAACAGTGGAAAGTAATTATTTGTCTAAATTTTTTAGATGAAGCTTGATAAGGATGGATCATTGTGGATAAGATGTTTGGTTGGAAAGTGCTTCTGAGTGAAATCATCTGGAGGTTGCTGGTTCAATCCCGACTAGAAGTAAGAATAACAAGGAATATCTACTATAACTTAAAAATTGTACCCAGTCATGGTTAATAGATTTGGAACAGTCTAGCCCAGTGGATCAAATAAAGGGTTCAATTCAAGATACTGTGTGTGCTTCTGAGTTTAACACAAGACACCTGAAGAAGGACATATTGGCAGAAATGTTGTGAGTATAACAATAATGATGAAGTCAATAATCTGAATTTTCTAAGTGATAACAGATTAAAGTAAGAATTTTAATATTTTGTAGGTTTTATACATGCTCTGCCATATTAGCATTGAGCACTTTTTTATGCAAAAACTTTTCATATTTGCATTTCTTCTAATGCTGTGTATAAACAAAACAAATTGGAAAATGGACAAAAGCTACATCCTTCTCTTTTCAAAGAAAAATGATTTTGAAATCCCAAAGAGTTATGGAGGCATATCTCTTACTGCCGTATCTGCTAAGGTTTATAATGCCCTGCTTCTCAATCATATAGGAACAAAAGTTGAGAAAGTTCTTAGGAAAAATCAGAATGGTTTTTGAAGAAAATGATCCACAACTTCCCAAATTCAGAAAATTCATTAAATCATTGAAGGAGTACATGCAAAAAATCTTAAGACAGCACTTTTGTAAATTTCTCCAAGTTATTTGATTCCATGCACAAAGGAAAGATAGAGCAAATACTTTTTGCATATAACTTTCCAGAAGAAACTTTTACTGTTATAATGATAGACAACAAAGATACAAAAGCAATGGTTTGCTCACCTGATGGTGATACTGGTTTCTTTGACATTGTCTCTGAAGTCTTGATAAGAGATACATTAGCATCATATCTATTTATAAACAGCCTAGATTATGTACTACAAACATCAATAGATCTAATGAAAGAAAATGATTTCACACTAAAAAATGCAAGAAGTTTATGATATCCAGTAGAAACTATTACTGCTGCAGACTATGTTGATGATCTTGTGCTTCTTGCAAATACATCTACTCCAACCAAATTACTGCTATATAGCCTGAAGCTGGTAGCACGAGGTCCTTGCCTCGACCATAGACTTCTACTTATGATTATTTTGATAAATTCTGATAATTCAAATAAATAATAATTTCAAGCAAATAAAGTTTGTATATATATCTATATAATGTAAAGTTTATAAAAAGGAATGCAGTTATACATTATATAAATATAAAGCTTGACTAGGTTTTGCAAAAGTCCTCTATAAGGAAGCACCTAGAAAGTACAGAGACTGAAAATTGTCCAAGTCCCCGCACATCATTCTACAGCAGTATAAATTTGTATGTTTGTAAGTATATGTATGTTTCAATACATGCTCATAAACATGCACATTATAAAGTATATATATATATATATATATATATATATATACTTTATAATAAGTAGATTTCTACTTATTTTATCATACACACACACATACATATATATGTATATATATATATATATATATATATATATATATTAGGTGAAATGGTAGATTTTTACTTATTTTATCATACATATATATATATATATATATATATATATATATATATATATATAAGTGTGTGTGTGTGTGTGTGTGTGTATTTTTATGTGTATTTGTATTTGTGTGTGCATTTGTATACATGAATGTTAGTAAGCATGTATATATGCATGTATGTGGCTTTCATTGATGATAGCACACGCAAGTTAGAGCAAAGGTATGTCCTTCACATTATCTTTACTTCAGTGCCAAACTTCCCATCCATATCAAGGAAAAAAAGTCAGGTCAGCAAAGTACCTAAAGGTGAAATCAGTGCAAGTCTGGAAGTGCATTTCCTACCCACCCTCTCAATACCCTTGCTCATCTTTCTAAGCACAACATATAAGACCTACACAAGGCAGCCATTGACAGCCATTGAAGAAACAAACTGGCCAAATAATGAAGAACAGTATTTTTATTTCTGAATCTTTCTTAAATTTTTCAAACCTTTTTTGTTCTTCTTCCCAAGCTGTCCAACAGTTACAGAGCAATGCTATATCTGAATGGGGCTTGATTATGCTACGGTCGTTTGTGCTTGACATTTGAAAGCTATTGATGCAGGTGAGTGGTTGGATCAGTGGGTGTGCTGACCTCTGCTGTCCTATGTTCCCAGCAACGTGTATAACTACAGGGTAGAGAAGAAGTGGCATTGATGTGTCTAAGTGTGAGGAGAGAGAGAGAGAGAGAGAGAGAGAGAGAGAGAGAGAGAGAGAGAGAGAGAGAGATTTACAATAGAAAGCTAAGAATTGGCATCAGCAAAAACCCTAGATACATGCAAACCCTTTGTACTTCTCAACGCTAATGCCAATTTCTTTAAAGCTACGTGTCCCCTGGTCTGGTATTGGTTACCCATTACTGACTCCATGCAATTTCTTTCTTGAATTCTTTTTTCTTTTTTTCTTAAGCAGACATTTTATGATTTTTGGTGGTGCACTTGTTGGTATCATTACTTGCATCTACTGGTCAAAAGAATGTGTTGTGTGGGTTGAGTAGAGTAAAGACTAAAAGAGAATGTAGAAGATATGTGATAAGTTAGAGTGAGAGGGATTAAGTTTAAAGATGAAAAAAAAAAAAAATGAAAGAAAATGAAGGAGTGGTGAGAGAGAAGAAAGAAAAAAAAGAAGAATGCTAGAAAGAGAAAGAGAATGAAAGAACAGACAATGTTAGAAGTGTGATAGAAGAAAAAGAAACAAGTAGAAGACAGGTGATTTGATATAT
This sequence comes from Sepioteuthis lessoniana, assembly GCA_963585895.1. NCBI lineage: Eukaryota > Metazoa > Mollusca > Cephalopoda > Myopsida > Loliginidae > Sepioteuthis > Sepioteuthis lessoniana. Next base: position 21,871,257 of record OY757907.1, read on the forward strand.
ACATGTAGTATCCATGAAACTCTTCTTACCACATCATTTTACATGGTAAAATCTCAGGATGAACCATATATATTAGGTATGTCCAAAATCAAATACTCCTCCTCCCCACAGAGAAATATATTTGATTTATACAGCTAACCAACAGACAAAAAATATTAAATTTTCTTTTATTAAATGGGAGCTTTTACCCATTGGGAATGACAGTGCCTTTTTTGCTCTTCTGAAATATATTAGAATGGTTAGGTGCTCCCATATATATATATATATATATATATATATATATATATATGTATAATTAATTATCCATTGGGTCTGAAGAAGTCCTGTATTAATTTTTTCTTCATGTTTTTGGTTCACACCAGAAACTGAAAATACGGGATGGAAATAAATTTATAATCCTGAATTAACCGGTCTTTAGGTTTTTTCTTAAAGAAATATCGCTCTGTAATAAATTACGTTGAGCTCTCTACCAGGAAAATTTAAATGTTCAGCTCTTGAATGATTTTCTTGCCTTGAGGGAATCACTCCAAACTCTGGTTTAACCTGACCGAATATTACCTATATATATATATATATATATATATATATATATATATATATATATATATATATATATATAAGAAAAATTCAGATGAGTGGAATTCTAGCTCATCTAAGGATCATAATTGTGAAACTGAGTTTACATTTTTTAGATTTTTTACTATTGAAATATTTTATGATATTGCTCCGCATTTTTATGTATTACGCACGGTAAAAATTTTATGAATTAAAAATGCTGTTATTGCTCAGTCAGCTGGGGCTATAGAATACACTGACTGCTTCTCTGCAAACGAGTAAGAACCATCACCCTCCCACCGGAGTGTTCTTGATATGACATTAAACAATCTTATGGTGAGGCTCCAGGAATGCTGAAGCTTTGGGGAATGCAGAGTACTCCTTCATTGGTATTGATTCCAGGTCCACTCAGGCCCAGAGTGATAGCGCCAGATAGGGTCCAATCTATGGGTCAAATTGAACTAAACTGTGTCATTATGCTAAACTCAATTGCTTGAAACAGGACATATTTATATGTATAAACAGGATTTGGCATTAAACAACCATCAAGGGTTGATATGCCATTAATCCAAATAATCTAACCAAACCTATAATGCCTAAAATGAATGTGGTGCACTCACCTTCCCCTTGGCTGTTGCATTACTACCAGTTTCATGCAATCTTGTTGAGGGGAAAAGATTGCAATCTTCAGATGTGGCCAGCCCTCAAGACGATTGCATGAAACTGGTAGTAATGCAGTAGCCAAAGAGGGGTAAGTGAATTTTGTTTATTTTAGAATATATCCTGCACTGCCAGCTGGTATTGAGTAGATCCTTTTTGTTTTTTTGAATAGGTAAAAAATTTTGTTCACTTTAATATATATATATATATATATATATATGCGTGTGTGTGTGTGGGTGGGTTGGGATTATAAAATAGAGTTGGCTCTAGAGCAAAGCGAAACAAAAAAAGGATAAAGGAAAGAAAAAGAGGAAAAGTAATTGCAAAACAAGAAGAAAACTTGAAAAGAAAAGAAAAAAGAAAGAAAAAAAGGGAAAATTTAGGAAGTGTCAAAAGAAGAAAGATGCACTGGTGGCAGAAAGGTTATCAGTGAGACAGCTTATGATAATTTGCGGAGCAAACTAAAAGAAACTGTAGGTATATGTCTACTCTCTAATACACCAACATGCACACATATACACGTACACATATGCATAAATGTAGAAGTGCAAATAAAAAGTTTACAGAAGAAAAATCAATGTCATATCTTTGCAATTATATGAACCTGTGCCACAATAATTTATAACTGTAGACATTCATAGAATATACAATGTATTTCTAAAAAGCACTTAGACTGAAGCTGTATTTACCAAGACAGAAATAAACATTGAAGGAAACATTAATTTTCTACAGAATAGTCCTCTTGGTATTCAATTTGTTTCAGTAAGTTATTTATTGGACAAAGAACTTTTAAAACTCCTCTTTTTATACGGTGTAAAATTGCATCATTATATTTCTTTAAAAAAGAATGTGAGCAGTACTTTAATCTTGCACTGATCATTGTGATTTACTTCAGTGAGTAGAAAACCATCAAAAACAGGCAAAAAGCCAGGGTTATATGACTACAATCCTGAAACTAATGCTCAGTCATTTGCATGGAAACTTTTGTCATCACCAAAAACAAAGAAAACTTGTCAAGTTCAGAATAAGACATTTGCTACTCATGGTCTATTTTTAAGAAAGAGAGGGTGTAGTTCACTATGAATGTGCACCCAAAGGTTAAAATGTTACCGAACTGTATTATTTGGAAGTTTTACATTATCTCAATGATGCTGTGTGTATTATAAAATGGCAAGATATGTGCTCTATTGGTCAGTGGCAGTTTCATCATGACAATTATACCTGTGCCTGCAGTTTTGGGCCAAATTCAGGATTGAGCAAGTGTAGCACAATCCATATTCATTATGTAATATAATGGCTGAGGGATTTTGTTTTATATATCTTGCCTTTCGGTTTAGTTAGGCTCAGAACCTTTCGCTTAGCGCATGGGTTAGTTTGGTGCAACATGAGTGTAGGTGTTCACGCACACGCACAGGGAGAATGTGTCATTCAGAGATGTCAAAATAAAAATCCCAGATAGGACTTGGGGATGTGAATGGCATCATGCACCGGAAGCGTGTCAGAGGATTTGGGGAGATTTGAGAAAAGTCAGTGAGTTGAGATTTTGCCTCAGAAGAAGACGGTTGACTTTCGCGAGCTTGCTGTGACCTTGTGGCGGGTGCCACACATGTTGTGGGGGCAGATGGAAAAGCCAGCATAGAAAGATTATGCCTCTCTCCTTATGTCGAAAAACCTTTTAACTCAAAGGTAATAAAAACGTTTTGTAGCTGAACTAAGAAGTCATAAGTGTTTTTTGTGTTTTGGGATTCCTATGTTCTATGTATATATGTTATGAACATTCTATGTATGTTTCACATATCCGTATCATGGGTATGGTACAATTAGACCCTCTTAATCCATGTGACGTATTCTTCTTTCCTAAAATGAAAATTCATCTCAAGTATAAGATTTGAGGATGTGGAAAACTTTAACATAAATATAACAATGAAGTTTTACAACATATCAAAAGAGGTATTTTGACCAATAAAAAACTCACTGAAATAGTGCTAAGTGAACTATTTTGGAAAAAGAATCACTGCCTAATTCATTGTTCATTTCTGTCATGGGGAATAAAGCTTCAGCTTTGATATTTTTTTGAACACACATTAAACTAATACATGCATATGAAAATGGAATAATATAGCTAATTTGATATCAGATTATATATTATCAATATTGGTTTATATATATATATATATATATATATATATATATATATATATATATACGACTGCTGAAAAAATAGTAGTTGTACAGTGCCTCTAATAAAGCCTTCAACATATGACCCAGAGGATAAGCACACTTTACAGACTGAAGCATCATTACCAGTAACTTCAGCAGCAAATTGTAATATCATTATCCATTTTTGGTTTTCTGTCACACTGTGGGGATGTCATACACATGTCAGATACATATTCTTCCTGATCTTGATAGATGTACATTTATAATTTTGGTATATGATGAAGATGAAGATGTGGATGAACAATTGTGTCATATGGTTTTTTAATATTCAAACATGGAATAGAAACTGTCACAGGTTGTTTTTTTTATACTTTTTTATCTGTATATTTCTGCTTCTCACAAAAGATAGTTGAGTCTTTGACACTTGCAATAATCATACTTATATCAACAAATTTTCAGTTGGTTTCTTTGTTTTTTAATGATATATCAAACTTTGAGGGTTATTCAATGACAAAGTGATCCTTGTTGAAGGAAAGTAGTTGTGCTGAGTAACTCATAGCTGGGGAATACGGAAGTTCTTACAAAGTGAATGCAATAACACTCTTTAATAAATTTGAACTAAAAAGAAATTTTTTTTCTTAACCTGAAAGACTAAAAGAAATAGAATTGATAAACTATTGCTTTATTGTGTCCAAATTATAATAAACAAAACTTACATTCATCAGTTCTGTGCAGACACTGGGTGCTATCTAGATAACTTAGCAAGAATGATGACCAATAGGGAAAGATGACAAAAGAGAGTCAAAGGAATCTGTTCAGTAAGCACAACTTGCTGATGATAATAATGATGGCAAATATATAAAATAAAATTTAACAAAGGAATTAATGGAAAGCCACAAAAACACTGTATTGAAGAGGAAAGGATCTTGTTAGGTTATTTGCTTAACCCTTTCAGTCCTTAGCTCCCTGACACAAAATTTATAAAAAAAAAAACATTGAGCACAAACCCTATTCAAACTTTATTCCATTATTCCATTAAATGGGAGGCTTTCAATAGTCATTATAATAAACCTTTTATTGTTAGTGTCTGATATAATCTTGAGCCCCAAATAAAAGACTGCTGGTATGTAGTAAAATAGTGATATCAAGCTTACTGTTTCAAAGGGTTAAAATAAATGCTTGTGATTTATACTAATTGTTTCCCCCATAAACATTTGTAAAGCAGTAAACATTCTTTTTTTTTGGAGCTGACCACATTTTGCATTTTCATCTCAATGGACATTAATTTAAAGAAATTTGCTTTTGAATAATTTTTGTCCTTTTAATTTTTATAAAAAATATACATAAAAATAGCATAGAACAAAAAGAAAAGAAAATGAGATGAGGTAAAAAAAGTAATAAAAGGAGTCAGAAATTGGAGAAAAAGAAAAATCATAATTACAATTTACAAGAAAAATAATTGAATGATTGAAATGTGAATCATCATCATCATCATCATCATGTCGTGCCGGTAGCACGGATATCCCTGACCCTCTCTTGCCACTTTTCCCTATCGTTCATCGCTTCAGGCAGGTCTTCTGGATAACATCCTGTATCCTCACATAGTTGCTGAATGTATGTTCGTGCTGGTCGTCCTGCTTTTGCACGGCCATGTGAGGGGGTCCATAAGAGTACATCACTTATGAGTTCATCCCTGCTTCTCCAGCAGTGTCCTGCATGTCTGGTTCATCTAACTTGAATAGTTTTCGTGATAGGAGGCAGGTGGCCGTACAGTTGGTGTCTTGTGGGGTGTTGCCGCCAGGACTTGTTCAAGATTGCTCGCAGCATTCTTGTGTAATTGCTGTCTAGTTTCTTCTCCGGCCGTTTTGTTAGAGTCCATATAGTGCATCCATATAGCAGTATCGATGTGACTGCTGCCTATAAGAAACTGCATTTCATTTTATCGGTTAAGTCTGATTTCCATATAATCGATAGCCTATTGATAGCTGTCCATGCTTTCGTTAACATCGTGTCGATGTCCTTTTCGGTTGATGCAACGCTGCTTCCTAGATAAGTGAATTTGTCTACTAGTTTAAGAGGGGTTCCATCTAGAGTGGAGATGTCACCCGTTTGATTATAGCACATATATTCCATTTTGTGTGCATTGACATAGAGGCCTATGCCTGCGGTTGCTCGCTCCAAACTATGCAGTAGTGTTCTGGCTTGGTCGGGTGTATTTGCCAGTATCGCTATGTCATCGGCGTAGTTGGCGTTGGTAATAGTCTCCATTTAAACAACTATTTTTCTTTTGTTAGAGTAAGAGAAGATAAAAGAAAGGAAAAAAGAGACAGTAAAAAAAAAAAAAATGAAATATTCCCTTCTAGATTTTGACATATAAAGCTATCTTTATTTAGTTTAATGAATACAACCAAATTTTGACAGCCTGTTGGTCTTACCCGAACTTAAGTCCCTTGGCAAGTAAGAGCATCCCTTTTTTCTACTGACTGACCCATCTGCTGTGATAGAAGAATGAAATTACTCAGATGCTCAAATCAACTGAGGCTTCCTTTGCACTTTCTCCAGCAGTAAACAGGCATTGGGCTTGGAAATATTGACAAATGTACATTTCAATAAAGAGGCTAATCAACCAGGAAGCAAAGCAAGTTGTATTTGATTCATTGTCATCACAATGACAACATCACTTCACAGTAATTTCCTCTGCCACTGCTTTTAGAATGAAGTGTTTGGGCATGGGAGGTTGGGAATGACCAGACAGGCAAATGGAAAAGAGGGAATAGGAAAGAGAACTCCGGAGAAGAAGAGTAACGAAAAAATGAATAAAGTGAGAAGTACAAGGGTTGATTAACAAATAAGGGGCTCAATAATATAAAACAAGACAGAATAATGAAGCTGCTATCAAAATGAAATAAATTTATTTCTCTTCAAAATTAAAAGTGTTCTAGATATGACGCTAAACTGCATCTAATGGTGAGATTCCACTTCTGGAGCACTAGGAAGAGTGGAGTTACCCTTCAATACCATTATTCCCTGATCTACTATGGGTCAAATAAATCATATAAAAAATTATTCTTTCTCTATAGGACCATGTACAACCCTTTCTCCCTTTAAAAACACTCTTTAGAAATAACTACACAAAAATTGCAAATGTAAATGCACAATGAATGTAATTCCCGGATTTATAGGCATAAAATGAACATCAAACTTAAAACTTTATTTTCCAGCATTTTGCATGACAGATTTTTTGAAATTATTAATTCCATCCATGAAGAAAGTTTCTCATTTAATTATGATCAGATTAGGCACAACAACTTAAATTTCAGCATCTGATGAAAAAATGTTGATGTTTCAATTCCTCTTTCAAGTTTGAAATCTACTGAAAGTCTGATGGTGCCAAATCAAAGTTGTATGGAGGGTGTGCAAAAAATATGAATTTTCATTGGCTCATTAGCTAAGTGGGTAGACTGTTCCCCACTGGCCCGGGAGACCAGGGTTCAGTCCCAAGTCATGTCATACCAAAGACTTTTAAAAATGGTACTTGATACCTCCTTGTTTAACACTCAGCATTATAAGGTGCATATCAAGGGTAAAGTGGAACAATCTAGAGGAAGGAGTAGCGCCCTCCCCTACTCCTCAGTGTAGTAGCTATTGAAAAAGAAGCCTTCAGGTCACCCTCGACTACGGTTGCCAACTTTACTATTATTTGCGCCATTGGCAAACTTGAATTGAAATGATGTTTTCTCAATTGCCATGAATTGCTTTTATATATCTGCAGATTTTTATCAGTATACAACCTTCTAGTGCCAAAAATTCAATCACTGATTAGTGCTTTATATGTAACATGTATGTAGTACTCATGACTTACAAATGATATTACTCACTGCTGTTATACAGTGCAGAAAGCACATTGGAGAAAGACTTTATTACTACTGAATAAATATTCAAACATATTCCTTTTTCCACTACTCAGATAGATTGGACAGTAAAATTATCCAATAAGTGACCTTACTTATCACTTAACCCTTGTGAAAAGAAATATGGAAGAAAGAGAAGGGAAAGAAAGAGGAAAAAAGAAAAATTAAAAGAAAGAATGAACAAAGAAATGAAAAGATATCAAAAGAAGGAAGAGAAAATGGAAGTGGAAGAGACAGAGAAAGAAAGCAGGAAGGAAGTCAGAAAGGAAGAAAAAGACAAGAAGGAAGGAAAAAACGAAGGAAATGAGTGAAGGAGGAATTGAGAAATTTCAAAAAAATAAAAAAAGATAAAATGATTACAGGGTAAAAATAAGAATGGGAGAGAAAAGGAAGAAAGGAATGAAATATCTGATGAATGTGCACTGAGGTAAATAGACACAATGGGAGAGGAGGGAAGAGGAGAATGAAGGACAGAGGGAAAGAGAGATGCTGTGGTTGGATGAGAAGGCTCCAAAGTGGAGGAATGTGATTAGAAGTGGCAAAAGAAGCAATTGTTCAGTCACAAGAGATTTGTTGAATGGTTTTACATTCCCACAGCATCTTTCGACCATTGTTGACTATGTTCCCTGCTTCTATCTAAATAAATCCCTAATTCAGATTATCAACCCAATCTAAATTAGGATTAATCAATTCACAGAAATGGCAGATGCAGATTAGATTTAACATAGGAATGATACAAACCTTATAAAAATTTGTATGTGTGTATACATATGTATGTCTTGTATGTGTTGTGCATGTATGTATGTATGTATGTATGTATGTATGTATGTGTGTGTATATAATGCATATATATATATATATATATATTCATGTATATGATATGTATGCCATCATTTTGTATAGAAAGAAGATGAAATTGAATCCAAGAAATATTTTCTTCAGTAACCAAAATTAGAGTTAAAAAAAAGGGATTTCTTTGAGAATTACAATTGAACATATATACACATGTGTGTGTATATGTATATGTGTATATATATTCATTCAATCCCTTTGTCACTTCAAGATGTGACACAAAGTCAATTTTTTGGCAGAGTGTAGTTGGTTTGAGCTCAAGATTTTCTGGACTGGTTGCCTAACTAAAGCTAAAGATCCTAATCTGCCTTACTATTTACCCATAGGTGAGGGAGAATAGATTGATTCATGCCTTTCTCAAGAGCATTAGTGCAAAATTAAATGCAAGCAGCCTTGTCCATGTTTTTGAACTGGGGTAGCTTATCTCATTTTCCATGATTATAAACATTACACTTTCTGTTATGTATTTTCTTGTGTGGGTGAGAATGTGTGTATGTGTGATATTCTTATGATTTTATGCATAATTTGATATTGGTCACAGATATTGTGCATCTCTAGTGAATAAAGGGATTAGTATTGACCAAGAACTTAATGTACCTTTGGCTTCTTTGTTTACTATCATATCAACCTTCATGGGTTATTTAATGCCGAAGACATCCTTGTGGAGGAACAACAATGATACTATTTAATCCATAGCTGGGAGAATAAGAGATTTCATACCTTTTGTAAAAGTGAACATAATAGCGCAACTGAAGTTTGAACTTACTTACTTCAAAGGCTACAGTCCAGCATTTTAGCCATTACTTCAAAGGGACTCCTGTCTTAATGTACCTGAAGTTGCAATAATGAGATCAACTTTTTCTGTGCCAATGAGTTTCTCTATAGATGAAAGAGATTCCTCTGCTGCTTTTTCCTCTTAGATTTTTACACCTGATGAGGGCTGAGGAAGGGATTTGCCAAAACATTGTGTTAACAATACCAAGAATGCTAAAAAAAAGTTTAATTGTATGAAGAATTGCCAGCATATTAATGAGCCTTCACAAAGTTTCCGACAGGATATACTTTTATCTGTCTGAATTTTTGAGATAAGGCTTGATGTGCAATATTTTGTGTGTGATTTTTCAGACTGCTGTCCTCATCTTTATCGTTGTTAGTTGTAATACAACAGTCAAACTTTAAAAATGATTTCCCAGGCTGAATTAGTTTCATACCCAGATAAACAAGGGATACCTGAGGAAGGCTGGAAGATACAGTGTCCAAAACGTTGTTACAACTAACGACTATAAAGATGAGGACAACAGTGCACAAAATCACAATCACATACAAAATGTTGCAGGATATGCTTTTGCTTATTTTACACAATATATCTCAATGGGTAAAATAGCAAGAATGACTGATTCTCTAGCCTTGGTGATGAGGTACAAGTCTTGGAGAAGAACAAATCTGAATTGAAACCATAGAGAAAACAACAGGAAACCATCAAAAATCATAGTAATGCACTGTTTACTGTTAAAGAAAGCTGTGGAAAGCTATTATTGCCTACATCCTGAATTGACATGGCATATTCCATCCAATAAAGTTAAAGTAAAAAATGATTTTTAGTTTGACAATAATTCAGTTTTGTTTTTGTTTTGTTTTTTTGTGATAGGTTTAGTGACATGATAATTTTCTGCAAGTAATGCACAGGTTTTTAAAAGATTTTCAACATTTATATTCATCAATTATTCAACAGAGCTGAATAAAATTTACCCAAATCATATGCTTCAATGAAATCAACTTCTTGGATGTCCTGAGGGGATATTCAATATTTACTTGGTTAAATTGTATAAATTTTGAAGTATTTAAAAGCAAACATTATGAAAAACATCAATTTTACTGATATCAAAAATTAGAAGAAAAAAAACAAAACTAATGGAAACTGGAGTTTCTATGACTTAATAATAATAGTCGTGTAAACTCCAGCTATAAAACAGGTTTTTTTGTAGCTAGTTTCATAAACTCATTAGCAGTGGATGTTAATGTTGGTTTTTCACTTATTTTGGGGGACTTTTTTTTATCTAATTTTCTTGATGTTTAGTGACAATATTTATTTAACTAATATCCATCTATTTTAACTGGTACATAACTCAATTTCATATAAGAAATTATCCTGGGTATGACACTAAACTGAATCTGATGGTGAAGATCCAGTTCTGGAGAACTGAGGAGAGTAGAGCATCTCTTCATTGTCCTTACACTCAAGTCTATCCTGATCTGGAGTGGTAGTACCTGTTAGGGTCTCATATTTGAGTCAAATAGATCTGTTTGAAAATCATTGATGTCGGATAGGAAAACCTGAAATCATATAACTGCAAGAAAATAAATAATTATTATTAAACAGGAATAGTTGTATTAATTAATACTAATTATTTGTATTAGAACCGATCCATTGGCCTAGCGAGTAGAGTGTTTACCAATAGCCCAAGAGACCGGGGTTCAATCCCAGGTCGAGTCATACTAAAGACTCAAAAAATGGCACTTGATGCCTCCTTGATTAATTCTCACTATTATAAGGAGTAGCGCTCTCCTTTACACCTCAGTGTGGTAGCTATTGAAAAGGAGCCGTCGGGTTGCTCTTGACTACGTTTGCTAACTTTACTTATTTGTATTAGATAGGTGTACTTGAAAGTATAAAAATTATTTGCCTAAGATAGGAATACTTGATATCATGTAACTATGTGCAAGTAAATGATTATAGACAAATAAAAACATGCAATTAAGAAAAAATGCAGTAGAACATTGAAAATATAGTTATGATAATGATCAAGCATTTATAGATGAATCAAATTTTGGTATTAAATAAACAGTATATATATATGTATATCATTAAACAATTGGGACAACCAAACTACATAAGAAAAGTAATTGTGTACAACTAGAATTTAGTTGCTTCCTATAAATATATAGTTTGTGAATTAGAAAATGACCCAAAATCTGGAAAAAAACCCCCAAACAAACCCAACTCTGAAACATTAACTTTCAATGTATATTTGATTAAATATTCTTAATTCATATCATGATTAGTCCATCTGCTTGCATTGAAATGACATCATCAGCCTCAGAACTCAAGAATGATTTCAGTGATCTTGATTAGATATGCCAGATTTAATATTATCACATAAATGCTTTGACCATGATGATGATGACCATCATCATCATCATCATTTTTAATAACTGATTCTGGTTTCAGGTTTTGGTTTCTTTGTTTAATGGCATATTAACCTTTGTAGGTTATTTAATGCCAGAGCAATCTCCTAGAAGAACCATAGATGTACTACTTAACCCATAGCTGGGAGGATAAGGGGGTTTATACCTTTCCCAAGGGTATTTGCCTGAAAGTGAATGTAATAGCGCAACTGGAGTACGAACTTGCTTACTACGATTCCACAGTCTATTGCTTTAACCATTACACCACAAGGACACCCCCTATTATCTGATTCTGTTTTTTCAAAATAAAATATTGCCAAATAATATTTTGTTTCGAAATTCCTAAAGGAAATGATGAAAGTGAGTGGAAGAGAACAGATTGAAAAGTATTTTAGAGAAAAAAGAAAAGAAAAAAATTTGACCCTTAAATATTTTGAAAGGTCATTCTTCATTATCATCAAGTCATGCTGATTGCACCAATTCCCTTGACTCTCTCTTGTCATCTGTCCCTATTGGCCATTCCTCTTGATCCTCTAGCTGGCATACAGTGTCCAAATTAAGCTGATGAATGTTTTTGCTGGTCAATCAATATTGGTGTGTCCATGTGTAAGAATCCACAGGAGAATGTTGCTTATGAGTTTGTCTTAACTTCTGCAGACTTGTTCATCTTACTTGGATGGTTTGGGAGATGGGAGATAAGGGTCCATACAGCTGCTGTTTTGTTGGGTGCCGTTTCCTAGATTTGCTTAAAACAGCGCACAGCATCCTTGTGTAGTTATCATCTAGCTTTTTCTCCAAGTGTTTCTTTAAAGTCTAAGTGGTGCAGCCAATAGTGCTGATATGGCTATGGCTTGAAAGAATTCTGATTTTATTTTATAAGCAAGAACAGATTTCCCTATAGTCGATAATCTGTTAATAACTGTCCATGTTTTACCTATGTAAATGAGATATTCAGGAAATGAGGTATTACTACTGAGTAATGTAAACTGATCCACTAATTTCAGAGGCCAGCCATTCAATATGGAGATGGAACCATCTTGTTGAAAACACATGAAATCTGTTTTATTTGAGTTCCCGTAGAAGCCAAAAGCCAATGCCTCTCACTGCTTGTTCAAGGTTATGCAGCTGTGATTTGGCTTGAGCAGGTGTATTTGTAAGAAGCACAAAATCATCTGTGTAGTTTGCAGCAGTAATTGTTTCTGCAGGATACCGTTTAATTCTTACCTTTTTTATGAGAAATCATTTTCTATCATTAGATCTATTGATGTTTGTAGTATGTAATCTAAGCAGATTATAAATAGAAATAGCACTTATGTATTACCTTACATGACTCCAGCAACCACGTCAAAGAAATTAGTGTCAAGTGAGTGAATCATTGGTTTCATATTTTTGTTGAGCATCTTTACAGATGTAAAAGTTTCTTTGAGTAGACCATATGCTGGAAGTATTTGCCCTATCTTTCCTTTGTGTATGGAATCAAATACTGTGGGAAAAATCTATGAACAGAAATTTTTTGCATATACTCCTTTGTGAATTTTTTTTTGCAATGGTTTGCAATTCTAATTACAGAGTAGCTGATTTTTTTTTTGGTGGGGGTTCACCCACCTAGAGGATAGCAGAAAGAAACAGGGCTGTTCTTAATGGCATCGGATTGACCGAAACTGTAGGCTTGCTGCTGCTATTATGGTCAAGGAAGAATGAAAGGTTCTTTTTTGGGAGGTCAGAAAAGGAAGTAAAATTTTGGACTCTTTTCTCAATAACACATCATACAGTGAAGTCACCCCAGAGATGGCTCGTGCAAAAAGTTTATTTTAAATGACCTAACAGAAAAACATGTAGTTTCTGAGAGATGCAGGTCTGGAAATTTTTGAGTAGAAACTCACTTTCATGGTCAAGCTGAGAGATGTGTAATTCTCTGAAATGAGCAGACTAGAAGTTGCTAATTTGTTTATTAGCTATTCGCAGAAAAACAAACCAGAATAATTCAGGTCTAAAGGAACTGTAGATTCCGAAGAGAAAGAAAAGAGTATAGAAACTAATGAAAATCAGAAGATGTTGCTGACTAAACTACAAATTTTCCCCACCAGACAACAAGAAAGAGAAAGAAAGAAAGAAAGAAAAGAGTAAAAAAAAAACAAAAGAAAAAAGAATAAGACGTCACCGACTAAACTACAAACTTTCTTCACAGATGAAGAAAGAAAAAGAAAAGAAAAGAGAAAAGTGTAAAGAAACTAAAGAAAAGCAGAAGAAGTCGCCAACTAAATAAAAAAGCTCTCTCCTCACAGACAATACGAACTAAGAAACTACTAGAAGAGAAAAAAAAAAAAAAAAAAAAAAAGGAAGAAAAAGGGGAGCAGGTTTCAGCTGCTTAAGTAAGATACGATTAATTTTAGATACTGTTTTGAACGTTATCTTAATTTTATGTTTTGTTTATGAATGTAAGTAAAGTAAAGTTGTCTCCCTTTAGTCGAGGGCGACCTGAAGGCTCCCTTTTCAGTTGCTACATCACCGAGGTGTAGGGGAGGGCGCGACTCCTTTCCCTGAATTGCTCCACTTTACCCTTGATACGTACCTTATATTGCTGAGTGTTAAGCAAGGAGCTATCAAGTACCATTTTTAACTCTTTGGTATGACTCGACCTGGGATTGAACCCCGGTCTCCTGGACCATTGGCGAACACTCTATCCACTAAGCCAATGAGCCGGTTAAAATGAATGTTGTTGTTGTTGGCAATCGTATTCGAGGGTGACCAGAAGGCTCCCTTTTCATTAGCTACTACTCTGAGGTGTAGGGGAGGGCACTACTCCTTTCCCTGGATTGCTCCACTTTGCCCTTGATACGTATCTTATATTGCTGAGTGTTAAGCAAGGAGGTATTAAGTGCCATCTTTAAAGTCTTTGGTATGACTCGACCTGGGATTGAACCCCGGTTTCCCGGTTTTTTTAATGTTGCTTTTGTTTATGTTTTGTTAATGAATTAATTCCAGCATAGGATCTGATATGCAACCCACTAGCTGTTGTCTGTTTTTGTCCTCTTTATAGAATAAAGCATTTGTAACTTGTGTAATAAGTGGCTCGTTTGTTTTTACTTCTGACTTAGATATCCTTTTCGCATTGGGACCTTTGCATCAAGTAGTTTTTTTTTGTTTTATTAATTTATTTCTAAGTCGGTTTTTGGTAACGACCCCCAAAATTTCGATGAATAATCAATTGATTTTTCCTAAGAACTTCTCAACTTCAGGTCAGATTAGATTGAGAGGTAGGACATTACGAATCTTTGCAGTAATAGCATTAAGAGTTATCCCTTTGTAGTCCTTAGTGATTTTGAGGTCGCTTTTCTTTGGGAGGATGCAGCCTTTTGTCCATTTCTATACTGTGTTTTGTTTAAACGGCATTGCATAATCGAAGAAGTATGTTAGCAAATTTTCTTGTCTTCCATACGTTAGAGGGTATTTCATCCAGGCGTGCAGATTTTCTGCTTTTAATTGTTTTCAGAACAGTGTCCATTTCATCCTCTGTAAAGTGTTCAATGTTGATGTCTCGTTTGGCTATTAACAATTTCTTCAGTACATTTACCAGTGATTTCAGGAGGGTTTCCGAGCATATTCATGAAATGTTCTTTTAAGTTCCGAAGCCTTTCATCGTGACTTGTAGTTTTTAGTTTTGATGTCGAGGAGCTTTTCCTCCAATAAACTTTATAGCGGAGGAAAATTTCGTATTTTGGATTGGCGCACAATTCAATTCGACGCATAATTTCACCCAATCAGGATGACTTATCCTATTCATCCCGGGTCTCCTTTACGGGCAGCAGAAATTGGGTAAGCTGCCAAACACAGTCTCTTTGCCTGAACAACGCCGTCCAGTGCAGACATCCCACTGGCCGTTCTTCAATAGCAGCAGCAGCATGGACACATGAGGGAACCTATCTAATTTATGGATTCCTTGCGTCTATCACTTAAACCAAGGAATCCCAGTTGAATATGAATTAGATACATTCAATACGCCACCACAGGAACAACTTTATGTCACCTCCAAAATTGGCTATGTCGATGCGATGCCTAATCCCGCTCTCGGCACCTAGCTCTCATTTCACCTCTGGGCCACTTTAATGGAGACAACGCACGCCTCTCCACCAAATCCACCAGACGCACAAAACTCACGGTGACTCCAAAGTTTATTTCCTCCAACGGCAAATAAGACTTTCGCTAAACTACGGCGAACACAATCCCTCGCACGTCTGACGATACGCGCTGCCTTCTCAACTCTATCGTATCTCCATTTCGTCTCTTACAACCTTTCCTACGAGACTTGCAGCACAAACGCAAGCTACATATTCCATGCTGCAAATAAAAACTATTCCTAAAAACATTTTGACTTCGACATCTTGAACCTTCACCTTTATATACCTAACTACAATTAGCGAGACACCTACAAACATAGCGAGGAAACAACACAACGTAAACACACACACGCACGTTACAACATTTCCTCGTTAAAAACAAACAAATTTACAGCTGTAGAGAAGAGGAAAATCTCGTATTTTGGTTTGCGGCTCAATTTATTTCAACACCTAATTTCACCCAATCAGGATGACTTATCCTATTCAGCCCGGACCTTCATTTCCGGCTAGCAAAACGGGTGAGCGGCCAAACCCAGTCTCTTCGGGTGAGACGGCGACCAGAACAGACGTTCCTCTGGTCGTCCTTGCTTAGCGATGCTTTTTAGCTAAACAAGCCACCCAGTGTGGACATCTCACTGTGGCTTTAACACTAGCAGCAGCAACATGGACACTCAACGAGGGAACCATCTAATTTATGGATTCTTTACGAGGAATCCCAGTTGAACATAAATTAGAAACATTCAGCATGCCTTCCACAGGCACCACTTCATGTCACCCCAAAAATTGACTATGTCGATCCGAGCGTAACTCCGCTCTCGACAACATGGAGATATCGCAGACTCTCCTCCAAAAACCAGATACAAAACTACACGGTGACTTTAAACACATCCCTCACACGTCCAGCAACACGCTGCCATCTCAACATTCCGCTAAGCCATTTCGTCTCCAACACTAACAAGCCTAAACACCACGAGTCTTGCAGCACCAAAAGCAAACTATATTCCATGCTGCAAATAAAGAACTTTCGTTGTTGTGTTGTTAAAGAAAAGTTTCGTAATTCATTTGTGTTGCCTAAAAAATATAGTGTTAAACAAATAACCATTTCACTTCGCTATACAACTAAAAAAGCTAACAATAATAACAGCCACTAAAACTTCATTTATTGTCAGCTATGCTAATTGAGATTGTTTAACTTTTACAGAATTTCCTTACTTAATCGAAATCCTCGACTTTAGCAGGATTTCTATGCTGAATCAAGTAACTCGATTCTAAGTCAAATAAACACGGTTAAGAATGATAAAACTTGTTTATCAGTATCATCAGAATTAACTGATATATTCGTTTGGGCTGCATTAGAAAGAAGACTTCTAATAAAGCTAACTGTAAAACGTTTTTAAATTTATGTATTTTCAATCATTTTTTGCGTAATTTTCAGGATTATAGTTATGCTTCTTCTTATCATTACCAGACATTGGCAAGATGGTTAGAGTGTTCGCCAAAGGCTCAGGAGACCTGGGTTCAATCCCACGTCGATTCATACCGAAGACTCAAAAAATGGTACTTGATGCTTCCTTGCTTAACACTCAGCATTATAAGGTACGGATCAAGGGTAAAGTGGAACAATCCAGGGAAAGGAGTAGCGCCCTCCCCTTCACCTCGGTGTAGTAGCTATTGAAAAGGGAGCCTTCAGGTCACCCTCGACTACAGTCGCCAACTTTACTTATATATTTACAGTTGGTTGATAATCATTGCCTGTGGAAAAACACTCTTTAGAAATAACTACACAAAAAAAAGCAAATATAAATGCACAATGAAAGTAATTCTTGGATTTATAGGCATAAAATGAACATCAAACTTAAAACTTTATTTTTCAGCATTTTGCATGACAGATTTTTTGAAATTATTAATTCCATCCATGAAGAAAGTTTCTCATTTAATTATGATCAGATTAGGCACAACAACTTAAATTTCAGCATCTGATGAAAAAATGTTGATGTTTCAATTCCTCTTTCAAGTTTGAAATCTACTGAAAGTCTGATGGTGCCAAATCAAAGTTGTATGGAGGGTGTGCAAAAAATATGAATTTTCACTGGCTCATTGGCTAAGTGGGTAGACTGTTCCCCACTGACCCAGGAGACCAGGGTTCAGTCCCAAGTCATGTCATACCAAAGACTTTTAAAAATGGTACTTGATACCTCCTTGTTTAACACTCAGCATTATAAGGTGCATATCAAGGGTAAAGTGGAACAATCTAGAGGAAGGAGTGGCGCCCTCCCCTACTCCTCAGTGTAGTAGCTATTGAAAAAGAAGCCTTCAGGTCACCCTCGACTACGGTTGCCAACTTTACTTACTCTTCTTATCAAGGTGAAACAAATGAAATATACGACTATGAAATGAAACATTCCAAACTTTATTCAACGGAAGCAAATTTAAAAAATGAGGGTTATATTTTTTGTTTTAAGAGGAACAACATAACATGATAGATAAATAATTAGATAATGAGTGACTAACAGGGAAATAGAAAGACACCTTATTTCATATTTCTAAATATATTCTACAGTATATTTTGTTAATCAAACAATTCTACTCAGTGGTTACTAAAGGTTATTGTTACTATGAATGATAAATCCATAGAACAGAAAAGCCTCTGTATCCACGGAGCATCTATTAAGAAGCGTATTGCATTTATACGTTTTTTAACTTGGAGTTGCACTTTTTCGCTAACTTTGATAAGTTTATATATCTAAAATCTGTAATGATCCCTACTTCCAACGATAATTACATATATATATATATATATACCCCGCATATGGCCAAGCAAAAACAGGACGACCAGCTCGAACATACATACAGCAGCTATGTGAGGATACGGGATGTAGCCCTGAAGACCTGCCAGAAGCAATGAATGATAGGGAGATGTGGCGAGAGAGGGTCTGGGATATCCGTGCTAGCGGCATGACATGATGATGATGATATATATATATATATATGCAAAAAGAGGTGCCCGTGATGTAATGGTTATCGTCGTAGGAAATGGACACGGCGACACGAGTTCAAATCCTGGACGAGACTGATTGCATTTCACATAGCACTAATACCCTTGGGAAAGGTATGAATCCAATTATTCTCCCTCCAGCTATGGGTAAAATAGTAGGGCAGACTAGGTTCTTCAGCCTTGGTGAGGCAACTAGTCTCGGAGAAGGAAAACTCTGAATTCAAACCTGTTAAACTCCGCTTAAAAAATTGACCTTGCGTCATATCCTGCCCGAGCGGAGGGGTTGGTAAATATGTATATTTGCAAAAAGCGATTCTTGCAAATACACCTACACAAGCCAAATCCCTGCTGCCTAGTTTGATGCAAGCAACATTGGCCCCCATGTGAATGCAGACAAAACGGACTACATGTGTTTTAATCAAAAAGAAGATATCCCCATACTACTTGGTGGTTCTCTGAAATCAATTGACAAGATCACGTTCCTCGGAAGCAGCGTCTCATCTATTGAAAATGAGATCAATTAGCGACTTACGAAGACATGGACTGCTATCGATAGGTTATCGATCATATGGAAGCCAAACCTATCCAATAAGATAAAAAGCAATTTTTTCCAAGAAGCGGTTGTGTCGATTCTACTATATGGATGCGCCACATGAACGTTGGCTAAGCGTATTAAGAAAAAGCTAGACAGGAATTGCGCAAGAATCCTTTGAGTTATACTTAACAAATCCTGGAAGCAACAACCTGCCAAACAGCAGCTGTAGAGCCACCTACCTCCCATCTCTAAAACCATACAAATAAGACGAACAAGACATGTGGGACACTACTAGAAAAGTAAGGATGAACTCATAAGTGACGTTCTCCTGTAGACGGACGTTCAAGTGTTGGCTGACCAACAAGAACTTATCAAAAACAGCTCTGTCCAGACACAGGATGTAGTCTAGAAGACCTGAAGGAAGCGATGAATGAAAGAGACACGAATAGCAAGAGAGAGTCAGAGAGAGAGAGTCAGTCTTGCAGCACGACATGATACATATATATAATATATATATATATATATATATATATATATAATATATATATATATATATATATATATATATATATATATATATATATATATATATATATATATATATATATATATATATATATATATATATATATAAGTAAATGAATAAATAAAACAAATATAGTACATTAAAAACATTTAGTCAATTTTTAATGATTAAAGAGAATTAGCCCAATTAAATCCAAATGGTCGTCAAAGTTTTCCGTGATAACAACCTCTCAATAAATAAACAAATACACAAATAAATTAAAATCAATAAAAGAGTGTAAAAATACCAGTAAGTTTTATTAACTTTCTATTTTCGCAAATTCTACTCACAAATCATTCAAGATGTTTAATTTGTTCAAGTCAAAGCAATTGTAAGCGCCCTGACTTCACATCTGGGAATTTTCGTGGATTTTAAAAATTTTATTTATTTTTCCATTTTTTATTCTTATATGAGTAATTGTAGGAAAATCCTTTTGTCTCATGCCTATGGCCTGTTCATTATCATATTCACGAAAGTGATTTCAATGAAGTGATTTCCAGAAGGGGCTGCTTCCCTCACCCCTACTTAGCGATAAACCTGCAGACAAGAGATTTACTAATTACATTTTTAAAGAAGCTGATATTGTTCTGTCAATAAATAAATAAATAAGAAAATAAATGAATTAATAAACGAAAGGAAGTAAAATAAAAATAAATAATTAAGCAAATAATTCATGAAATTTGAAGAAATGATTTTTTCTTATTTAAGAGATTTATTGATTTTAACGTTTTTGTTTTTTGTCTTGGATGATCATCTTAAGTAAGCAATAATGTTATGTCTTTTTCATCTCCAAATTGGAAAACTACTGAATTAGGAATGGTTAATTAAATGTGAATTTTCCTAAGAAAAATAATTTATTAATTCTTTTGTTTTAAAGCTTGGAAATTTAAATTATGTAGGATTAGTCACATCTTGCAGTAATATAGTTTCCAGCTGATTTTTGTGTATTGTTTGAGACCCCTATTGATGACAGCTTATTTTCTCCTTGAAGAACAAAAAATAAAATAAGAACAAACATGCAAAAAAAAAAAGTTAAAACATCTTGGGTTTATTTATTTTTAAATGGTTATAACTTAGTTTAGTAGCTCTCTCTTAAATTGTTGGTCTAACAGTGTTTATAAAAATTTATTTCCAATAAAAGAATAAGACTGACCATGATTTGGCTAGTTAACAGGAACTTTGGTGCTTTTAGTGTGGAGAAATTGGCTGAGATAATAAGGTATCAAGAACTGCTTTGACCATTTTCTTCAACAGCAATTCCAAAACCTCAGCCAGAGAAGCAGTAAAAAAAACACAACTAGCTGAAAGGTGTTTGTCATTTGCTCATTTAACAATTAAAAAGTTACTAAATTGGCAAGGAGCTATTTGAGAAATTCAACTGAATGTTTACAAAAAAGAAAATTCATTGCCCAGTCGGCTGGGGCTGTAGAATACACCGACTGCTTCTCTGCAGAGGGGTAAGACCCCCCCCCTAACGAGTGTCCTGGATAAGACACTAAACAATCTGATGGTGAGGTTCCAGCAGTGCTGGAGCTTTGGGGAATGTGGAGTACCCCACATTGCCATTGCTCCTAGGTCCACTCTGGCCCGGAGTGGTAGCACCTGATAAGGGTCCTATCTATGGGTTAAATAGAACTAACAGCATACTTATGCTAAAATGAATTGTTTGAGTAAACTGAATAGCTTGAAATAGAAATGTTTTTGACAATAAAACCATACTTACATTTAAACTGCGTGATTATGCTTAACTGAATTATTTGAAATGGAACTGTTTTTCGACATTAAAACTGTATTTACACTTAACTGAATTGTTACATATAACTGCTTGAATAGTTTGAAATGGAAATGTTTTTGACAATTAAACTGTGTACTTATGCTAAACTGAATTGTTTTAAATAGAACAGATTATTTACATAAAAAATGGATTTGGCATTAAATAACCTATAAAGGTTGATATGCCGTAAAACCCAACAAACCAAACCAAAGAAAATTCACTTAAATTCAACTGAACAACAAAACCCAAGAATTCAACAAAAAGTCAACAGAAAAACTCAACTAAAATTAAATGAAAGCTGAAAAATCAATAAAAAATTCAATAAAACCACGAACGGCAACTAAAATTCAAAGAACTTTGTTCATCAGACATTCTCTCTCAGTTAAGTTCCCAAAAATCACAAATTTACAATACGTACTTTATCCTTTCTCTTTTTTCTTTTCTTTTGTTTCTCTTATGTAAAATTTGTTTTCAAAAACATTGTTGTCTGTATTATCTTTTTGAATCAGAATCCAAACTAGAAAGGTGCAGAACATATTGTCTGAAATTGCTCACTAAAGCCTCTTAAAATATTTTCCTAATATATTGAAAATTTGGTTTGAAAAATGTTTGCTCATATATTGCTGAATTTTTTATAGTTATTTTTCTTTATAGTTAGGCTGCCGATAGAGAACAGACAAACTCTCCCCAGTTATCAATGCAGATGTATATTTAACTAATAATTTATAAAATAACTCTTCCTTCTGTATTAAAGTTTCTTAATATTGGATGAGGTGCACCTGGTGTAATTGTTATCATCATAGGAAGTATGTCTGGTGAACAAAGTACAAATTCAAAACAAGTCTATTTGCATTTCATACAGAGCTAATACCCTTTGGGAAAGGTAAGAATCCAACTATTCTCTCTCCAGTTATGCATAAATAGTAGAGAAGACTGTGGTAACCAATCTGGGAGAAGAAGAATTCTCAATTCAAACCAGTGATAGACCTGGAGAGGGGTGAGATATGCCAGGCTCATAAGCCCAAGACTGCTACATAAATACGTAGTGCCTTCAATAAGTTTCCAGACTTTTTTGTACAGGCATTTAAAATTGTTATAGACTCTTGAAAATTCCATATGTTATTGCTATATATCTTATGAGATAACTGACCAATCTTTATAATTTCAGGTTTAAATGAACAGCTACAGCAGCAATTGGAATACACCCTACTAAAGCCTGATTATCACAGCTGATGAATTTCAAAAATGCAATCTGAACGTCAGGATGCTTTAGGAGAACAATATGCAATAAAATTCTGTTTTAAACTTGGAAAAAATGCCACCACAGAAACGTATGGAATGCTTCAGACTGCTTTTTGACCATCTTGCATGAATCAAGCATCAGTTTTGGAGTGGCATAAGAGATTCAAGGGGGGCACGGAGTCTGTGAGGGATGATGAGAGGTGTGGGAGGAGTAAAGAAGTCAATACACCAGAGTTGATTGGCCAGAGGGTTAGGGTTAAGGTTACTATGTTGAGCTTTTAAGGAAGTTCAGCAAGAGATTCCTAGGGAAGAGGCCAGCACTCTTCAAATTGGCTCAGTGGCATTTCCAGCAGGACAATGCACCAGTCCACAGCTCCATCCTTGTCACAGACTATTTGACCTGGATGGGCATCAAGACAGTTCCTCAGCCTCCCTGTAGTCTAGATCTTGCTCCATGTGACTTTTGGTTATTCCCTAAGCTCAAGGAAAAACTAAGAGGCTGTCGTTATGAGACAACTGAGGAGATGAAAGAGGCTGTGACGAAGGTCATTGGCATGCTCACACAAGAGGACTTCCATGGGGCCTTCCAGAAGTTGTTGGAATGGTACAACAAGTGCATTGCAGCCAGAGGAGATTACTTCGAAGGGGACTAGAGTTTCATATATGTACTATCAATAAAATTGCCCATACGGAAAAAAGTCTGAAAACTTATTTAAGGATCCTCGTAGCCCCTCTATTATGAAACCAGATTACAGGACCACTTAAGAAGAAGAAGAAGAAGAAGAATATTCAAAATTCAGAGTTTAAAATGCATAAAGTGGGAGGGTGAAAGAACAAATGGAGAGTAAAAAAGCAAAACTTTAATTAATGTGTACCACACATTATTAAATGGTAATATAAACATTTAATTATGAGCATTCCCATAGATTATAATAATCATTCACATAGATAAGCTTGGGGTTTATTCATTTTTTGATTATTATAAGTGTAAATGAGGGAGCTATACACCTTGTTCAGTATGGGCACCTTAAAGTTGGGTACACATTACCATTGTACAGCGACCAGTCACACAAGTGACACCGTTAGAAGGGTTGGCCCTTTTTTTTACCATTTTTCCAAGCATAACGCACTTGTTGACTGACGGAGCTGCAACTTTTAGATTTTGCGAAGGGGACATTCTTTGAGGTGAACAGAGGTAAGAATCACACACAGTATCTGTATTTGCCCAAGTTATTAATCTGTGTGAAAGGGATTACAGAAGTTGTTTACTATTTTGTTTTTAGTTTCACGGTCAAAGAAGGGTCAAAGAGAGGTTTAAGAAGGAACGAAGACCTATTGCGAATAGACAACTTCTTTACCAGTTGAGCCTTTTACCTCATTTTTTGCCTCTTGGTGCTACCGTTACAATAAGCATTCACATATAATGTTAAGGTGCCAGAGGCTTTCCTCACAATGACAGAAGATAAGAGTAGATGAATAAAAGAAAGAGTTACATAGAATCTGGCATAAGAACTTAAAAGTTGATATGTTCTTTTGAGATGTTGGAATCTCATGTATATCTTTTTCAGTTTGTATGAATTTGATTTAGGTCGTCAGTCACTATAAAAAAAATCATCAAATCACTAGATTTGTGTGTAAGTTGGAAATTTTCAGAAAATATTATCCTTACTCAAATGAGCCCTGGGCATATATTAAATGCATATTTCAAACGCATATAGCTAAATGATTTAACGTGCAGCACAATTTAGACAACTTAGTAATATCATTTCTGCATGTAATATTTTGAATGCATAGTTTAGAAGTTGCATCAAGCCAGTATCAACTGGACAAATAAAGAAAATAAAAATTTAATGGAAAACAGAAAACTCTTACCAGAAATTTCTTTACTGAATGGAGAGAAACCAAAGGACTGAATGACCTGCTCTACATTGACCAAATGATCCTGAAAGAAGTAAAATCAAGAAGAAAAATAAAACTATTGCATTAGTTGGTGCTTGGGGGAATATTTAGGAGTGTTTAATATTAACATTAGAGCATTCATGATACACTAACACTGAATAAATGGAAAGAAAGACAAGATAAGCTCATTTACAAATATAAAAAAATCTAATTCATACATTATATACATACAAGAAGCATTAACTAGAATACTCAAATGTGTCCTAACGAATGAAATGTGTACATATTGTTTTATGAACAAGCAGTTATGAAAGGGTTAAAAATGGTAAAAAGTCTTTCTTGACTTTTTAGTGTTATAGCCATGTAGGCTTTACATTTCAGTGATGAGGCAAGAGATAACATTCATTGCTGGGAGAGGAGACAAAGTCTCTGTTGTTCAAAGAATAAAGATAAAAAAGGCATATCTTTACAATTAAAAGAACAGAGAAAAAAGAGAATGAGAAAGGATTTTTCAGATGGTCATGTGACCACAAAGTGTTCATTGGACACACCCACTTTTCAAGGGAGACAATAAATGTCCCTCTACAAAACATTGCAATGGAGAGAATTGACAAAAGAGGTGCATGTAACATGAATACTTGAATGCCTTATGATATTCAAGAGTAACAAATCAGTTTTAAGATTCTTAGATAACATTGAAAAAAATGATTACCAAAGGAAAATCATTAACAGAAGGATTTTTCAGGAAGATTCTTCTGACAATATTTGCAATGACCATTATATAATTCAATCTAATTTTGAAAGATGCAAAAGAATACAAATTCTTCAAAGAATTGAGAAAAATCTACCACCTCATGTATATGGTTGTCCTGTCAGCAGAAAATAGAATATGCTGAGAGTACCTTTTGCTGAGTGGCAAGATCCTTGCCAAAAGGGGTGTCCTGGGTATGACACTAAACTATATCTGGTGGTGAGTCTCCAGATCTGGAAGTGTGGGGAATGTGGAGTAACCCTTCATTGACATTACTTCCGGATTCACTCTGTCTTGGAGTGGTATTACCAGTTAATGTCTAATCTATGAATCAAATAGTTCCGTTTGAAAATTATATGTATTAGATATGAATAGATCTGTCAAATAGATCCGTTTGAAAATTATTTGTATTAGATATGAATAGATCTTTATTTGTATTAGATATGAATAGATATATCAAATAGATCTGTTTGAAAATTATTTGTATTAGATATGAATAGATCTGTCAAATAGATCCGTTTGAAAATTATTTGTATTAGATATGAATAGATCTGTCAAATAGATCCTTTTGAAAATTATTTGTATTAAATATGAATAGATCTGTCAAATAGATCTGTTTGAAAATTATTTGTATTAAATATGAATAGATCTGTCAAATAGATCCTTTTGAAAATTATTTGTATTATATATGAATAGATCTGTCAAATAGATCCCTTTGAAAATTATTTGTATTAGATATGAATAGATCTGTCAAATAGATCTGTTTGAAAATTATTTGTATTAGATATGAATAGATCTGTCAAATAGATCCTTTTGAAAATTATTTGTATTAGATATGAATAGATCTGTCAAATAGATCTGTTTGAAAATTATTTGTATTAGATATGAATAGATCTGTCAAATAGATCAGTTTGAAAATTATTTGTATTCAATTGGACCAAGTGCAAAAAAAAATCTCTTAGGAAACAACTACACAAAAAGATGTAAAGACAAATCTACAATGAATACTATTTCCTAACTTCTAGGCATAAAATAAACCTAAGCTGGTTGACATGCCATTAAAACTAATCCATCAATCCTGTATAAGGATAACATAAAATCATCTATTAAGAACAAAAAAAGAATGTTAATGAAGGAAATTTGAAAAAACAGTGACAATATTTGCAATAGAGGAAACCTGTGACCAAAAGATGGAATTGATATAATAAGAAAATCAGGACATTAACGATATAGGATCACTATAAATACATAGAATTACTCAAATACTAGAAACTAAATTAAATAGAGGAAACTTGATAAGAAGGAACCCAAGTCAATTGACTGATGGATGAGGAAATTTATTATCATCCACAAAGTTCTGTATTCTAAAGTTGATAGATTTTACAAAAGAAGGAAAGAAGGTGATTGATGATTAAATTGTAAATATATAATGGGAAATGAATAATACTCAATCTGAAACATGAGGTTAACAAAATTAAAGGGTTAATATACAAAATTGTTATTAAGGTCGTTAAATGAAAAAATGTAATTCTTTAATATGTTGATAAGCCTTTATACAAGCATTTAGGTGAGCACATTTCAAATCCCTTATACATATTGGCAACAGTTGATTTGCATAGTGTAAAATCTGTAATAACTTATCCTCTTAAGATAAAACCAATATTTTAAACAACATGAAAAAATTAGAAGCAAAAATTTTTACAAATGCTTTATTCAGTACTGAAGTTTTCAGTGTTGCTGAGGGAAACATTGATTTGTTTTAAAGAAGAAAATTTCTGTATGAATGTAGAAAGGATTTGCAGGCTAAAAATGTATTTAATCCTCAAAAAAGATAAGAAAAATAAAGATATGAAAAAGGAAATATTTTTAAGTTTTCAGCAAAAATGCTAAGTAGTTTAAGAATTGTTGTCATATCAACAAACAGTAATGGAATGTTTTTAGAATGTGTTTTTTATGTTATTTTTAAAATTTCAATTTTGATTTTAATTTTTTTATTTGTAAATTCTTTTCCTTCATTTTATAATTTTTTTTTTAACAAAAAATAGTATATATTTCATAGATTTAAAAAGTTTGTTTTCTCATCTCTTTTTTGTTTTGCTTCTATTTAGATTTAAATATTTATTAACATTTTTACAATTTTTAAAAAGATATCAGTTTTATACAATCACTTTGCCATATTCTTATCTTCTTACCTAAAAATCTGTACTTCATAAATTTTATCTTTTACTGTTATACGAGGATCATTAAATAAGTTTCCAGACTTTTTTGGTGTGGGCACTTTCATTGATAGTACATATATGAAACTCTAGTCCCCTTCGAAGTAGTCTCTTCCGGCTGCAATGCACTTGTTGTACCATTCCAACAATTTCTGCTAGGCCCCATGGAAGTCCTCTTGTGTGAGCGTGCCAATGACCTTCGTCACAGCCTCTTTCTTCTCATCAATTGTCTCATAACGACAGCCTCTAAGTTTTTCCTTGAGCTTAGGGAATAACCAAAAGTCACAGGGAGCAAGATCTAGACTACAGGGAGGCTGAGGAACTGTCTTGATGCCCATCCTGGTCAAATAGTCTGTGACAAGGATGGAGCTGTGGACTGGTGCATTGTCCTGCTGGAAATGCCACTGACCTGATTTGAAGAGTGCTGGCCTCTTCCCTAGGAATCTCTTCCTAAACTCCCTTAAAAGCTCAACATAGTAACCCTAACCCTAACCCTCTGGCCAATCAACTGTGGTGTATTGACTTCCTTACTCCTCCCACACCTCTTATCATCCCTCACGGACTCCGTGCCTCCCTTGAATCTCTTATGCCACTCCAAAACTGATGCTTGATTCATGCAAGATGATCCAAAAGCAGTCTGAAGCATTCCATACGTTTCTGTGGCGGCATTTTTTCCAAGTTTAAAACAGAATTTTATTGCATATTGTTCTTCTAAAGTGTCCGCATGTCCAGATTGCATTTTTGAAAAAATTCACCAGCTGTGATAATCAGGCTTTAGTAGGGTGTGTTCCAATTCCTACTGTAGCTGTTTATTTGAACCTGAAATCATAAAAATTGGCCAGTCATCTTATAAGATATATAGCAATAACATACTGAATTTTCAAGAGTTTACAACAATTTTAAGTGCCTGTAAAAAAAAGTCTGGAAACTTATTGAATGCACCACATATTATTCTCTTTCTTAAAATGTTAACTCTCATTTTTGCTGTATTACTGGAGAGCATTCTAAAATTTTACAAACTTTTCCCTTTTTTTTCAAAATATTTTCTCATGACTAAATAGGGAAGAGTTTCCCTAGCTTTATTATTTTCTTTTTTCTTTTTCTAGATTGACATCCAGGAAAATGCATATAGATGTACAGGAAATATGAATCTGGGACAAAGGAGAAGATAAGTTTTGAAAGTGTTGAGAGAAACACCTGGAAATATGTTCAGAATTCTTAAATTAAGTTTAAGAAAAACAAGTTTGGATCTTATGGGTTTGCAAATTCAAAAAAAAAGTTTTTTCAGATATTTGTCTTTAATATTTGCTCTTCCTTTTTATTCTTCCTTTCTTTTTTATCCTTCATTTTTTTTAGAAAGATTTTGTTTACTTTAAATGTTATTTATCTTCCATTATTTCTTTTCTTTATTCTTATTCTTCACATTTCTCCAGTTTTTCATGTTTGCTCTTTTTTTCTTTTTATTTCTCTTTCATATTTTTCATCCATCTTTTTTCTTTTCTTATTTTTACAAGTATGTGTGTAGTTTTTTAAAAGGATTATTTTCCTCTCTTTTCACATGAGTATTTTTCTGTTTCATTCTTTTTTTCTCACAACTCACTGAAAACAACATCTGCCAATAAAAAAGATACCATCGGAAGGTAATCTGAAATATTTCATTTGATAGAGAGATAAAAAAGAGAGTAAACTCAAAAATAAAAAGGCAGCCATATAAAGATATATATACATGTGGCATTACATAAATATTAAGAAGAAGCATATGCAATGTATATAAACACACACACACACACACACACACACACACACACACACACACACACACACACACACAATACATATATATATATATATATATATGATTATAATATAGTTTGCTATATCTATGAATAAAGAGTGCTCAAGACAGCAGTTACACAAGAATGTTGCAAGCAATATTGAACAAGTCCTGGCAGCAACACCCCACAAGGCACCAACTATAGGGCCACCTGCCTCCCATCATGAAAACTATCCAAGTCAGACGAACCAGACATGCAGGACACTGCTGGAGAAGCAAGGATGAGCTCATAAGTGATGTACTCCTATGGACCCCCACATATGGGCGAGCTAAAGCAGGATACCAGTTTGAACATACATACAGCAGCTATATGAGGATACGGGATGAGGCAATGAACGATAGGGAGAAGTGGAGAGAGAGGGTCAGGGATATCTGTGCTAGTGGCACGACATGATGATGATGATAAATATCAGTGATATAACATGTAAATCTTTATTAGGAAAGCATACACACAGAGTGAATGCCACTTGGCACTTGATGACTGCCAGTTTCTTGCTTATGTGATCATCAGATCAAGTAGGTATATTTCAAAATTGTTAGATAATTGCTTAGGGGAGAAAGCAAGCACTGTTGATTCTGTGTTGACACAATACTAACTTATATATATATATATATATATATATATATGTATATATATATATATATATGTATATATATATATATATATATATATATATAAAGTTTGAATAATTCTTTAAAAGTAATTGCAAATCTTCTGTAGCTGATAAATATGCAAAAGTCTGTGAAATTTTTCAATCTTTATTCAGAAAATGAATATTTTCAAAATTGACCTGTCTTGTCTGTTCACTTGCAAGTTACTTGATGTTTGTATACTGTGAATATATTAGTTTATAATGTTAACTTAACTTTAGGATGAACATGGAAAAAGATGGTACTGACCACCAAAATTGTCACAAATCCAGCCAAATGAAACAAAAGATTTTGGGTTTACCATGGAATGAGTTGTCCAAAAAAACAAAAAACGAAACAACTCTTCATTCTTGTCTATTTAACATAAAAATTCTTTGTATTCATTCAGAATAACATCTAAAATGTAATACTATGATAATATACATATATATATATATATATATATATATATATATATTAGAATTTATAAATTTTTTTATAACTACTAAGTCTTGATCACTTTTCCACAGGCAATGATTGTCAACCAACAGTAAATATATAAGTAAAGTTGGCGACTGTAATCGAGGGTAAACTGAAGGCTCTATTTTCAATAGCTACTACTCCGAGGTGAAAGGGAGGGCGCTATTCCTTTCCCTGAATAGCTCCACTTTACCCTTGATACATACCTTATAATGCTGACTGTTAAGCAAGAAGGTATCAAGTACCATTTTTTAAAAAAATCTTTGGTATGGCTTGACTTGAACCCAGGTCTCCCAGACTATTGGCAAACACTCTACTCACAAGACCAATGAACCAGTATATATATACAAATATGTTATTTAGTTCCTTTTCCATGAAGATCAAATTAGGTTGGCTACTCTACTCTCTCTCTCTCTCTCTCTCTCTCTCTCTCTCTCTCTCTTACACACACACACACACTTTCTTTCTTTCTTTTTTTTCTCTTTCTTTTGTCTCTTTTCTTCTCTGAATCACAATGTATTCTTTTTTCTTTCATCTTTTTCTTTCAACTTATTCTTTCTTTGTTTTCTCCATATTTTCTTTCTTTCATTCTTTCTTTTTTTTCCCAATAAGTGATTTGAAATGATTTCATTTGACTGACGTTCTTGATTCTCAACTTGTCAACATAACTGATGGCACCATCTTGAACCCATAGACAAGCAAAAATGCAGTTTGAGAATTAAGCTAGTAATCAAACATAACTAAAATATGGTGTATTTCTTCAAAATGGTTTATCAACAGTTAAATAGAGGTAAAGAAATTTAGTAAAAAATAAGAGAAAGGGAATACTAACTATTGATTACAAATAAAACCGTTTTAAAATAGACTCACTTAAAGGCCAACTTTGGTAGCCATTAAATATGATGTTGAGTTGCATCCTATTCAAAGAATTTATGCTACAATTGATTGGAAATAAATAATAAATATATGTTTAATAAATAATAATAAATAAATATTGAGAAGTAGTTTTATAAGTATGTTATCATTATCACTTCTAAGAAATTATAGTGATAGGCAATTATTGCTAAATTGAAAAGTTGGAAATTACTTTATTCACAAAGTTTTAAAAAGTCTCCTGAGAATATGCTATTTTTGCAGTGTAATAGTTATGTATATAAAAAAATTAGAACTTTATAATATATATTCCAAACTAATTTTCCATTGTTCATCAATGAAAAAGTGATTAAATTCAAAATATGTTGTTTTCTTTACTAAACTTTAAGATATTCAGCTGATTTATTTTTGTTGATAAAAAACAATTTATTGTTTCAGGACAATAATTAAATAGGAACATTAATATTTCTGATACCATGGTAACTAAAATCATATTGCCCTCACGCAATATTTACTGTACATCAGTGTCATGTAAATTTAACTGAAAAGAAATAATTTAGTAAAAAGTAGAACTGAATTATTTTCTAGATTGAAGGCATAAAACAAATTGGCTGGGGAATGAAGAAGAGATTAAAACCTCACAAAAAAAAAAGAAATAAAAACAATTAGAGGAAATTGAAATTGAATAAAAAAATCAAAAAAGGGAAAAATGAAAAGAAAGAAACAAATGAAAAGAGAGAGAAAGAATAAGCAGATTAAGTAAGAAGGAAAAGTATAAAGAAATTAAAATATAAGAAAAATGAATGAAAAAGAAAAAGAAAATGAAAAGAAACAAACAAATGAAAAGAGAGAGAAAGAATAAGCAGATTAAGTAAGAAGGAAAAGTATAAAGAAATTAAAATATAAGAAAAATGAATGTAAAAGAAAAAGAAAAAGAAAAGAAAGAAACAAATGAAAAGAGAGAGAAAGAATAAGCAGATTAAGTAAGAAGGAAAAATATAAAGAAATTAAAATATAAGAAAAAGAAAAAGAAAGGGAAAAGAAAAGTTAAAAGGGAAAGAGTAAAACAGAGGCAAATGTAAAAGAAAGAAAAAAAAATGTTTTACAAAAAATATAAAAATATGAAGAATAAGGAAAAATGGAATAAAAAAAATATGGAGGATTCTGTGAAGGATGACAACTGAAATCTGCTGTATAAACAATTTGAATAATATGGGCAGTAAATTTCAATTGTATCAAATTTTGTTTTTATCATATTTTGTGCAAACTAGAGTTGGGTAAGGAGAAGTTGCTCTAGGCTGGATCAGTTGGATGTGTTCTCATTTTTACTTTCATACCCAAACCAAACATGGCAGAAGAAGCCTGTTAATAAATGACAAGAAAGATGAACCCCTTGGCATGAATACAGGAAGACGAGGAGAAAAAGAATAAGGAATAACAATTTAAAAATCAATATACAAACATATAAATTTATTTTCAAAATAAAAAACCCTAAGTATAAATAAATATTTTATAGTATAAACATATTATTTCTAAGTTGGTACTGTGGTTTTAATCTTTAATATTGTTTTGGGAATGATAAATATTTTATTCCTTATGTTAAGTTATATTCTTTTAGAACATTTTTTTATTTTATATTTTCTTGAGATTATTATAACTTTTTACATCAGAATTATGTATGCCAATAACCTCAATTACAAGTCATATTTGTATTAATTATCATGATTCACATTATTTATACAATTATTTCATAATTTTTGTTTTGCATTTTATATCATTTTAAATATTAGTTTTTATTGTGTCTTTACAAGAGTATAATTATTCTATTATTACTATAATTCACATTTTAAATTCATTTTGAATTTTTCATTATGTAGTTCTAAATTTTATGATAAATTTGTCATTTTCTTCATCCTCTAATGTATTAACATTTCATTAGTATTATTCTTGTTTATATTATTGTTTCTATTTATTACTTCACTCACTATAAATATTAAAAACAAATAAACAAAAAAAAAAAAGATTTATAGGTCTTTGTTGGAATTGATATTTGAAATTGCTTAAATTTAAATATTTTCTTTTCCAAAAGCAAAATAAATGCATACAAATGAGTGGGTTTGTGAGGGATGGGTGGGTTTAATAAGAAAAAAAATGTGAAAGAATAAAAGTATGAATCAATGAGGTTGTTAAGAGTGAACAAGGAGAACAAAAGAAAAATTAATGAAAAATTCAGAAAAAAATGTGAAAAATAGAGGATAAAATAGAAAAAAAGAGCATGTGAGGAAAAGTAAAAAAAAAAAGAAATGTAAAAAGGAAGAAAAAAAGGAAAGCCAATTGTGAGAAAGAAAGAAAGAAAGAAAGAAAGAAAGAAAGAAAGAAAGAAAGAATTAAAAGAGAAAAAAATGAAGATGAAAATTAAGCATATAAAGTGAAAAGAATATGAAGAGAAAAGTATGAAAGAGTTATGGTCAAAGAGAAAAAAAAAATCAAGTTAAGGAAAGAAATTATAAGTGAAGGAAATGAATAAATTAGAAAAGACCAAATGAGAAAGAAAAGAATATAAATACTCAAAAATAGAGAAAAAAAGGGACAGAAAATGAAAATAGGAGAAAAAGATGAAAGAAATTCAAAACATTAAGGTTAAAATTGAAAGTAGAAAAATAGAAGAAAGTTGAAAATAAATGGCATGGAAAAGAATGATTAAAGAAATGGTTGAAGGAAAAATATGAAAGAAAAATAAGAAAAAAAATATATAAAAGATAAAAAGATAAAAGAATGAAAACAAAAAATAGAAAGGAAATATAAATAATAAAAAAGAATCATAAAGTAAAAAAAGTGAGAAATAAGATTAATAAAGGTTCCAAAAATGAAAAAGAAAAAGATTAATAAAACCCTAATGAAATGTAATAAAAATGGTGTTGTTGAATGTTGGAAAATGCTTTAATAAGAGAAAAAAGTCCCATGATAGAAAGAAGAGAAAAATCTGAAAGAAAGAATATTAAGTAGGGATTTGGAATGAGTTGGGTAAAAGAATTTCACAATCAGAAATAGAGGAAAAGAAACAATGTAGAAAGAAGAATGTGATGGAAAGAAAAAAGAGATTGAAGAAAGAAGTGGGAGAGGACTAGAGGAAAAATGTAATGAGTAAGATAAAGGAGAGGAAGTGTTTAGACAATATTTAATAAGAAAAAGT
Organism: Sepioteuthis lessoniana; assembly: GCA_963585895.1. Lineage (NCBI taxonomy): Eukaryota > Metazoa > Mollusca > Cephalopoda > Myopsida > Loliginidae > Sepioteuthis > Sepioteuthis lessoniana. The sequence continues at coordinate 21,905,686 of OY757907.1, forward strand.
GAATATGTAGAAAGTGAAGGAAAGAAAGAGAAAGAGAGAAAGAAAGAGAGAGAGAAAAAGAGAAAGGATACAAAATGAATAAAGTAAAACAAACAGCTGTAAAAAAAAATCAAAAGAAGAAGAAGAAGAGAACACAGAGAGAGAGAGAGAGAGAGAGAGAGAGAGAGAGAGAGAGAGAGAGAGAGAGAGAGAGAAAGGAGAAAATTCTGAAAGGGAATATGGGACGTTATGAGGAAGGAAAAGATAGAATGATGAAGAAGAACTGAAGAGTACAAGATAAAGAACAAGAAAAGAAGATAAAAAGAAAGGAAGGAGTGAAAGAGAGAGAGAGAGAGAGAGAGAGAGAGAGAGAGAGAGAGAGAGAGAGAGAGAGAGAGAGAGATAATGAAAAAGGAGAAAAGCAGAGGGACAAAAAAACAGGAGACAGAAATTTTGTAGATAGGAAAAAAATTGTCAAAAATGTCTATTGCCAGGAAACCATTTATGTGGGGTTAAGATATTTGCATGCTTAAATGTAGTTCTTTACATTTTGGCTGACGTGTGTCTATTTAAATGTGTGTCTATTTAAATGTGTGTCTATTTAAATGTATGCCTATTTAAATGTGTGTCTATTCAAATGTATGTCTATTTAAATGTGTGTCTATTCAAATGTATATCTATTTAAATGTGTGTCTATTTAAATGTATGTCTATTTAAATGTGTGTCTATTCAAATGTATATCTATTTAAATGTGTGTCTATTTAAATGTATGCCTATTTAAATGTCTGTCTATTCAAATGTATGTCTATTTAAATGTGTGTCTATTTAAATGTATGCCTATTTAAATGTGTGTCTATTCAAATGTATATCTATTTAAATGTGTGTCTATTTAAATGTATGCCTATTTAAATGTGTGTCTATTCAAATGTATATCTATTTAAATGTGTGTCTATTTAATCGTATGCCTATTTAAATGTGTGTCTATTCAAATGTATGTCTATTTAAATGTGTGTCTATTTAAATGTATGCCTATTTAAATGTGTGTCTATTCAAATGTATGCCTATTTAAATGTGTGTCTATTCAAATATATGTCTATTTAAATGTGTGTCTATTTAATCGTATGTCTATTTAAATGTGTGTCTATTTAAATGTATGCATGTTCATAAACAATAGTATATTTATTCCGGCTGTTATTGTCTTGTAAGCCAGTATCAACATGTGTGTAAATATATGTATATGCCTCTGTCTCGTGTGTGTGTGTGTGTGTGTGTGTGTGTGTGTGTGTGTGTGTGTGTGTGTGTTGAAGTGTGCCTGTGACTATTAGAATTTGCAGAAAGGCAAAAAGATCTAATTGTATAACACTGGGATTTCATGCTTATAATTTTGGGAAAGGCATGAACCAAACCTTCCTTTATACTCTTGGATAACTTATCATCAGGTCAGCATGTTAGACAGAAAGAGTAAGGGGTGATCTAGCACAATTCACCTTTCATAATAATCCATTTAAATTGACAAAGATTGATCTTTTAAAAGAGGATTGAAGCAGTATTTGATAGAATCAGGTAACAGCTACGAAGTACAATGTATATATATTTTTTTGCCATGATATACAAGTGTCCTTTAGCAGTGATATAAATTTATTGACTTATTTAAGTGTATTAATTTATTGTATTATGTAAATGGTTTTTATTAATGGTCACTTACGTTTATTCAGATTTTTATATAAGCATTTTCGCAGAAATTTTTTTTTTCCTTTTATATGGGGAGGGGGTCTCTGTGGTGTAGCAGCTAACGTGCTGGATGGTGACATCGTAGTGAGCAAGTTCAAACTCCAGTGGCGTAAGTACGTTCATTTTCTAACTAATACTCTTGGGAAACATATATGCCAACCCGATCCCCCACCGCTATGAATTACATAGTACCACTGTTGTTCTTCTATAGGGATGCCTTCAGCATTTAGTAAGATTGATATGCCATTAAATAAAAAATTTAAAAAAAACTTTACTTTGGGAACAGTTTTAGAGGACTTTGAGACTTTAATTGTGAATTTTGCTTTCCAACTACTCATACATGCAATAAAGTATTGACTAACAAACTCTAAACACACACACACACAAACATATATATATATCTATATATATATATATATATATAACAGTGTATAGTTGTCACTATCTCATTTGGTAGGTTTGTGGCTGATCAAATGCGGTATAATTTGGAGAGTGCTCAATATCTGTGATAGAACTTATTATATAGCAGATAAACATCCATGAAATTAAATATATATAAAAACTAATATATATATATATATATATATATATGTGTGTGTGTGTGTGTGTGTGTGTGTGTGTGTGCTATTGTATATGTATAAAACTGATATATATATATATATATATATATATATATATATATATGTGTGTGTGTGTGTGTGTGTGTATAGCATGAATGCTTATCTGCTATATAATATGATATCTTTATCACAGATATTGAGCACTCCACAAATTATACCGCATTTGGTCTGCCACAATATATACTGGTCTGCCACACACACACACACACACACACACACACACACACATATATATATATATATATATATATATATATATATATATATATATATATGTTGAAGGAGGCGATGTTTTTGTTGATGGTGGTAGGTACATCGACAAAATTAATTAATTTTGATTTGAAATTTTCTCTGTATATTGTTCGATCTCCGTGGTTATTAATCACCACTGATAAAGAAGGAGACTATTTGTCTAAAATAAAGGATTTTTTTCGTCGTCAGTTATTGATAAACCTAAAAATGTACACAGACACTGTTAAAAAAGTATTAAGACTGAAGTATTGTTTACCAAGACAGAAATAAACAAAGAATGCAACATTGATTTTCTTTAAAATAGTTCCCTTAGTATTTGACATATTTATTACACGAGTGTCATTAATAAAAGAAAAAGATTTTGTAAAAAAAAAATAAACGCGTTTTCAGCAGGCATCTTAATGTACCCCCACATTCACCAGCGTGTGCGTGTGTGAATGTGTACGTGTGTATATATGTATATACGCCCTCCGCCCCAAATATTACTCATATTGATCCAGCCTACAAATAAAATATACAAACTCATAAAAAAGGCCGATAATGACCCTTCATATAATAACGCACAAGTATATTTTAAATGATTTTTTTTCATGGGATTTTCACCCAAATAGCATTTAGAAACAAAATATATTTTTACAGTGGAATGTGTTTACTAATGAATTGAACCTTAAAAAACGGGATTGTAATTTTCAGAGCAAAGTTGGTACTTTGAAATGGTCACTTTTTTAGGAATTGACTTGGCGCTACTACAACGGATTATCTAGTATGCTAAGCTCGTAAATAACAGCAACACGTTTTTTTGTTTTGTTTTGTTTTTTGCAATGCATATCCATACAAACTGAACCTGTCGCTGCAATAATACATTCTTTCTACTCTCTAATGTTTTTATACATCATGCAAAATCATAAGTATTTTTCCACATTTCTTACACAAATTCCGATATATATATATATATATATATATATATATATATATATATATATATATATATATATATATATATATTGACAGTAACGCAAAAATTAAAATATTTTCCATTACCGAGAGCCTCTAAGGAGTCGGTCAGTAGTTCAATTAACGAACGCACACTGTATGTGTGCACGGCTGGTCCAAAGGTTCATGGGACCCTGAGCGGAATTTGATCTCCTCCAATCGCCACAAACGTTGACTATTATTGTCAATTCTTGATCGTTTTGTACAGCCGCTATGAAAAAATAACAACCCCATAATAAGATAAAAATAAACAAAACAAAGCATAAAAAAGACGCTTGGCGGTCACGGCACACTAAGGTTTGGCTTTGCACACGAACACACGGCAAGTAGAGACACATGTAAGCTAATTATTTGATTAGAATAATTTTTTTTCTAATTTCTCTTAAATGGTCTACAAAGTTTGATATTGTGACCCCATGTTTATTTCGAGATGCAAAATTTCTTACATGACACCCCCCGCTAAAAAAACAAGGATAAAGAATGTGTAAAGGGATGGAGTTCCTAGTATGTTTTCAATATGATTTTATTTTCATTGATTTTAAAGATCCGACCAGATAACTTAAGGAACACAGAACGTCAACGACAGACAAAACCAGTCAGTCGAAGAATAAAAATATAGACCCATTATTTCATTTTTAATTACATCTTGATAGTCTCTGGATATTTTTTAATTTCTATTTATTGATTTATCTATTTATTTTTTGCAATATGTAGTTTTTACGAATCTCAGGCAGTGTGACAGTGGGGTTCTGTTTTTTTTTTGTTTTTTTTTTTGAGAATCTAAAAAATTCCCCTGGGCTTTCGTCACGGATAAAGCAAACTTTGATTTTGATGGTCAAGGGAAGGAGAGGTCAGTTTGATAGTAGCTGTAAAATCTACGATATTCCAGGAAAAGTATGTGTAACATCAACATAGAATTGTCAAACCACAAAGGATACAGTGACTTATATGTAAAAATATACAAATTTATTTTACTTTTTCAAGTACATTGCGCAAGTATTTTGAAAAGAAAAAAATGTACATAACTTAGCAGTTAAACTAAACACATGTGCATAAGGCTGTACAAATAAAACACCAGCGTAACATTTTACAGCTAAACACGTGCACAAATACACTCACAGACTATCTATCTATCTATCTATCTATCTATCTGCCCGTATTTTACATGTGTCTATACTGCAGCCAAATTAAGGAGAAAAATGTGTGAATAACAAACTGTAGGTTGCTCTAAAAATAATAAACTTAAAAAACAAGTGATAATTCGATTATTCTTTTATCTTAACTTGTCTCACAACTTCTTCATAGTAAATTTCATTCTCTTTGAGAACGCTCTGATATGTTATTTTATACTAAAATTAATATACCACAAGAGCAAACGCATGGAAATGATTTCACCCCCCCAAAAAAGAAAAAAAAAACCCCGAAAAAACCACGGTCAAAATGTGAACTGATGAATAGATGCATTCATAATACACACGCATATTATGAATTATGTTATAAATATATTTTGTACAACTGTCAGTAGATAAATTAGAATAAAAGTCTGACATTTTCAATTTATTCCTTGATTTAAAAAAATCAAACAATAAGCTTTCCATTGATTGATTCGTTCGTTGTGTTGTTCATTTAATGTTGCATTAAAAAAGAAAGTTGAAGCGCAAAGAATAAAAATCACCAAAATGGAATGATCCCGAACCGTCGATCCATCCAACAATTTATCAACGCGAACAGATTAAGTTATAATCTGTTAAAAATGAGACACGTTTTGCACAACCTGCCACTTGAAAGGATAAGTGAAACTTTAACTTACCTGTTTAGTCCTATATCTATCATCACCATCAACAAAATAACTGATCCCACTTTTAGCATCATCATCGTCATCTGAACCAAGAAGAGAAGATTTTAACAGCAGTTGTTAGTATCTAAAAACAGTAGAGGGTACTTTTAAGATATATGAAATAAAAGGCCATCGGTCGTTCAGATTGAGCTGTTTTGAGCGATGTTGTTCGTGTATATTACAAACAAGGAAGAGAAAGAGAGTGATGAGAGAAGGTGTACGGACGCGCAGACCGGTCTGCTGGGCAAGTGACTCTTGTTGTTGTTGTTGTTGTTAACCAAATGAATGATTCGAGTGACAGCAAAGAAGGCAGAGAGCAGAGCAGCGCATTGACAGCAGACACACAGATACACAGTTGGACGCACATGTGGGCACGTGCTAGAGTGTGAACTACAATTCAATTGCCAGAATCAGTTCGGTGCCTATTGGATAGTTGAACAGGGTTTGTACTTACTTTTTTTTTTTTTTTTTTTTTTTTTTTTTCTTGGCTCAGGAAGATTTTTGTGGTAACCTCAGGAATAGCCTCGGGATGATGGATGCGTAATGTGCGAGACTATGACTCTTTATGCGTTGTTGTGTATTTATTGGCAAAAGAAAGAAGCAAAGAACGAAAGTTGTTGGTGTTGATGATGATGATGATGATGATGCATATCAAAACAAGAAATAAAGCGCTTATTAAAGAAAGAAAGATCTATCCATTCGATTTGAATCAGTCGGAGGTAAAATTGCAAGACTAGTAACAAGACAAAGTAGTTTTCTGAGATCTAAGACCATATGTAAAAATTGCTTCTAAGTCATCAGCTAAGGAATCAAGAAAGAAAGAAAGAAAGAAAGTAAGAAAGAAAGAAAAAGATCACGGCGATTGTGTACTGTCTTCGCTTCGAATCAATCGTTGGAGGATAGCTTAAGCTTTGTGAAAATTAGAACTATCCAAAGAGACTGAATCTCTATACAGAAACTACTTGTTCTCCTTCTACCACTAATAATTATAATGATAAAGAAGAAGAAGAAGAAGAAGAAGAAGAAGAAGAAGAAGAAGAAGAAGAAGAAGAAGAAGAAGAAGAAGAAGATACAGGGGGCAGAAGTAAGATACCCATCCTGCAATAATGAGGGCATAAAAAAAGAAACCAACAAACCGAAGAGGAAATAAGTGAAAAGAAAAATGACGGGACTATGAAGAATTGAATTATTGGAACAAAGAAGAATATAAAAATGTCAGTATGATAAAAAAGAGATTCTTTGAACTCATTACCATAAATACCTTCCTTTTCCCACAACGATCAAAGTGTAGTGACTGTTCTTTGCTTTATTTTGAAGAATATGGAAAATTGAGACAAAACTAAATGGGACGCCGACATTGCCATACAAAATTTGAACAAGTTAAAACTCTTTTTAAACTTACATCAACATTTTGTTGAATAATTGAAAATAATAAAGCTTCAAAATTACCGAAGATTTAGTTTGATTAAATCGTGCACACACATTAGTTTATCTCTCTGTCTCTCTGTCTCTCTCTCTCAATATATATATATATATATATATATATATATATATATATATATATATATATATATATATATGTGTGTGTGTGTGTGTGTGTGTGTGTGTGTGTGTGTACTTGTAAATATATAAATATGAAAAACAATGTATTCAGAGAATGATTTTATTTATAAATGAATGATTTGCCAACGTTATATATTTTGATTTCTATATCAAACCACTAGCAGATCAATATTAATATGTGATGTTGTATATTCTGAATTACATTAATTTTTTTTTATATAATTCAGATCTCATGTTAACACTGCCCTGATGATGGTCTAATATAAAAACTGAAACGTTAAACATTGACAACTAAATTATGACAAAAATCATTCTCAGGATACTTTGTTTTCCATATTTGTATATTTGCATACCATTGAGTTCATATCCATTTTCCTGGTATATATATATATATATATATATATATATATATATATATATATATATATATATATATATATGCTTTTGAATATATATATATATATATATATATATATATATATATATATATATATATGGAAGAAAATAATGGATAGTAATCTGAGAATTTGTGAAGAAAAATTGACAACAAGTAATCCAAATAGAAAGTAGGGATTTATAGAGAAACAAAGTCAGTCGACACTATAGCGTTTCGGTTGTGCTGAACCATCATCAGGGCAGTGAGGGGTTTTATTAGTGATGTTAAGTGTAGATGGATGTATAAAAAGTGTAAAAATATATAAAAATTTTGAAAAGTTGTACAACAAGAAAAGTTGGCTGTTTATGACAAGAAAAATTGGCTATAGTGTCGACTGACTTTGTTTCTCTATAAATCCCTACTTTCTATTTGGATTACTTGTTGTCAATTTTTCTTCACAAATTGTCGGATTACTATCCATTATTTTCTTCCATATATATATACACACACACATATATATATATATATATATATATATATATATATATATATATATATATATATATATATATATATATTATTAGGTTCGCAAATGAATCTCAATTTGGTCTTTTGGTTCTTATTATCTCTTTTACTTGTGCTCTACATGTGTTTCAGATTTTATGCCTTCTTCAGGAGATATATAATGGCTAGAGTAGTCTTTGGTCCCAGTTTTATTGGGAAGATTGTTTTGATAGGGATGCGATCCTTTTTAATTCCAGGATTTGTGTCTGTGAATGTCCTGTTGGAGTTAATTGCCCGTGAAGATTTCTTGTCGCTGCAGATATTTTTTGTATATATAAAAGCATATTTTTGCCGGATTTTCTGGTCATGATAATTCTAATATATATATGTCTGTCCTATGTGTGGATTATCAGCTCACTTGGCGATTATAACTGTAAAATTTTTAGTCGTGAGTTTTTACCTTGTTTTTCTACATTTTATATATATATATATATATATATATATATATATATATATATATATATATATATATATATATATATATATATATATAGTAACATTGCTCAACGAAATTACGAATTAGAAGCATTTTTAGTGTTAAGGTTTGGTTTCTTGGTTTAAGGGCATATCAACCCTTGCGGGTTATTTAATGTTACACTCATTCTTATCGAAGAATAGCAGAGATACTATTTAACTCATAGCTGGAGGGATGAGGGGGATTATACCTTTCCTAAGGATATTTGTCTGAAATTGGACGAAATAATGCAACTGGAGTTCGAACATGTATATATATATATATATATATATATATATATATATATATATATATATATATATATATATATATATTTAAAGTATTGTTGAAGAAAAAACTAGTGAAACAATAGAAGAAGACAAGACGGGTGTGAAAGTGGTATTACTACCGTGTAATAGTACCGTCACATCTTTGGTGTTAACAGTTGAAAGAAAGTTGAAAAGCAGGTGTACAAGTTACTGAAGTAAATCCAATAGGTGTATATACATTTTATGTAACACAATGTCGAGGAAAGTAAATATGGACAATAGTGTACACGTGCTTACAGAACCATTGTAATTACCAATGTTTAATAAGAAAAAGTTTATATATAAAAAAAGAAAGTCTTGACAAGAGTTATCTTGTTAATATAGACATTACAATAAATATGGTGCCCGAATAGATTCTTTTTTTTATGAGAAAAGAGTTATAAAGTTATCAAGATGGTCACACACACATTCAATATCTATCTATCTATTTGCTTGATATTTCAAGTTTTCCTTCGGTTGATTTTCAATTGCAGAAAAGTCAGGATTTTAAACATGGGATTCCATTATCGTCATGTTCTATTCGCGTCGAGAGTTTTTTCTACAGTTTTTAAAATGCCATCAGTTAATGAATAAAATTGAAAAATCTCTAATGCCCATGGGGTCAGATTAATTTGTTTTTTACTTCTTTTCCTGTATAGAGCGATATATATTTTTTTCAGAATTAGGTTCGTAATGAGTATATATCTTTGGAAATAGAATAAAAATTTATATGTTGAAAGTAATTTAAAAGGTTCACACACACACACACACACACACACACACACACACACACACACACACACACACACACACACACACTTTCTCACCCTTTTAATCTGGTCTGTTGTCAGGGCTCTTTCATACCCGCCCACGCATACACGGAAAAACATTTCATATATATAATAATGTTTTTTTATCAGAAACATACATACACACAGAGTTGTACAAATATTTGGAAACATACATACACATATACACAGGCATGTGCAAGCACGTGCACAAACACAGAGGCCAAGTGTGAGTTTATTTAATGGCTGAGGATTTGGGATCAATAGAAATTAGATTAGAGTCTAAATAGCCCCGGGGACTCTACTGCTGTTTCACTGCCACCATGCCAGATATTGCTGCTTCGGCTGCCTTTGTCATTTTTAGCGTTTGTTGAGTCTTAATGGCTTCCATTTCAAATCATTTACTCAAAACTCTCTTTTGTTTTTAACCTCATCACTAGATCTTTAAAACACTTTCACTTTCACTTTCATTTTTGAATATATGGCTTCCCATCTTCCCAATATTTAATTCATAAATTCATACTTGCTTATATAGATATATCAATCAATTCTTAAGAATCATAGATTTTAATTGTATGTCTAGAAGTATTTTATGCCGAGTGGTTAAGGAATCGTACGTATTTTGTGTAGTTGTTTTTAAGATATTTTTTGGCACACAGTCCAGTGGAATACGAAAAAATTTCAAACAGAAAAATTTAATCCATTAATTGGATCTTAATATATACTTCGATTCCGAATCAGAGTGGACCTGGGAGTTATGGCAATTTTGGGTACTCCACACTACTCAGATCTCCAAAACTGGAGCTTCACCATCAAAAACAATTTAGTGTCATACCCGAGACAAATAAATTCTAAAAAAAGATATTATAATTTTTCTATGGTTTTCTGAATCTAATTTTTAAAAATCTTATATTGCAATTATCATTTTTATTTTTCAAAAATCTTTTTAACGTAGAGATAGCAAATTTCCCTTACCGAATAAAGCACAAAGCTTTATATTCCTCTTACGCCGTGCTTTTACGGTAGTCAGATTATTTCTTATGAGAAAATTTGGTCTTAAGATTTGGTCATCAAGTCTACAATCAATATTTCCGTGATAGTCTTTCACTTTCATTAACTGTTATTCTTTTAATTTCCTTTTTTAAAAGTTAATATTCGCATTATTTTTGTGATCAAATTTTCCATGACGTGAACTATTTTTCTGGGACCGAATTTTCCCCGGAACATTTATGCAAAAACTAAAAGACTGATATCATATCTCCTTGCCAATTGAAGCACAAAGCTTTACACTTATTTTACTCTTATATTTTTTCATGGTTGGTATTTCAAGTCGTCTGATTTTGACAGAAATAATATCTACTCTTCTTTTATACTCTTTTTGAGTCACGTGATGGCGTTGATATAATAATTGCAAAGAAAATATTTATTTTCATGGTGACATCTTGTTAATAACTCTGATCTTTTATTTTGTAAATTATTCGAGTCTAAAACTTATTGTTCAGTATTCTTCTCCCAGACACAATCTACAATTTCCCTGACTCTCATTACAAGCGTACATTATTTTCGGGATCGACAACAGAGTTTCTGGTTCATTTCCATTTTTTTTCTTTATCAGCCCAGATGTATTTAATCTTGTGCTATATATATATATATATATATATATATATATATATATATATCGTGGACACAAGAATTTATATATATATATATATATATATATTGTCATCCATAGACAGACTGTTGTGTTCTATCAGAACACTTCAGTGTGGCTAGACAGGTAGGACGCTTGAAGCCGGGATCGAAATCCGTCGAACTTTACGTTAGACTTAGTATAACACCGATCGGCCAACAAGCGTACCACGTTGGCTAAGGAATAATAAGGTTTTATGTAGTAACAGCAGCAGAAGCGTCCGTTTGTTTACATTTTTATACCCTATCGGCTACCAGAGGGCTCAATTCTTTCGAAGAGCTTTTGCATTATGCGAGCTGCGGCAAAAAATTCCTTCACCCGAGTGCTCAACCCCTATGGGGGAGCGTATATATATATATATATATATAAAAGAAGAACCTTTAAAAATTACTTATATTTTTTCGTAATAATATTCATTTTAGCAGGCCTTATATTCTTAAAAGATATTAGATCTTCATCTTCATACAAAGAAATAATGAGAAATTTCTAATGAAGATTTTGAAAAACTCATAAAATTCAGGTCACCCTATCTCCCTAAATTTCATTTGCCTTTTATTTATTGTTTTATATTTCTTATTAAGTAAAAACCAGCCCATTTGTTTTTCCTGTCTGGTCGACATTCCATTACTGTATCAAAATGTATCAATTTTTGAATTCTCTTTCCTTTTCACTTATTTTATGTAATGGCAAACAAACTTTTAAACTTTTAAACTCAGTGAAGGATATAAGCAAAAAATATAGAATAAAGAAATAAATTGATATATATATATATATATATATATATATATATATCATCATCATCATCATCATCATATCGTGCTGGCAGCACGGATATCCCTGACCCTCTCTCGCCACTCCTCCCTATCGTTCATCGCCCTAGGCAGGTCTTCAGGACAACAACCTGTATCCTCACATAGCTGCTGAATGTACGTTCGTGCTGGTCGTCCTGCTTTTGCGCGGCCGTGTGTGGGGATCCATAAGAGTACATCTCTTATGAGTTCATCTCTGCTTCTCCAGCAATGTCCTGCATGTCTGGTTCGCCTAACTTGAATAGTTTTCGTGATAGGGGGCAGGTGGCCGTACAGTTGGTGTCTTGTGGGGTGTTGCTGCCAGGACTTGTTGAGGATTGCACGCAGCATTCTTGTGTAATTGCCATCTAGTTTCTTCTCCAGCCGTTTTGTTAGCGTCCATGTAGTGCATCCATACAGCAGTATCGATGTGACCGCTGCCTGGAAGAAACTGCGTTTCATTTTATCGGTTAGGTCTGATTTCCATATAGTCGATAGCCTATTGATAGCTGTCCATGCTTTCGTTAACCTCGTTTCGATGTCCTTTTCGGTTGATTCGACGCTGCTTCCTAGGTACGTGAATTTGTCTACAAGTTTAAGAGGGGTTCCTTCTAGAGTGGAGATGTCCCCGGTTTGGTTATAGCACATATATTCCGTTTTGTGTGCATTAACATGGAGGCCTATGCTTGCTGCTGCTCGTTCCAAACTATGCAGAAGTGTTTCGGCTTGGTCAGGTGTATTTGCCAGTATCGCTATGTCATCGGCGTAGTCGGCGTCGGTAATTGTTGTTGCGGGGTATCTTCTGCTTCTTTTCTTCGTCAGTTCGAAGCCATTCTCTTTGATTTTGTCAATCGATGTTCTAAGTACGTAGTCTAGACAAATGATAAAGAGATACGGAGCCAGCGTGTCCCCTTGTAGTACTCCTGCTACAATGTCGAAGTATTCTGTGTCTCCATCTGGTGATCGTACTTTTACTTTAGTGTTTCTATAGAGAATCGTTATTGCCGCTACGGTTACTTTAGGTATGCCGTACGCTAGTAGGATTTGTTCCATCTTTCCTCTGTGAATGGAGTCGAAAGCCTTGGTAAAGTCGACAAATATTAATGTCGCTAGTAGGTTCTTTGCCCGTACACCTTCAAGGATTCTGCGGATGGTTAATATTTGTGAGGTCGTAGATCTATTTCTTCGGAAGCCATTTTGGTTTTTTCTAAGTATGTTGTCGATTTTGGGTTCTATTCGGTTTCGTAGTAGGGCATTGTAGATTTTGGCAGCTATGGATGTAAGTGTTATGCCTCGGTAGTTTTTGGCTAATCCGAGGTCCCCCTTTTTAGGGAAGGGGAGTATGCATCCCTTCGTCCATCTATCTATCGGATTTTGATTGTATACTGCGTTGCAGTGTCGGAGCAGTATGTCGTCGAATTGTCTGGTCTTCCATACTTCCGGGGGAATTTCGTCCAGTCCTGCAGCTTTCCTATTTTTAATTTTTCTGAGAACCGAGTCGAGTTCTTCTTGTGTGAACGGTCCAAGTTTAATGTCTAATTGTTTGCTAATTATTCTGGTGATTGGTTCATGCGTTATTTTTGGTGGGTTTCCAAGTAAGTTTTCGAAGTGCTGTTTCCACAGTTTTATTCTTTCTTGTTGGTTTGCTGATACGAGGATCGTCCAAAAAGTTCTAAGCCTCACCCAAAAGTAGTCTGAAAAACAAAATAGTTTCTCATTGATTTGAAATATAGTCCTCCTTGATATCGATGCACTTGGCTCAGCCATGCTCAAACACTGTAAACCTATCACAGAAGAAGGAGGTCGCCAGGTTCTCCAAAAACACTTCCGCAGCACATATGACCTCATCATATTTTTCGAAATGGTGATAACGCAGGTAGGATTTGAGTTTAGGAAACGGGAAGAATTCAGATGGAGCTAAGTTTGGTGAATAAGGAAGATGGAGAAGCTATTCAAAGCCACAGTTAGCAGCTTCAGCTTCAGCAAAACTGAGCAGTGTGAACGAGTGCATTATCCTGGAGAAAGAGCACGCCTACCTCGAACTTCTTTCTGCATTCCAACTTGATTACTTCCTTCAGTTGTCTTAATTTTGATTCATAGTACTGTCCATTAATAGTTTTCCCCTTTTTCGGGTTGTGTATCATGTTCATTACAGAAGCCATCACTTTACTAAAAGATACTGAACGTTTTTGTGGGGGTGGAGTATCAAAGTGTTTTCACTGCTTACTTTAAATTTTTGATTCAGCTTTGAAATGGTGAACCCAGATTTCATCTTGAGTTTCTTATCTGCGGTAGAAATTATTAGGGTTAGTCTGAAAGCAAGTCAGAAGTGTTCTGAAAATGTCAACCCTTCTCATCTTGTGGCCAGGCGTCAGCATTCTTTGGACACGGAGAAAGCTCGCTCATCAACAAGACCTCAGTTAAAACAGTGTGGACAAAACCAGAAATAATGCCTGTCATCCACGACCATATAGTGACTGGAATCAACTTCTGCATCAGTGATTGAGGTTTTTGGATGATCTGATCGAGGGTCATCTTCTGTGCAGTCTCTGCTTCGCTTGAATTCCACAGTCAGCTTCTTCCCAGTCGGATTGGAAGAAGAGTCCTCAGTGCGTATCTTTGCCGTATCTTTATGGATTTTCTTGGGTGTCATAACTTTCTTTAGTAGATACTTTATGACTGCTCTGGCCTCTGTTTGTCCATCTTTAGATTTGTCCCACACCTTTCACCTTTGTATGGACCTCACCTGTACAGAAATTAAGACGGGAATCTGAATTAGTTTTTCTAGTTTTATAAGAAGGGGCAGTGTGTTGCCACAATAAAAATGTTCAGCTAAGGTTCTTCCTTTTAGGTGTGGCTTAAAACTTTTTGAACGACCACGTGTCTATATATATATATATATATATATATATATATATATATATATATAAAACAAATTTCTGTAAGATGATATTATTGATGAAATTAGGAGTATCTAATTTTAACAAATTTCATTTAAAAATCAATTTTTATTGATTTGTAACAGCTGTTATATCAGCGGGCGTAAACAAAATTGTCAAAGTTGGCGTATTTTTATTTATTGATTCCTTCATTGACGAAGGAAAAAATAAACAACATTTTGGCATATTATTCGTTTTCATATTAAGAAAACTAAAAATGCAGCTCAGAAATAAAACGAAATATTTGAGCAATCTATGGAATTTGTCCTGAGTGGTTTGCAAAATTTCGTACTGGTGATTATTCGGCAAAGGAAGCTCAATAGTCAAGAAGACTTGGATGAGTTTGATAATGATCAAATAAAGACATTACTTGAGAGTATAAAACGTTATACGACACGAGAGATAGTCAATATACGCATTATATATTCAAATATCGCAGTGTTAATCATTTGCACAGGTTGTATTGATCAATTTGATGGATGGATTCATAAATTCAACAAATTAATAGGAGGTCCTCGTAGTGTAATGGTTAAACCACTGGAATGCAGAATCGTAGTAAGCGAGTTCAAACTCCAGTTGCTCTATTACGTTCAATTTCAGACAAACACTCTTCCGAATGGTATGAACCCCCTTATCCTCCAATGTATGGGTTAAATAGAACCACTATTAATCTTCTAGAAGGATGGATTTGACATTAAATAACTCAAGATTTTCATACCCCATTATACAATAAAACATAGATTCAATAAAAAATCATTGCTAAATCGTAATTTAATGAATAATTGGCTTTCTGAAAGTAACGAAATGTTACATTTTTATATAAATTGTGACGGGTGTTGAGAAGTATATATTTTACAAGAACGCTAGAGATCTTTGAAAAAGCAAGCAACCTCCACCGGTCGGTTTTCACCCAAAGAAAGTACTAAGGCGTACATGATGTAATTAGGATAGATTCCTTCATTTAAGTATTACTCCCTATAGAATCAATTAAAGAAAGCAATCGACTGAAAGTTTGGAAATTATTTAAAAGAAAAAGGCTCTAGGATAATGCTTGATAATACGTTCTTTTCTTAATTTTTTTTTTCCTTTGCAGACCAGGTTATAATTGTTACGTCTTCGCTGAGGAATTTTCAATCACCCACTATTTGATTACTATTTGCTCTCCTGTCGGGGACGGGCTTAGAAGACACTGACTGTATTTCGTGTGGGAGAATCAAGACAGCTTCCAAAAGGAATGTTTTGAGTATGACACTAAACGGCATCTGATGGTGATACTCCAGTTCTGGAGATCTATAGAGTATAGAATACCTCTTCTTTGCTATTATTGTCACGTTTACTCTGACCTGGAGTGGTAGTACTTCTCAGAGTCTCATCTCTGAGTTAAATACACCTGTTTAAAAGTTATTTGTATTCGGTAGGACTATGTGCAAAAAAATATCATACGAAACAACTTCACAAAATATATAAACACGAACATACAATGAATGCAATTCTCTAATTTCTTGGCATAAAATAACCCGAGACTGGTTGACATGCCGTTAAAATCAATCAATCAATTAATCAATCATTATTTGTTAAAGTTTTCTTTACAGAATTTTCTTCATGAAAAAATTGAATTCCTTCGAAGCCTACAAAAGGTTCTGAGAGTTATTCTTTTCTGAGAAACATAAAAAGTTGTAGGAGGATGGGATACATAATTTGATGCAGTTTATGTAAAAAAAGAAAATGTCTCTTATTTTATTTAATAAGCCAAACCAATAAAAAAAAAGTTATGCACCTATATTAATAATTTGGAAGACTTTATTTGTCTGTTCTCTCCAGATAGACCACACTGTCAGTGAGGCTTAAAATATACTGACTGTATCACTCCCAGAGGAGTAAGAACCTCCCAAAGGAGGATCCTGTGTATGACACTAAACTGCATTTGATGGTGAGGCTCCAATTCTGGATCTCTGAGGAGTGTGAGTATCCCTTAATTGATATTATTCACAGGTCTATACCTTTTCCAGTTCAAAATGGGAGTAGTTCAGTTCAAAATGGGAATAGTTCAGTTCCAAATGGGAATAGTTCAGTTCAAAATGGAAAAATTATTATAAGTATAAATATAAAAAATATTTTATAAATTTTTTTACCAATAAAATTGTTAACATTTTATAATATAAAAAAAATTCTTCAAGTCATTTATTAGAACATAACATCTTCTAATGCTACAGCCGCAGGAATTTTAGATTGAATTCCAGCTATGAAACGATTGCATACTTCTGGTGTAACCCTTCCCAATTCTTTCTCATTTAATGAAGTCAAAGCTCTTGCCCTTTGTTTAGTAATTGACAAGCCATCTCTTCTCTCCATTGCAAGAATACTCACAATTTTAGTAGCCAATTTCTGCTTGACGTAAGCTTTGATTAAAGACCATACTTGTTCAATCGGATTAAACATTGGACTGTATGGTCCCAACCTAAGCACTTCACATCCTAGAAATTCTTCTTCACTAAAAACTTCTTCAATGTTTGAGTGATATGGGGCATTGTCAACAACGATCGCAACTGGACCCCCATATTGTCTCTTTGCAGCTTTTTTATATTTATAATTATAATAATTTTTCCATTTTGAACTGAACTATTCCCATTTTGAACTGAACTATTCCCATTTTGAAATGAACTATTTCCATTTTGAACTGAACTGCTCCCATTTTGAACTGAACTACTCCCATTTTGAACTGGAAAAGGTATAGTCTGACTGGGAATGATAGTACCAGTTAAGTTCCAATCTATGGCTTAAAATCTCTTTTTCAAAAATATTTGTATTAAATAGGACAGTGCGTAAAAAAATCCTCTTTAGAAACAACTACATAAGATATGTAATTATGAACAGAATTTCTTAAACTTTAGCCATAAAATAACTCTTGATGGTTTGTCATACTATTAAACTCAATTAAACAATCAATCTATAGAAAGCCAAGGAATTTCATTTAGAGCTAACAAATTTGGTATACCTACTTATTGGACACAAATGAAGTTTTTAACATAAAAAATCATTCTTCATGGTTTAAGCATGGGTTCACATTATGAGTGAGTTTCTTATAATGAATAATTATCAGTCAGGAGGCATGTTGATACAAGAAATAACTAATCATATAGAATCAATTTTTTCAAAATAAAAAATAAAAAATCAGCAAATTATTTGTTTTTCTAAAATAATTATTCTCATTTAATCAACTATGATTAATTTGATTTATGGATTGTTCTTTAAGTAGACATCATTATTACACAGTTTAGATTAACACTCCAGAAAAAACAATAAAAAAAAACGAAAATTAAGAAAAAGTTTGAATCAATAAAGCGCTTTAAATGGCACTCGCTTGAATTACACATCTATCTAGAAACTGTGTAAAAAAAT
The DNA here is from genome assembly GCA_963585895.1 of Sepioteuthis lessoniana. Taxonomy (NCBI): domain Eukaryota; kingdom Metazoa; phylum Mollusca; class Cephalopoda; order Myopsida; family Loliginidae; genus Sepioteuthis; species Sepioteuthis lessoniana. The sequence goes on from OY757907.1 coordinate 21,923,967, forward strand.
TTTCACAGAAGAATATTGACTTCATAAGATAATATAAAAATATCATTGGTAATTTTTAATGGATATATTTTTAATAGGAAGTCATTGTTTGTAACAAAATATATATTTAGATATATACGAGGATCATTAAATAAGTTTCCAGACTTTTTTCATATGGGCACTTTTATTGATAGTACACACATGAAACTCTAGTCCCCTTCAAAGTAGTCTCCTCCGGCTACAATGCATTTGTTTTACCGTTACAACAACTTCTTCAAGGCCTCATAGAAGTCCTATTGTGTGATCGTGTCACTGACTTTCGTCACAGCCTCTTTCATCTTCTCAATTCTCTCATAACGACAGCCTGTGAGCTTAGGGAATAAGCAAAAGTCACATGGAGCAAGGTCTGGACTATAGGAGGCTGAGGAACTGTTTTGATGCCCATCTTGGTCAAATAGTCTGTGATAAGGATGGAGTTGTATAGCCACATACAACTACACAATCCATATACAAATATAAGCGGAAATATAGTCAACAATAATGACGAACTTCAATGAACGAACGGACACACTTCTTGATAAAAATATACCTCTCACACTTTATTCTCGAAAGGGTTGATGTTGGTTGTGTGTGAGAGGTGAGTTGGAGACGGGGACAGACTGCTACATATTGACCCAAAGTTCTTCTGACCATAGCATCACTTCTTCCTCATTCTGGCTGGGCTGCTCAACCGTGGGTCACTGAGGGCTGCAAGCTGATTCTCACGCTGGCATCTTGTCCCCCAACTGACTCAAACTGCAACAGGAACTGACTGACTCAAGCCGTCTGTGGCACCTGGTTATATTTTTGTTTGACATCCACCTGCTTCCAGTGGGCGTACGCATCTGTCACCATCACCGAATTCAACCACGTCCACAGGTCAAGGTGATATTCCGATATCTTCGACCGGATACACCTGTTTCGCTTTTCTTCCGCTTATTTACACAGGTGAATCTCTTGATTGACGGCTCGGTCGAGGGTCAATATGCTACAGATGGAGTTGTGGACTGGTGCATTGTCCTGGTGGAAATGCCACTTACCTGATTTGAAGAGTGCTGGCCTCTTCCCAAGGAATCTCTTCCTGAACACCCTTAAAACCTCAACATAGTAACCATAACCGTAACCCTAAGCCTTTGGCCAATCAACTGTGGTGTATTGACTTCCTTACTCCTCCCACACCTCTCATCATCCCTCACAGACATTTTTTCCAAGTTTAAAACAGAATTTTATTGTATATCATTCTTCTAAAGTGTCAGATTGCATTTTTGAAAAAATTCACCAGCTGTGACAATTAGGGTTTAGTAGGGTGTATTCCAATTGCTGCTGTAGCTGTTCATTTGAACGTGAAATCATAAAAATTGGTCTATAATTTCATAAGATGTATAGCAATAAGATACTGAATTTTCAAGAGTCTACAAATGCCAGTACAAAAAAAGTCTGGAAACCTATTGAAGGCACCATATATATATATATATATATATATATATATATATATATATATATACTATTGTTCTGAACAGCTTTTATCCAAATTTTTGCCTCGTACAAAACATAGATGGTTATTTCAATTAGTCTGTAAATATATTCTGTATATAATTTTAAACCAAATCCCTGCAATTTCTCGGATGTGGTTAAAAGCCTCTAATTGAAAAATCCATTCTCTTTATATCTCTATTTTTTAAGAATCTTGAGATTCATCATCTTTTTTTGTTTTTGTTTTGTTTATTTACAATTAGCTTAAATTCTTCCTGCAAGGAATTTTGTTTGTTATGGTGTTTGAGGATATTAGTAATATTTTAGTTCAATAATTGAATATATATTTGGAAAAAGTTGTGGAAAACAAATAAAGTGGTAAGAAGATAATTATAGAAAAAATTTCTTTCTTTTTCAATTTTTCTCCAATTCGCAAACCAATTCCTGTTTTTTTTTTTATTTTCAATTTTATATATTAGATACATAACTTAAACTAATCATTTCTTTTCATTGGTCTATTATTTTTTCATCCTAGTTCAAAATATCAAACCCCCTACAACTACCTTTATTTCCTAGTTGTGGTAAAAAAAAAATCGAAATAACACCAACCCTTAAAAAAAAAAGATCAATTCTTGATGCCATAATGTTCTTTTAAGGGTTTAACAGAATTAATAACTTTATGTGAAAAATGAACATTTAGGAACACAATCAGATTTAAACTGAAATTTCCATAAATAAATAAGAAATTTCTCCATTTTCAATGTATATCATCTATAAAGATATTCAATAAAAAATTATTTACAATTGAAAAAGCAAGATGTTTTTATTGAAATATGTTTTATAAAAATCAAAATAAAATGAAAAGGCTCATTATAACACATAAAATGCCAAGTGTTCATACTTTGAAACATTAAAAACTTAAGAGAATTTTTCAGAACATATATTCTATTAAAATAGTGGTGACAAGTGTTACATTTCAAAATACAAATATTCTGTGATAATTTGGATAACCTTTATCTTCAGATGATACTTTAGATTCATCTGACTGTAAAAAAGTACAATCTATCATCTTTATCTTTGATACTCATATTCTCTGTTAGTAATTAAACACCTATGAGAAAAATTGAGTCAATCTTCAAACTACTTTTTGATCTAAAGCAACCCAAAATTGGCAAAATCTCAGCATTTTAAAAGATTTTGGGCCAGGTTGGATCTGATCTCCAACATGGCCCTTGTATAAATGCCTAAATTTAGAAAGAAAACAGATAGAAATAAATTCCAAGTAATCTTTGGAAAGCTCTAATGATGTTCTTTCACCACTAATGAAAACATTTCCACTTCAGGTATTAAAATTGTCTCTAAAATGTTTCACTTTGGTAAAAACTACTTTCACACACACACACACACACACCCATATATATATATATATATATATATATATATATATATAACATGTGTATGCATGTATTTACTTAACAATACCACTATGAGTAGAATGTGATATAAAGTCAATTTCTTATTGGAGTAAAGTTGGTTTGAGTTCAGATTTTTCCTTCTAGACCGATTGTCAAACCAAGTCTTTTCTACTGTTTATCCAAAGCTGGGTGGGGAAAAAGTTGATTCATGCCTTTCTAAAGTGTATTAACTTTAAATGAAATACAAACAGCATCATTCAGGATTTGAACTCAGGTCACTGATTCTATTTCCTTCAAGGCATTTTTTCCGATTCTGATTTTTAAAGAAGGTTCAGTATATGAATGTACTTGCAAAATCTAATCAAGAACATTCATTTATTTTTTTTAATATGATTCATTTTCTTATATCTGCATGTCTTTTCTTTAAGGAAATAAGATAATTGAATCTGATGCCACCAAATGAGGTGCGATAGATATGATGAGAAACTGAATACTGACATATTTTTAGTGGGAATTCTCTCACCTGAACATTTGTAGATATTAATACATTTTTTCATTCATTGACATGCAGATTTAATGACAGCAAGTAATCATATTTAATGTGTTAGTAAACAAGATGGGTGAGATTAATAACTGGGAAAAATAATAGCTAATTACCTGATTTTTCCCAAATATTAAATACACAAACTAACATTAAAATAATCAAATATGGTTGATTGTTACTGGACATCAGATAAAGAGCTTTTATAGAAACAAAAATAACATAAATTTAGCAGAAAATTGAATATTTTCACTGCCTTTTCACTTGGCTGGTTGTCAAAATCTGACTGTAACAAAGAGAAAAAAAGGAAGTATTAAATGAATACTGTGTGTTTTAAAGAATGTGATATCATTTGAAATGTTGTGTTTCAGAAAAATTGATATCATTCAATAATCTAATCTTATTTACCAATCCCCCCACTCGAGCAGGATATGACACACGGTCAATTTTTAAGCAGAGTTTAACAGGTTTGAATTCAGAGTTTACCTTCTCCTAGACTAGTTGTCTCACCAAGGCTGAAGAACCCATTCTGTCCTACTATTTACCCATAGCTGGAGGAAGAATAATTGGATTCATACCTTTCCTAAGGGTATTAGTGCTATGTGAAATGCAATCATTCTCATCCAGGATTTAAACTCAAGTCGCCATGTCAATTTCCTACGACAATAACCATTACACCATGGCCACCTCCAAATATATATATTCAATAATCTAATGACTTGATGAATTCTTGTTCAAACGATCTCAAATTCTTACAGGATGTGGAGAAACAACTCACTATTTGGATGTGGAGAAACAGCACAAAATTTACAGCTGGAGAAACAACACAAAATTTTAGCAGTTATGCATAGATTTGGGCTGCTCAACTGTGGATCACTGAGGGCCCAAGCCCTCTGTCTGGAGCTGGTTCTCACTCCACAGGCATCCTGTCTCCAACTGGAACTGACACCAACTGCAACTAGAACTCTAACTGACAAACTCAAGCCATCTCTGGCACCTGGTTATATTTTTGTTTGACGTCCACCTGCTTCCTGTGGGTGTATGCATCTGCATCGAATTCAACCACATCTGCAGGTCAAGGTGATATTCCGATATCTTTGACCAGATGCACTTGTTTCGCTGTTCTTCCGCTTATTTACACAGGTGCATCTCTTGATTGACGGCTCGGTTGAGGCTCAATATGTTACATTTATTCATGACTATGAGAGAAGAGATGAATTTATAAACATTAACATGAAATGAAACTCATACAGCCTCTTCCATGATTTGAACTCATGTCACTGATTCCATTTCCTATGATGATAAACATTATGCTAAGTGTGCCTCCAGTGCAGATATATGCAACATCAACAAATTTTCTGTTGATATATTATAAAGCATCAGTGTATCTATGGATATGCATACATGGAATAATTCTTGTGCATCTACAGTATAAGCATAGTTGTGAAAAGTATTAATACAAATAACTATTTGTATTTAAACATATATACATGTAAACATACATATATACACACATGTAAACATATGTGTATATCCCCTTCCCTAAAAAGGGTGACCTTGGTTTATCCAAGAAGTACCGAGGCATAACACTTACATCAATAGCAACCAAAATTTACAATGCCCTACTACGAAACTGCATAGAACCCAAAATTGACACCATCCTTAGGAAAAACCAAAATGGCTTCCGAAGAAATAGATTCACGACCTCACAAATACTGACCATCTGTAGAATCCTTGAGGGTGTACGGGCAAAAAACCTACAAGTGACATTACTATTTGTCAACTTTACCAAGGCCTTCGATTCCATTCACAGAGGAAAGATGGAACAAATCCTACTAGCATACGGCCTACTTAAAGAAACCATAGCAGCAATAACGATTCTCTATGGAAACACCAAAGTGAAAGTACGTTCACTGGATGGAGAAACAGAATACTTTGACATTGTAGCAGGAGTACTACAAGGAGACACACTAGCCCCATACCTCTTTATCATCTGTCTAGATTACGTGCTTAGAACATCAATTGATAAAATCAGAGAAAACGGCTTTGAGCTGACAAAGAAAAGAAGCAGAAGGCACCCCGCAAAAACAATTACCAACGTCGACTATGCCAATGACATCGTGATACTGGCAAATACACCCAACTAAACCGAAACACTACTGCATAGTTTGGAATGAGCCACCGCAGGCATTGGCCTCCATGTCAATGCACACAAAACGGAATATGTGCTATAATCAAACAGGTGACATCACCACACTAGACGGAACCCCTCTGAAACTAGTAGACAAGTTCACCTACCTAGGAAGCAGCATCTCATCAACCGAAAAGGACATCGACACGTGACTAACGAAGGCATGGACAGCTATCCATAGGCTATCGATCATATGGAAATCAGACCTGACTGATAAAATGAAACGCAGTTTCTTCAAGGCAGCGGTCGTATTGATACTGCTGTATGGATGCACTATTTGGATGCTAACTAAACGGCGGGAGAAGAAGCTAGATGGCAATTACACAAGAATGTTGCGAGCAATATTGAACAAGTCCTGGCGGCAACACCCCACAAGGCACCAACTATACGGCCACCTGCCTCCCATCACGAAAACTATCCAAGTTAGACGAACCAGACATGCAGGACACTGCTGGAGAAGCAAGGACAAGCTCATAAGTGATGTACTCCTATGGACCCCCACATATCGCTGGGCAAAAGCAGGATGACCAGCTTGAACATACATTCAGCAGCTATGTGAGGATATGGGATGTAGCCTTGAAGACCTACCAGAGGCGATGAACGATAGGGAGAAGTGGAGAGAGAGGGTCAGGGATATCCGTGCCAGCGGCACGACATGATGATATATATGTACATATATATATAAAGTTGGCAAACTGAAGGCACCCTTTTCAATACCTTCCCTTACACTGAGGTGTTGGGGAAGGTGCTACTCCTTTCCCAAGATTGCTCCACTTTACCCTTGATACATGCCTTATAAGGGTGAGTGTTAAGCAAGGAGGTATCAAGTCTTTGGTATAACTCGACCTGGGGATTGAACATCAGTCTCTAGGGCCATTGGTGAACATTCTACCCACTAACTGACCATCCAATTATATGTACTATTCATGAACATGTATATAAGTTGATCTCATGTGTAAATTCACCCTCAGTTTTTATTGATTTTTAGCTGAGAAACCATTAATTTAGGATAGGTTTTATGTAGAGGTCAATCCCAGTTTATTGAAGACTTAGAAACCACTATATTCAATTGCACATCAAACTCATTCCAGCAGACTCACTAAAACTTCAACCCACCTTGCATCCACTCCCAACTTGCATCATATAACTTGAAAGATGTGAATGTGTGTGAAGCACTAAATAAGAAATACAGAATGGAAAGTATCAAGAACAAAAAAATTCCTTCAAGTATTTATTGATCAATTTTAAAGGCATGTCAACCTATCAAGAGTTATTTTATGCTTAGAGGTTAAGAAACTATGTTCATTATTCATTCATATGAATATATTTTTTGAGCACTTGTTCTAAGAAGTATTTTGCACATGGTCCTATCAAATATGAATAATTTTTAAACAAGTCTATTTGACCGATAAATGGGATCTTAAAAGGTACTACCACTCTGGGTCAGAGTGCACTTGAGAGACATGGCAAACAAGAGATATATAACACTCCCCAACAAATGCAGTTTAGTGCCATACCCAAAAAACCCTTTTTTTTTTGGTGGGGGTCTTACTCTTCAGCAATCAATACAGTCTGCATATTCTAGGCCCTAGTATCTATTTTTGTTAGTCAAGACTGAAAATTATTGTAATATAGCCATGGTGTAACTCAGAAGAGTGACAAGTCACAAGTGTGACATAACAAGAGAGTGACAAACCTACTACTCAGCAGAATGACAAATTAGAAGAGTGACATAAAAAGAAAGTGACAAAAATACCACGAGGAAAAGTGACAAATGAAAAAGGAGATAAAATATTATAAAATCCATATTCCTTCATTATAGACCTTAAGATTAAATGCTAGCTTTAAGTTCTCTAAGAAAATGCAATCAACAATTTCACAAACCTCTAAAATAGTTTTATAAAAAATTCACATTTTGACTCATACTTTTTTTACTTTAATTTGACACTCATTTTTTATGTCATACTTTTGGAATGTCACTCTTTTAGAATGTTACTCTTTCAATACACACCCAGATATTATGTATTATTAGCCAGTTTGTGTTAAGAACTTAGAAAACAGAAAGTGCATTCTATGTAAAGGTAACCAACAATAACTAAGTGGGTTTTATTTTTTAAAAGTATTGATTTTCCTTACTAACTGTTAAATATGTTATGTCTTCATTGTTTACAGTTAATAACCAGTGGATATTTTTTTTTCTGTCTGAAGCTAAGAGCTATTCCAAATTCTTTCCATCACAGAAGGATTTCAATTAACCATATATAGATTTGTCTTCAAATGCTGGTCTGAAAGTGTTTTTATAACCTAATTAATTTGGCATTATTTGTAAAAAATATTTCTCAACTCTCTTTTTTCTCTGTCAACCTAGTGCCAAAGAATGCTATAATAATAGATGCAGAAACACATAAAATTCATAGGTCTGTTTTAAAAAAATCTGCTCTCCTTTTTGTGTTTCAGTTGTTACTGCTGATATTCGTTGCAAATTAAAATGACATTTCTGTAATTGTGTTTCCAGCTATGTTTGACATTATATAGTATACATTAATTAGCAGAAATCTTCTGTATTTCGAGTTTCAGAAGGTTTAAACAATTATTAGTGACATCTGAAATGAATGAGATTATTTCAACTTATTTGTTTATCATTAAATCCCTCATATGCTCCTGTATGCATGTGTAGATAAGTGTGCACACAAACACACACACATTTATATATATATATATATATAAATTCATAATCCTATCAATACCCATAACAGGATGGAAATAAATTTATAATCCTTATGTGACTGGTTTTTGCTTTTCTTAAATATATATATATATATATATATATATATATATATATATATATATATATATATATATATATAATCAGAGAGCTAAGCAAAATTTAATAATTTATCACCCTATAATTTGAATATATTGTTTCTGATTGTTTCAGAGAAAATCATTTTCATGCACCAAAATGAAAATAAAAGATTAATATCAATACTATGTATGGCAGGATCTGACACAAGGCCAATTTTTAAATGGAATAAAATTAGTTTGAATTCACAATTTTCTTTCTCCTAGACTGGTGGCCTTTCCAAGGCTAAAAACCCATTCTGTCCTATGGTTTACCCTTGGCTGGATAAGAGAACAGATAGATTCATGCCTTTTGTAAGGGTATTAGTGCAAAATAAAACACAAACTGCTTTAGTTAGGATTTGAACTTGGGTTGCTGATTCTATTTTCCCTCCATAATGTCATTTGTAGCCTTTATATAAGAAAAAACAGGGGGGGTGTCCTCGTGGTGTAATGGTTAAAGCGATGGACTACGGAATCGTAGTAAGCGAGTTTGTACTCCAGTCACACTATTACGTTCACTTTCGGACAAATACCCTTGGGAAAGGTATGAACCCCCTTATCCTCCCAGCTATGGGTTAAATAGTACCACTACTGTTCTTCTAGGAGAATGGCTTTGGCATTAAATAACCAACAAAGGTTGATATGCCATTAAATAAAGAAACCAAACCAAACCAAGAAAAAACATTATCAAAGAAATTTTGTAAAAGTGAATCCTTTATATATTTTCATTATTCTTCCTGTTATCAAATTCTTCAGCAGAAATTTTATGATTATTTGAAGTTTTGTTTCTATAGATTTTTAAAAATATGTTCAATTTTTATGATTTGAGATTTACAAAAACCATTAAATTCTATCAAAATAAAAGAGACACGAAAATGAGGAAAACCATTTTTGGAAGATGGTGTTTTATGCATTTAAGAATACAAATAGAATATACAGTGATATAGGATGAAGATTAGTATGAAAAAATGGAGAGCACTTGTGGGGGGGGAGAGGTTATCAGAACAGAATTACTGATCAATAGAATGAGTTGAAATTCTGATCATGGTTGTTTATATATATATATATATATATATATATATATATATTTTACATTAATGTCATCAAAAAATGCATGAATCTGTTTCTCTTCACAGCTTTGGGTAAAATAGCACGATAGACTGATTAGAATCTCTTGCTATGACAAAAGTCTAGGAGAGGGACAACTTTAAATCTAAAGAGGGGATAAGTTAATGGGAACCCACTCCACTATCAAGAACTGTTATGATAATTCACATTTTACTAAATAAGGAATCTGTGAAGGGTCATAATCACCCAAGTCCCGAAAGACGTGACCCTTTTCAATAACAACAATCAAAAAAGGAATAAAAAGAAAGTGAAGAAATGAAAGAAAAATATAAAAGGAAAGAAAGATTGAAAGAAAATCAATGAAAGAAATTGAGCTTTAAGAAAATCAAGAAAGATGAAAACAAAAGAATGAAATAATAAAGAATAATAGTGAAGACAATAAATAAATAAATAAATAAATAAGCAATAAAATCAAAATCAAAAAGAAATTTTGAGGTTATATGAAGTTTTTGAATCTAACCAGAATAAATAAGAATGATAAAGTGCAAAGTGAGGAGGATTCTGGAAGCATCAATTGTATTTATAAAATGCAGACAGTCAACTCAATCAAAGTTAATAGAGTGAAACTTACCCAAGAGTCTTGGAATGAACAAAGGAAAGAATAAAAAGCAAAGAGACAAAAATAGATAGTGATATGAGGATGGGAGGTGGGTGTGGAAGTGAGAATGATTGTTCAAAGACTGTATGAACCTTTAATAGTGGACACACTGAATTGGGAATCAGAAATGTTTAAAGATATATATATATATATATCTTTAAACATTTCTGATTCCCAATTCAGTGTGTCCACTATATATATATATATATATTTGCACATGCATACTTATACACGTATACATATACTTAAGATAATGCTAATACCATTTAGAAAGGAATGCCTCTCTTTTCTTCCTATGACTTAGGTCTCTCTATATAAGTCTCTCTTTCTCTCTCTCTCAGATATATATATATATATATATATATAAGAGAGAGAGAGAGAGAGAGAGAGAGAGAGAGAGATGCATAAATTCATATATACATAATAGTATAATAAAGCATTTTTCTTTTTTACAGGCTAAAGCAAACAGTGGGTTCAAAAAATATTGAGACTGAAGTTGTATCTACCAAGATAGAAATGAACAATGAATGAAACGTTCATTTTCTTTAAAATAGTACTTTTAGCATTCAACAATTTCAGTTTTCCATTGTATATCTATGTGTAGTAAAAGATTGATATATTTTAATGTTCCCACATGGTTTAAGTCGTTATTTGTGGCGTCTGCTACGGATTTGTTACTTCATGTTTCTTTTTCAGCTTCTATTCGCCTTATGTTATCTTGCTTAAAATTGTCCTATTAGTTCCTTCAAAATATCACGCGGGAAACCGGAATTGCTGACTACTATAATTAATATTATTACGTCTCAACCTAGAGGTCCATATCTTCCATTGTCTAGGGGAGGAAGACTAGCGACCTGGTGGGTGTGTGTATAGTGTGAAATTTGGAACCCCTTGCCAGCGGCGGTCAGTCTAGCCATATATTAATCCCCCACATAATATGCCAGTTCCTATATGCCTGAGGCAAAACTCTGAGCGAGGACTTATAATACAAGGGATCAAGTGCCAGTCTGCCCTGTCTTCACACGTGCAAAAACAAAGTCCCGTTCTGGGATAAAAGTAAATCTTTCGCGTCACACATTGGCTAAAGCAGTTTTGAAACTTTTCTTTTAATATAGTGTGCAGTTGCACCAAAAGAAATATGATGTCCTCTACAAGGACAGTCCTCATGAGGTAATGGTTAAAGTGCTAGTGTGTGACATTATGGCAAGTAAGTTTAAACTCCAGTTGTATTAGAACATTCACTTTCAGACTAATACTGGTGAGAAAGGTATGAACCACCATATCTCTCCACTTATAGGTTAAATAGCATCACTGCTGTTCTTCAACAAGTATGGCTTTTGCATTTAATGACCCATGAAGGTTGATATGCCATTAAACAAAGAAACCAAACGAAACCAAATGAAACCAAACAAAACCAAAATGTCTTCCATATTTTCTAGTCTTACCCTAGAGAGGAAATTTTATTTTAGGAAACAGGAAAAATTGCATGGAGTTTGGTGAGGGAATTAAATTTTAGATTTTTAAATGAAAAAAAATTTAGTCTTGTTACTTTTTTATCCCACTGTATATGTATTTAACTACCCACTCCACACAAATAGGATGCAACACAACGTAAATTTCTTATGCAAGGTTTAACAAATTTGAATTCAGAGTTTTCCTACCTCAAGACCAGTTGCCATACTAAAGTTAAAGAATCCAATCTGCCTTACTATTTACCCATAGCTGGAAGGAGAATAGCTGGATTCATACATTTCCAAAGAGTATTAGTGCTTTGCGAAATGCAAACAGCCTCATTCAGGATCTGAACTCAAGTCACCATATCCATTTCCTATAATGATAGCCATAACACCTTCATCACATCTTATATATGTATAACATGTTCCATAGTGGTACAAATGTGTGTAATGTTTTGCATTACATATATGTACAAATATGTGTGTGTGCCATTGGCCTAATGAGTAGAATGTTTGCCAATGATCCGGAAGACCGGGGTTCAATCCCAGATCGAGTCATAGCAAAGACTCAAAAAATGGTACTTGATGCTGCCTTGCTTAACACTCAACATTATAAGGTAAGGATCAAGAGTAAAGTGGAGCAATCCAGGGAATGGAGTAGTGCCTTCCACTACACCTATTGAAAAGGGATCCTTCAGGTGACCCTTGACTAAGGTCTCCAACTTTAACTTTACAAGGTATGTTCAAAAAGAAACAATAGACATTTTAGAATAATCATGAGTGAACCAATGACATTGACTTTTTGTATCAAGAAACTACATCATACTATGTAGGTTTATATTGTAGCTACATGTGCTAGAGGGAATGTATATGGTATGCTGGTTATTTTTTCCCAAGTTGAAACATGAAAAATCCTTGTATAAAATTCTGTTTCAAATTTAGAAAATTTTTTGGGGAACTTTCCCTAATGTTGCAATCAGTCTGTAAGCATGATTATTTCTGCTGTACCCAATATCATGTGTGGTACCAATGTCTCAAATTAAGGAGAACATCAACCAAACAGGATAGAGAAACAAGGTTTTTCTTTCTGTGGGTATTCATGCCTCTCTATTCATCTACTAGTAGTCATTCGACATTTCATTATGAAGTGATCTTGAAAGCCATTGATAAGGATCTTGTAGCTGTTCTGTAAATTTTACCAAGTGAAAAAATGGCCTGATTAACTAATAACTCACTATCTGTCATGGTAAATCCAAAAGTTGCTGGTTAATTTTCAAAGACATCAACAATTTATATATATATATATATTCATCCACAGGTACATCAAGAAGTCAGTAGCTTAATGATGGACAAAGCATTTATTTTACTCAAAAACATTTCTTTTTCAATATAATCTCCTTCCTTGCCAATACATTTATTTTAGTTGTGAATATTGATAAATTGGAGCATTTTACAGTGAAAATTTCAGCCAATAAATGTGTCTGTCCATGAAGTTATTGATTCATTTTTATGCTTGTGAGTGAGTGTAAAGGCATCCCCTTTGCCAGAGAGAGAGAGAGAGACAGAGATAGACAGCGTGGGTGTGTATGGCTGAATGTGCATGTGTATGTGTGCATGTGAGGGAGTATATGCATGCATGCACACACACACACGCACACACACACACATACATATATATATATATATATATATCAGTGTATGTGGTGTGTGTGTGTGTGTTATTATGCTGACAGCACTCAACATTAACTTGTTCTATATTCTACAATTGTCAAGATGAACAAACCTCCTTTCCAATCCATTTATGAATTGCTTAAGGCATTTCTGTCTTACTGACACTGGACTTGATGGCTGAAAATCAGACAAAGAACTCTGGCTGACTGACTGGCTGGCTGGGTTAGAGGATTGTGCAAGTTGTGAAAATTGATTTGTCTGTACTATTCTAAAGGCAAACAGCAGCAGATTTGATTGGATGAATAGTTTGGATGGGTTGTGGGTAGAAGACTATAACAGTAGTGATTATTTAACCCTCCATCTTTTCTTTTAGCCCCGGGTGGGGTGTCTGATTCATGATTGAGAGACAAGCTATGGGTGGAGACTGGAGATCCTGGCACAAAGTAAGTTAAAACAAAGTAATTGGTTTAATCTTGTGAGAAGAGAAGGATAGGAAGAGATATATAGAAAAATGAACAGGAAAAAAGGTTCATCTTCATCATCATGCTGACAAAGAAAATCTAATTCTCTTAGGCCAGAATGAGTAAAGAGGATGAAAAAAAACAAAAAAAAACAGGAAAGTCAGTCATAGAAATTTAAAGATAAAGTAAAAGAGGAAATAGAAAAAGAATATAAGGATGCTAACTTTTAAGTAAAAGTAGAAGAGGAAGAAAAAGTAGAATATGTAGATACTCTGAGAAGAAGAAGAAGAAGAAGAAGAAGAAGAAGAAGAAGAAGAAGAAGAAGAAGAAGAAGAAGAAGAAGAAGAAGAAGAAGAAGAAGTTGATGTTAACTTTGAAGGAGAATAAAGGAGGAAAAATGTTGCTATGACTACAGGAAAATGTATGACAGAATGTATAAAAATGTTCAAAGTCTTGATGCTAGTTGTCAACTTCATCAAATGAGTTGTGGGAAATTGGAACTTACAGCCAGAAGAAAATGCTTAGCAGAAGTTAAAATACAAAAGAAATATTTTCCTTGGATACTCATTATCATCACTAATATTTATTAAAGCAATAATATTATTAATTTAAATCAAGAAAATACAAAGGAGAATACAGATTCATCAAAATTGCAAGGAAAGATAAACCACCTCATGTAGATCAATGGTGCCTGCGGTGTAATGGTTGTCATCGTAGGAAATGGACATGACGACACGAGTTCAAATGCTGGACAAGACTGATTGCATTTCACATAGCACTAATACCCTTGGGAAAGGTATGAATCCAATTATTCTCCCTCCAACTATGGGTAAATAGTAGGGCAGACTGTGTTCTTCAGCCTTGATGAGGCAACTAGTCTAGGAGAAGGAAAACTCTGAATTCAAACCTGTTAAACTCCGTTTAAAAATTGACCTTGTGTCATATCCTGCCTGAGCGGAGGGGTTGAGTAAATAGGATCAATGGTGTCAAAATATTTGCCAAAACCAAAATGGAACTTGGAACTCTAATACAAACATTTAGAATTTTCATCCATGACATTGGGATTGAATTTGGTATTGATTTATCCAATTTCCTACCAAGTCAGATTTGATATGGGGTAATTTTATAGTGGTGATGGGGGGCATGCACAAATCTTGACTCATATGTGGCCATTACAAAAAATACTTGGTCCGCTTTAAGAATGCTTCAAGTGTAAAGCAATAAACTTAGCCCTGCTAAGCATGTACTACCTGAGGGGAAAGTCTACTGGGACTTGGTGATGAACTTTAAACCACTCACTATCCAGGTGAACCCTAGACGATAATTTGGTATTGAGAATCGTGTAATGCTTATAATGAATAAAGGAAAAAAAAAGAAACAATAGAAGGAATAGAAAAATAGAACAACCAAATCAGAAAAGTATCATAATGCTTGGAAAAAAATAAAGTTCCAAATATCTAGGAATATTTGAAAAAGAAACCATCAAATAAACAAAGATGGAAGAAAAAAGTAAAAAAAGAAGAAGAAGAAGAAGAAGAAGAAGAAGAAGAAGAAGAAGAAGAAGAAGAAGAAGAAGAAGAAGAAGAAGAAGAAGAAGAAGAAGAAGAAGAAGAAGACTATTGAAAGTAAAACTCTGTTGAAACATAACTAAATAAAATTTGCTCTCACTAGTGTACCACAATGATGATGAAAAGAGTTGAGTACTTATATAAAAAAACAAAAACTAAACAAAATAAAAAAACAACATGGACACCTCAGAATGTCAACTAAGGAAATAATCATCTCCACATGGACTGGGTTATACAGTGGAAATCTTAAGAGTGAAACTAAGTTGCTATTAATAGCAGCCTAAAATAATTCTTTAAGAACCATTGTAAAAGATAAAATTGATCAGACTCATAAGAATAGCAAGTGTTTACTGAAGGGAGAGAGAAAAAACTGTTAACAACATAAGTGGATGCAGCAAACTGGCACAGAAGGAGTATAAGAGCTGGCATGACTGAGTGGGAAAAGTGATCTATCTGGAATTGTGCAAGTACACTAAGGTTTGGTTTGATTTGGTTTGGTTTGATTTGGTTTGGTTTTATGACATATCAACAATTGTAGGTTATTTAATGCCAAATCTATTTTTATAAATATAAACAGTTCTATTTCAAACAATTCAGTTTAGCATAAGTACACAGTTTAAATTTCAAAACAGTTCTATTTCAAAGAAACCAGTTTAACAAAAGTACACAGTTTAGTTCTATTAGACCCATAGCTAGGACCCTATCAGGTGCTTCTGCTCTGGGCCAGATTGGACCTGGGAGTGATGGTATTACAGGGGTACTCTGCATTCCCCAAAGATCCAGCATTACAGGAGCCTCATTAGCAGATTGTTTAGTGTCGTATGAGGACACTTGTTAGGAGAGTCTTACCCCTCCGCAGAGGTGCAGTTAGCATATTCTTCAGCCCCAGCTGATTGAGTCAGACTAAGCTTTGACCAAACAGACAAATGGTATTTGTACAAACCAGAATTGGAAAAGGAAACACATTTTCTGAGATTTGGAGATAAAAGCAAATAACCCGAACTCAGCTGGAAGTCCAAAGGTAGTTTTAGTAAACAAAAAGAAAAAAATTGCCAAGTAGTTGATGCTACCATTTCTGTAGATCATAGAGTAAAAATAAAGGAAAACAAAAAACTAAATAAATACCTTGTTAGAGAGCTGAAAAAGTTATGGAAGATAAAGGTGATTGTGACACCAAGCATTAGGAAGAGTCAAAAGAAAAATCCTGAAAAAGAGAATAGGGGCCTGGAAATCTGGAAAATTGAGACTATTAAGACCACAGCATGGCTGAAATCAAATAATGTACCTACAAGAATCCTGGAGAGTTGAAGGAACATGCAATCATTCTGACTTCAGTGAAGATCACCAGTAACTACTAATATGAAAAACTTATAATTAAATAATAATAATAATCATAATAATAATAATAATAATAAGAAGAAGAAGAAGAAGAAGAAGAAAATGGGAATACAGAGAATAAACAAGAAGAAAGGGATCAAAAACAAATTGTAGTTGAAATGTTTAAAAGATAGCAAACAATGAACAATGAAAGAGGAAACTGGGAAAGGAACTGAAAAATGTTGGAAAATGAAAGAGGCAAAATAATGAAAAAGTTTAAGAAAGGAATCTGAAAGGAGAGAGAGAGGGAGAGAGAGAGGGAGAATTCAAAAGAAAAATACTAAAAGAACTGAACTGCTTGAGTCACTTTAATGAATACTTTTGGAAATGCTGAAAAACATAAGGAACTTAAGCCATTATATATATAAAAAGTAAGTAGAGTTGGCGACCAGAAGGCTCCCTTTTCAAAAGTTACTACACCAAGGTGTAGGGGAGGGCACTACTCCTTTCCCTGGATTACTCCACTTTATCCTTAATATATAACATATCACTTAGTGTTAAGCAAGAAGGTATCAAGTACCATTTTTAAAGTCTTTGTTATGACGCAACCTGAGATTAAACCCAGGTCTCTTGGACCATTGGTGAACACTCTAGTCACTAGACCAATGAGCTGGTTACTATATATATGTATATATGTATATATGTGTGTCTGCATGTGTGTGTGTGCGTGGTGTGTGTGTGTGTGTGTGTGTGTGTGTGTGTACATTATGCACAAATATATAATCATCCTATTGGTGCGGCTAAGAATACATTGACTCTATCTCCTGTAGAGGAATAAGACCCTGCTCCCCCCCACCAAAAGGGGGTGTCCTGAGTATGACACTAAACTGCATCTTATTGTAGGGCTCCATTTTTGAAGATCTCTGGAGTGTGAAGTACCTCTTAATTGCCATTATTCCCAGGTCCACTCTTATTTAGAGTGATAGTACCTGTTTGGGCTATATCTACGGATTAAATAGATCTGTTTAAAAATTATTCTTATTCAATAAAACTGTGTGCAAAAAAATCATCTTAAGAAATAGCTCTACAAAAAATTTAAATATGAATGAACAGTGAATGTGATTCCCCAACCTCGAGGCATAAAATGACCCAAGATGAGTTAACATGCCATTAAAATCAATTAACCAATTTTTCTGTAAATTTTTTGGACAAAAATTACTTCTGGTAAAAAAGATTAATTTTAAAAATGAAATTACAAAACTGGCATGTCATTTTTTAAAATAACTAATTACTTTAAAAAATTTTTTTATCAATATCAAGTAAAATTAAATTTGGTTCCTGCTTCATTATTCCATTAGCTATGAATGGATTTCCATTGATATTCTGTTATCCAGCCAATCTTCTTAATTTCAGTTTTAAATCCAAATAAAATCATGAGCAAAAACTTCTTACGGAATTAAATTGCACAAAGAACAAAGTATTGCAATTTAATCAATATTTCATGATAGAAAAGAATTTATCTTCTTCAAGGTGGCTCATCGATGTCAAAAATGAGGATGATCCTATTTCCTCAGCGGAAAATGAAGAAAACTGCATCAAAGAAGAAATTAAAATAGTGAAGTAGTTGTACAGATCTCTATCAGCACTTTAGTTGCAGATTTGAACTCCAGTGGTACAAAAATGTCCTAGATGACAAGCAGTTCCACAAGTTGCAGTATTTTGCTACAGTCTCATCATTAGTTGAAGTCTGTACTTCATGTAGATACACCACAGTTTGTTTAGGGTTGATAGGTTATTGTTATGAACTCATGTTTGTTTTTCTTCAAGACTGGCTGCCCACCAAGACCAAAGACCCCAGTCTGCACAAATATTTTACTTCTTTCTCAGTCGGGTAAAAAAATGATAGATTCATGTCTTTTCTCAGAGAATTAATGTGAAATAAACACAAACTACTTTGCCTGAAATTTGAACTTGGCTTGCAAATAATTCTTATCATTTTTAGAATTGGAAATGAAAATTCATCTTTGAAACTATGTGCAGGCATAAATGTAAGCAAAGTAAAGAAAACTGTAACAGCTGCCGAGAAGATCTGTGGCAGATTCAGTGAGTAAATCCTTTTTATTACTTTTATGTCATCCATAAGCTTTTTTTTTTTTTTTTGTTTTTTAAGATTTAATCTATAACATAAAGGTGAGATTAACAGAATTTGAATTGAGAACAAAAAGAATTGGTGATAGGAGAGGCCTGAAATTGAAATGGGTGGGTAGGTGGGCAATGGGAAAATGAGAAGTTTCAGAATTTATCATTTTGACAATTCTTGGAATCTTTGAGTAAACTGAAGCACAATCCTAACAAAATAACAACAAATCAAAGTTCTTTTGATAAATTGTATTAAAAAAAGTATTTTAGAAAATAGTGTTTAGTCAACTGGAAATAGTGTTCCTAATTCATTTGTAGATATCAAGTCATTTAGGGATTTATATATGAATCAATTTGTGAAAGAACAGGGAAATTTGATGAAGGTTAAGAATGATATTTTCTTTCATTTTGTAAAAAAATCAAACTGTACTTCTTTCATTTGTAAGAAGTAAGTGATCTTATCTCATCTGTGGAGAGTGGGGAGGTTAATAGCAATTTGATAGTCTTGACCCTTGACAAATGATAATGATGGGGGTTAATGATATCTTGGAATACTTAGTTCTTCTCCCATTTTTTTATCAGTTAACATCTGCTTGTTATCTTCCATTACTAATGGTTTTATTTAAGGCCATTTGGGCTTATAATAAATTTGTTTGTTTTGAACCATCTTTTAGTTGTTAATATCCTTTTTACTGACTTTGACTATTTTCATATAAAGTGTCACTTTCTCCTTCACCTGTTCACCTCAGCTCCTTATATTTCTATGCTTTGGTTTGGTTTGGATTCTTTGTTTAATGGCACATCAACCTTCATGGGTTATTTCATGCCAAAAGCCATCCTTGTTGAAGAACAGTAGTGGTATTATTTAACCCATAGCTGGGGGTAATAAGGTGGTTCATTCTTTTCCCAAGGATATTTGTCTGAAAGTGAAAATAATAGTGTGACTGGAATTTGAATTCCCATACACATACTATGATCTTGCAGTTCAGCACTTGAACCAAAATGCCATGGGGGTTCCTATCATATTTCTGTGGAGTGAATCTGTTCTTTTTTTTTATGTTATTGACACAAAATCTTTGCCTTCACCTTTATTCCTAAAATTAAATTTCATCTCAAGAACTTTTAACCCTTGGAGTGTTAAAGTGGCCATGAGAGCAACATAGATGGTTATGAATTTAAAAGTTGGATCCTTGAATTTCATACTTGAAATCCATTTGAGGGAGAAAAACCTTTTTATTTCAAATGTGCAGAAAACAAACCTTTTCATTATTGAAATAAATATTTTGAAAGAGAAGAGCATTCAGCTTCTTTTTTTTCAAATTTCAAATGCAATAGAAAAAAAACTTGAAAAACTTTGAATATGCTAACTGTATCCCCTGCAGAAGAGTAAAATCTAAAAAAAAATAGGGTTTCCTGGGTATGACATTAACATGCATCTGATGGTGAGATTCCTCTTTTGGATATACGAAGAGTGTGGAGCACCTCTTGATTCCTATAACTCTCAGGTCCACCCTGATCCAAAGTGGTTATAATAATTAAAATCCCATCTATGTACCATGTAGATCTGTTGAACAACTACTTGTATCTGAGATGAGATAATTTTTGTTCATTTTGCACTTTTGTCATTAGGAAAGGCATGTATCCATTTGATTGGTTTGGCTTGTTTGGGTTTTATAGCATATCAACATTTGTAGGTTATTTAATGCCAAATCTATTTTTATACAAATAAACAGTTCTATTTCAAGCAATTTAGTTTAGTCAAGACAGTTCTAATTCAAACATTTCAGTTTAGTATAAGTATAGTTTTTGTTTACATGCAGTTAAATGTCAAAACAGTTCTATTTCAAACAATTCAATTAAGCATAAGTACATTTTCAATGTCAAAAAAGTTCTATTTCAAACAATTCAGTTTAGCATAAAAATCAATTCCATTTCAAGCTATTCAGTTTAGCACAAATACACAGTTTAGTTCTATTTGACCCATTGATAGGACCCTATTAGGTGCTACCACTCTGGGACAGAGTCGATCTGGGAGTGAAGACAATGAAGAGGTACTCCGCATTCCCCAAAGCTCCAGCATTTCTGGAACCTTACCATCAGATTGTTTAGTGTAATATATCAGAACACCCCTCTACAAAGATGCAGTCGGTGTATTCTACAGGCCCAGTAGGCTGGCTAATGTATGCATTTGAGTGCATGTATTATAGTATATGTAGTGGAGTGTAAGTGTCAGGGTGTATGCATTACAGTAGATGTATTACAGCATATGCATTTGAGTGTATGTATTATCATGTATGCATTGGAGTGTATACAGTGGAGTGTAAGCGTCAGGGTGTATGCATTACAGTAGATGTATTACAGCATATGCATTTGAGTGTATGTATTATCATGTATGCATTGGAGTGTAAGCGTCAGGGTGTATGCATGACAGTAGATGTATTACAGCATATGCATTTGAGTGTATGTATTATCATGTATGCATTGGAGTGTATGCAGTGGAGTGTAAGCGTCAGGGTGTATGCATTACAGTAGATATATTACAGCATATGCATTTGAGTGTATGTATTATCATGTATGCATTGGAGTGTATGCAGTGGAGTGTAAGCGTCAGGGTGTATGCATTACAGTAGATGTATTACAGCATATGCATTTGAGTGTATGTATTATCATGTATGCATTGGAGAGTATGCAGTGGAGTGTAAGCGTCAGGGTGTATGCATTACAGTAGATGTATTACAGCATATGCATTTGAGTGTATGTATTATCATGTATGCATTGGAGTGTATGCAGTGGAGTGTAAGCGTCAGGGTGTATGCATTACAGTAGATGTATTACAGCATATGCATTTGAGTGTATGTATTATCATGTATGCATTGGAGTGTATGCATTAGAGTATGAAAGCAAGAATAGTTAATTAAAATCTAGAATTTGGAATGAAGAAGAATAAAGCGAAACTTTTTTCACTTTGGAAAAAAAAACTACATAATTAATTAGTTTAAATCAAACAAAGAACTTAACTAATTCCGGTATGAAATCTACAGTCCCAATGTCTCTTCTACTCTAAACCAAATAATAAAAATTTTATAATGAAATATGAAATTGGGCATTGTACACTTGTAGGATATGTTGAAACGAGTTCACTCTGTAGAACATGCACCATGTAATTTGGAGCACTTAAAAGATCTATAGTTAACATCCTGGCATGAGACTCCAAAGAAAACATTTAGAAGTCTTATGGCAGTTTATGCCTTCTTAGCTTATGAGCAATTTTGTGAGACATAGAGAAGCCATACCTTCTTAGGAGGGTGGTCATAATGTTTTGGATCATCAATATATATATATATATATATATATATATATATATATATATATATACATATATATATATATGGGTGTAGTTGGGCAGCAGTTTTTCATTTATAATTTTATATAATCTAAAATATAAAATATATAATTTTATTCAGCTCTTTTTAAGTTTCCTGATAAGTGTCTTGGTTTCAAGTTGAAATCGGTGGATGAATTTACCAAAATTGTCCCGAGCACTTTCAGACTTTTCATAGGCCTTCACCAGGAGTTGCTTGCATGTATAAGAGTGT
>OY757907.1:21946580-22086580 GCA_963585895.1 Sepioteuthis lessoniana
TGTAGTATTTACTCTTTCGGGTATTTTAATTTTATCAATGAAACTATAATCCATTATAATGTTTTTTAAGTAGATGAAATTCAGATTGATGAGGAAAGAGGACTGTTGCTTAGTTTATCAATCTCACAAATCACAAAAAGTCATTGGGATCAGGAATTAAATATACATCTAGCTAAAGTTGTCTCTTTTTCCCCGACAGCTGTTGCAATAGTCGTAATAATGCACTTAACCATTATAGTAGAAGCAGTAGTTATCTGTTCTTACAGAAATGTTTTTGTCTTCTTTTTTCAGTCCTACTACCTTCAGTGTGTAATAAGTGTGTGAATCTCTTCGTTGGCAAAGGACTTCCCCCCGTTACCAGTCCAGCCTGCCTGCCTGCCTGCCTGCCTGCCGGCCTGGAAAAAGCTAGCGGCTAGTATACAAACAGGGGAGAACTGAAAGGCAAGTGTGTGAAAATTGAGAGAGTTTGGGTCGGTCTTATCAGCCGGCAGTCCGTCAATGACCTCCTCCTCTTCCTCCTCCTACTTCTGAGACTTCGAATCATACTTTTCCCCTAAACCCAGTCAGTCTCTCGTAGGCTCCACCACCATCATCATCATCGCTACGAGCAACAACAGTAGCAGCAACAACAGAACGAGTTACTCCATCACCTTAGTTTTTATTAGAACCCCCTTCCTTTTGTCGGCTCACTTATTTCTTTTCTTCCTTTTCTCTCTTCACTTTTGTAATAGTCTTCCGTTCCCAAATCACATCTATCATCTGGTTTTCTGCCTTGTCGTATCTATCTATCTATCTATCTATCTGTTGCTGATGACTTGATTTGTTCATGGCTACTCCCTAATTTACCCCTCTAGTTCTGATTGATTCAATTCTATTGAAGCAGGCCACTTTCTAACAATATTCTTCATCTAAGAAACTTAAAAGAATGGCAATATGGATATCTAACTTTTTGAAAAGGGTAAAAATTTAACTTGGAAAAGTTTACTTCCGTTTGTGGAAATCATTGATAAATTCTCTTTAAGCGCTAGTTTAAAGGCTGTTTAAGCTGATGTCGAGCTAATATTTATAGTACTCTATAATTAGTACTCTATAATTAGTATTTATCTCTCTAGATAAATTATACGTTTGAGGTAAGCATGAATGCTGACTCTACAAATTGCAAATTAGATCAGAAATTGCTTTATCCTTTAAGAGCATTTGCAGAGGTATTGGACAAACCTTTGCTACGATGTGCCATTTTCTGGTGTGTTTATTGTAAAATACATAAAATAATTGGATAAAAAAATATATTCAAATGATGTATTTTTTCTTATATAAACATTGACAAGGTTTCGATTTACCCGACCATCATCAGGACAGTTTAATTTTTGTTTAATGATTCATCCAGATTTATTCCATCATTCGCGAACATATATATATATATATATATATATATATATATATATATATATATATATATATATATATATTCGAAAACTATGGAATAAATCCGGATGAAACATTAAAAACTTTTTATACACACACACACACACACACACACACACACATATATATATATATATATAAAGTGAAACTTAACGGATGAGTTCCATTATAAATTCATTTCAACAGTCTTTTTGCAAGACTGTATCTTCTTTATATCATATATTATAATACACACACACACACACACACACACACATACATATATATATACATATATATATTATAATAAGTAATATAACGTAATATATATGCTTCGAAATGAAATATTTTCTATATTAGATTTTTTATTGCAAAACACACACACACACACACACACGCACACACACACACACACACACACACACACACACACACACACACACACACACAGGTATATAGGGATGTTTGAGTGTGTATGAGTATGTGTGTGTGTGTATGTGTGTGTGCGTGTGTGTATTACGCAACCTGGTTTCATCACATAGCAATGAACAATTCAATGAATAATTTAATTTGTTATGGTAATATCAAGCATCGCTTGATTAAAAGAAAGAAAGAAAGAAAGAAAGAAAGAAAACATATGTGAAGAAGATGGTGACAGGGCGATTACAAGAAGAAGAAGAAGAAGAAGAAGAAGAAAGAAAGAAAAATCTAAAATGTTCAAGAGAAAGATTAAGTGACGATCCATGCGTAAATAATCGGTTGCAATACATGAATATCATTGATTCAATAATCTGGGACATTGACATTCAGACTTATCTCACAAAAGCGAGAAATCCGAATATAACAATCGTAAACAATGAAAAGAAAAACCTGTTCAATCGTAGACGTATGTGTAGTGAGGATGAACAAGAAAGAAAGTGATAAACTCTAAAACTCACCGAACTTTGTCTGGGAATGGAGAAAACTGTGGAATATGAGAGGTAAGGTTTGGACTAAAATAATTAAAGCGTTTGGGCCTGAGCCCCACCCGCCAATCGAATACGGATTAATTGGCATTCGGGGCAAATCGAGACTATCCCAATAACGATGGTGCTGGTGTCTACCAGTTCTGGAGATTTGAAGGGTCTAGGCATAATTGTAGGCAGCAATAACTAGAACGTGTAAAAATTCACTGAGTTCAAAATGTTATTTATACTAAGGAGAGTACTGGTTCATCAAAGCAATTTGCTTTTATTTGATCACTATTGAAAGATCTCAAGAATTTTGAAATTCAAACATTTAATCCAGGCCAGACAACCAGTTGTAGTTTTAGTAAAAATGAAAATAAATCGTCTTGTGGATTTTACTGTTCTATCAGATCACAGTAAAGAAAAGGAAAAAACTGAAGAAATAGGTGGAACTTGCCAGAGAGCTGAATAAAATTATGAAACATGAAGGTGACAATGATATCAATGATAGAAAACATGGAACAACCCCGAAAAAAATATGGAAAAGAGACAGGGGCAAATGGAGATCCGAAGAAGATTTGAGATCGTCAAGAAGACAGAACTGATGAAATCAGCTGGAATATTTAGAAGAGTTCAGGAGACCTGAGAAAACTTTTGTTATTCAGACTTGACAGTAAACCACCAGTTAAAGTTGGTGTGATAAACTAGTAAAGAAATAATAATAATAATAATAATAATAATAATCTGTCAAAGTGACACGGCAATTTACGTTTTGCCAGTGTCAGTTCCCCAGTGGCGATTTACCAATATCAGTTTTGCCAGTGTTGATTTCCCTATGGTGATTTGCCAGTGTCATTTTTGCCAGTGTCGCTTTCAGTTTTGCTAGTGGCGATTTACCAGTGTCGAACTTCCAGTGGCGATTTACCAGTTTCAGTTTTGCCAATGGTTATTTGTCAGTGTCAAATTCCCAGTGGTGGTTTGCTTGTGTCAGTGGTGATTTGTAAGGGTCAAACCCACACAGTTTTGCTTTTTACGTTTCACTCCATGCCAATGTCCTTAGGTAAGGCATGAACCTATCTCTCCTCCATCCTCTAGTTCTAATAAATAACAGGACAGACTGGTTCTTCAGCCTTAGGTAACCTGACTATGGGAAAGAAAACTTTGAATTCAGCTCAGAAATTGATCTTGTGTCATATCCTTTGTGGAGGGGTTTGGTAAGTGCATACTAAGCTTTTTTTGACGTAAAACGGAGTCGTCGAATTCATTTAACGAAGAATACCATAAAAAGAAAAGTTTGTTTTAACTAACAATCTTAATATCTTAATATCTTCTACATATGTAAAACGGCTTGGTGTAAATTTTATGCATTTTAGACATAGTTTGTTTATAATCTTCACCCGTTGTCTATTTTCTAACATTTTTGTTATCATCGTGTTGTTGAGCTTGATAACCCCACTTAGACTTGATCGAGGCGACACAAATGTTGAGTTTAAAACTATCAGCAGCAGTCTTTGTTTTTATCTCACACAATCCCATTTTTCAGTCTTTCGGGAGATTTAGGAAAATATATTTTATGTGGATTACGTAATACTAGACTCGATATACATATACTTTATTATTTCTAATGAAATACGCGATTTGGGGATTATTTCCTAGGAGACTCAGATTTCTTTTCATCTTACAGACCAAACAATAGCAACATAAGAAGGAGCGTTTACTGTGCTGGTTATCGTCATAAAAAATGGAACCGAATTCAAATCCTGAACGAAGTTGTGTTTCATTTTGCGCAAATACCTTTAAGAAGTATTTTTCTTCTTCCTTCCGTTTTGGATAGAAAGTAAAGCGGACTGGTTTTTCTAGTCTTGGTAAACCTACCAGTGTAGGAAAAGGAAGACAATGAATTCAAATCAACTTTAACCGACTTAAAATTGACCTTGTGTCACACCCTGTTCGAGGCGGAGGGGTTGGGTACAAACTATAACAAATAAGCGACAACAATTCACACTTGAAAAATAAAATTTATTTCAAGATTATCTTTACTTTAAAATCATCTTTATTTTAATGATCCAATTTGTGTATGTATGTTACTGTATGTAACAAATCTGTTAGAATACATGTAGAGAATAAAGCAATTTCCAATCCAATTTGTAACAAAATAACAGTATGCACAACTATGATCATTATAATTTAAGGTCAATAACTATTTAATGCTTATAACAGATTACATTTCCCTTTTTTATTTACATGTATGTATGTATGTATGTATCTATCTATCTATCAATGAGAATCAAGAATGCAGAAGTGATGCTGAAGACGTCATTGTACATTATATATATATATATATATATAGGTTAGTTGGTTGGTTGGGTTTTATGGCATATCAACTTTTGTAGG
Source organism: Sepioteuthis lessoniana (assembly GCA_963585895.1). Classification (NCBI taxonomy): domain Eukaryota; kingdom Metazoa; phylum Mollusca; class Cephalopoda; order Myopsida; family Loliginidae; genus Sepioteuthis; species Sepioteuthis lessoniana. The sequence continues at coordinate 21,951,326 of OY757907.1, forward strand.
TTATTTAACGCCAAATACATTTTTATGTAAATAATCAGTTCTATTTCAAACAATTCAGTTTAATTGTCAAAATATTTCTATTACAAACTATTCAGTTTATTCAAACAGTTCTAATTCAGCGAATTCAGTTTAGCGTAAGTAGAGATTTTGTTTACACAATAAAATGTCAAAACAGTTCTATATATAACAATTCAGTTTAGTGTAAGTACAGTTTCAATGTCAGAAACAGTTCAATTTCAAACAATTCAGTTTAGCATAAGCACGCAATTTAAATGTAAGTACAGTTTAATTGTGAAAAACATTTCTATTTCAAGCCATTCAGTTTAGTTAAGTCGTTCTAATTCAGCTAAGTATAATTACTGATTTACACACAGTTAAATGTCAAAACAGTTCTATGTTAAACAATTCAATTTAGTGTAAATACAGTTTCAATGTCAAAAACAGTTCCATTTCAAATGATTCAGCTTAGCATAAGCATGCAGTTTGAATGTAAGTACGGTTAAATTGTCAAAAACGTTTCTTTTTCAAGCAATTCATTTAGTCAAACAATTCAGTTTAGCATAAGTATGCCGTTAGTTCTATTTAACCCATAGATAGGGCCCTATCAGGTGCTACCATGCCGGGCCAGAGTGGACATGGAGGCAATGGCAAAGAAGGAGTGCTCCGTCTTCCCCAAAGCCCCAGGATTACTGGAACCTAACCATCAGATTGTTTAGTGTCATATTAGGACACTCATGGGGGGGGTCTTACCCCTCTGCAGAGGTACAGTCAGTGTATTCTACAGCCCCAGCCGACTGGGCAATACACAGAGTTAAATGTCAAACAGTTTTATTTCGGATAATTCAGTTTAGCATAAGTACACAGTTTAGAGGTCAAAACAGTTCTATTTAGAGCAATTCAATTTAGCATTAGTATGCAGTTTTAACGTTAAAACACTTCTATTCTAAACAATTCAATTTCGCATAAATACGCAGTTTAAATGCAAAAATCAGTATTGTGAAGGAAGCACGGTTTAGTTCTATTTAACCCATAGATAGGACCCTTATCAGGTGCTACTACTCCGGGCCAGAGTGGACTTGGGAGCGATGGCAATGAATGGGTACTCCGCATTCCCCAAAGCTCTAGCATTACTGGAACCTTCCCATCAGATTGTTTAGTGTCATATCCAGGACACTTGTTGGGGGGAGGGGTCTTACCCCCTCTGCTGAGGTACCGTCGGTGTATTCTACAGCCCCAGCTGACTGGGCAACACACACACACACACACACACACACACACACACACACACACACACACATATATAAATATATATATATAGCAAAACAAAAAAAAACAGAAAATAACCTTTTTACCATATCAGAATAAGATTTTTGAGAATTTCATTTTTGACTTTTATACGTTTATAATTCATGATTATAATTTTTATTGTCCTATTTTAGTTCAAATTTGTTTTTCTGTCAATTCACGAACAATAATCTCATTTGATGTCATGCAAAACTGGTTTGATCACATTGTCAACCGTAGATCTTAAATAGCATTTTTATTTTTATGTTTTGAGAATATTATATCGAAGATTCATCCACTTAGATGTCATAATTTTGAAATATACACGTAAGTAATTTTAGCACAAAATTACAATAATGAATCGTACAGTTCTAATCGAACTCTTGGTTCGCCAATGGTCCGGGAGACCTGGGTTCAATCCCAGGTCGCGTCATACCAAAGATTTAAAAATGGTACTTGATAACTCCTTGCTTAACACTCAGCAATATAAGGCACGTATCGAGGGTAAAGTGAAGCAATCCAGGGAAAGAAGTAGCGCCCTCCCCAACACCTTGGTGTAGTAGCTATTGAAAAGGGAGCCTTCTGGTTACCCTCGACTACGGTCACCAACTTTACTTTACTTTACTTCAAAATATTAAACAAATGAGAAAATGGTATTTTGTTTATATCTAAAAATATACTTTTTTTCCCTTTTTTTTAAGGTTAGTTCCTGCCTAACAGTTTAAATAATTTTTTGTTTAGGATACATTTGTTGTTCTAAACTGACAGATACACAAGGAAAACATTCTATTCTGATTCAGCAGTATTTTTTTCTTTTTAAGTGAATACTAAGAGATACTATAAAAGGGGAACTACTCGAAATGGTATCCTGACAATCTAAAAAAAAGTTTATTTATTTCAGTGATATTGTCTGTTGGGATTTTTTTTAAATAGTTCATTCAACTTTTCTCTTTATAAGTTGACTTTTTTCTTCATCTTGATTCCTTGATTCTTGATGATAATGCTGAATTATCTTCAATCCTGATTCTCTTCATCATCTCTACCATGTTTCGTTTTTCAAGTGTTAAAATTGTTGTTGTCGTCACTTTCATTACGTTTAGGTTTTCTGTATTTTGTGTTTCAGATTCTTTGAGAAGTTCTTGTTGAGTATTTTCTTCACGATTTACCTGTTCATGTATTTTTAGTGTGAGATACGATCAAGTGGGCTTTGGTATTGACGACTTGAAGGTTGGTCTTCGTATATTTCTTGTATCAAAGAACCAAAACTGCCATATAACAGAATGAGGAACCCAATTGGGACACTGGTGGTGGAGGTAATGTATTATGGTTTTACATTTCTTGGTGCCAAACAATATAAAACAATTCTCGGCGAGTTGACATAATTTATAATTCATTATTGATACATTTATTACCTAAGCAAATTTAATGGAAAGTATACAAGAATTACATGAAATACTGAGTGTACATTATGGAGAGAAAATAATTTCTTGTAGTTGAAGAGTCATTCATAGATTGAAAGTTGTCAAAGTATGGTACCGTGCGTTGTACGACACGAGATTTGTTAAGATGAGAGTCCCTTCCTGTCAGGAGACAAAGACACTTGTTCGTGGTTTTGTGGTTTTTGAGGCCAGAACGAGAGAGAGAGAGAGAGAGAGAGAGAGAGAGAGAGAGAGAGAGAGAGAGAGAGTTCCGACTTTTCCGTCTGTTTTATAATATTACTTTGGTTACAACACCAAGCGCCCATTAGTAGTAATATTTTGGAATGCAAGAAATGTAATCCCTACGCTATTATTTCAAGTTAAAAAAGACATCCTTTTTTTAGACTCATCCTTGTTTCGTCCGTAATCTTTGTCTTGATTTATTAATTTTAACAGATTCCTTCTAAATTCAGTCATTCGTTTACCTCTTTGCGACGGAAGGCCCGTGTCGTTGTTGTGAACGTGTTGGACTGCGACATCTTAGTAAGTGAATTCGAACTCCAGTCACTTTCGAACTAATACCCTTGAGAAAGATTGAATAATACCATTACAACTCTTCTACAAGGATTGCTTTGACATTAAATGACCAACAAATGTTGATATATCATTAAAAACAAAGAAACCAAAACTTCTTTGTGTGGAGGTGCTTTTAGAATACTTGGCTAAAATATTTTGCAATATTTTGGTAACATCACGCACAATGCTGTAGCTCCGGATTCTTTTACCGAGATATTGAAGATGATGAACCTCCTCGAATTGCTGAGTCTGATACTCCTCAAGTTCTATTCACCGAATTTGACTCTATTGCTTGGAGTACGACGTCAGAATTTACCTCGATTGCTTGGAGTACGACGTCAGAATTGACCTCTATGGCTTGGAGTACGACGTCAGAATTTAGCCCTATTGCTTGGAGTACGACGTCAGAATTCACGGTTTTATGCCGAACTGACTTTGTTTGATTATCAAGGTTCTCGAATGAAATTTCTTGAACTTCTAGTTACTGTGCTATGACCAACTGCACCTTCACTTTTCGCATAACAAATTATTTTGGTTACTTCCGCAGCGTTATGGCCCAGTTTAAACGTGCAAAGTATAAATTCCCGAATTAGACAATGTCGTACGTTCATCTATCCGGCTGTCAAATCATGCAATGTACAATGTATCAGCGCACCAACTATCACTATACCACTAACAGTAGGTACTTCCAACAGCTTGAACTGTTTCGGGCGCTTGATATACGCACTACAAACTAGCACATACCAAAATATTGTAAAACTTTTTACTCTCTTTATCAGAAATTTTAAATACGGTATTGAACCTCTGTAAATATTAGTAATCAAGATTTACGTGTTTTGCCCTTTGATTCAAGATTTACTTTATTGAACTAGAAAATATTGATGAACCTCATTGAATTATCAGTAGATTTAGTTTTTGTTACAGTTTATTTCACCTCACTTCACATCCATAAAATTGAATAAAATCATTTTTATCACTTCATTGTCTTAATTTTATTTATTTAATTTTTTTTAGTTATATTCTTGCTTGTGTGTGTGTGCACGTGTGTGCGCGTGTGCGTGTGTGTGTGTGGTCTTTGGCTAAAAATCTTGCTTTTCATTTTTTCTCGTTGTCAGAAACGTCTCTATGGTCAAAGGCTAAAAGGGATCGAGAATGGGTTTCTGCATTGTCATATGACATCCTACAAAGCCCCTACCGGCCATGCTCAGAAAAATACTTAATTATTGTATCCCTGCACTTCCATAATTCATTAAGTTCGTACAATTCGATATACTCTTACAACTATTGATAACTTTTCATGCATTTTTTTACGTCTTTATTTGTCATATTTACTTTATTTTGCTATATTTGTCAATAATGTCTCGGTGTGACTGTTTCATTCTCACGTATTTTGGACACTATTTTGTCTCTTGGAAGATCCGTATCGGGATTCAAAAATATAGGATTTTGCTTCTGAGAATTTGTCAGTACACTAGCTTGTTGCCTGTGTTCATTTTGGTCAAGTATTCGCACAGGTTGTCTTGGTACCAATGAAGGTAGATCTTGTCTCATTTTGTTGTGATATCTTTTTGTTTATCTTGCCGTTACTTCAACTCTTTCCCCGAACATGATTTTCATTGGAAAACTGAACGATTGGTGTTTTCACAGTGATGTTTGTTTTGGACTTGGCAGTGATAGATGGATGTTACTCGTAATAGCATTTCCAGAAGAGGACCTCTTCCCACTTTCTTTACTTTCACAGAATTTTTTTATAGTTTGAATTTGTTTCTCCACAGTGCCATTTGTTTTTGAAAACCTTGGTCGAACTATCACTGTAGAGGAAATAATTCTCTGAACGCCTCACTCGAGTAGTGTGGTCGCGTTGTCACTAAACACCTTTATGGGAATACCATATTTTGAGAGTATCTGTTTCATTGCTAAGATGGCCATGTTGCTTGTACACTAAGTCCAGATAAGAGTAACTTAAAACCTTTTAACTTGGACTAATTGTCTTATCATCTTGGATATTATCATCATCATCATCATTATATCGTGCTACCAGCACGGATACCCCTGACCCTCTCTCGCCACTCCTCCCTATCGTTCATCACCTCTGGCAGGTCTTCAGGGCGACATCCCGTATCCTCACAGAGCTACTGTATGTATGTTCGTGCTGGTCGTCCTGCTTTTGCTCGGCCATATGTGGGGGTCCATAGGATTACATCACTTATGAGCTCGTCCCTGCTTCTCCAGCAGTGTCCTGCATGTCTAGCTCGTCTAATTTGGATAGTTTTCGTGATTGGAGGTTAGGTATCCTTAAAGTCGTTCATCTCTGGCGCCATTTGCGCCATATAGTAAACGAAAGAAAGAAATGCTTTCTGATTTGATTTTGCATTTAGTTGAAGTGAAGACAATATCATTTTCATTAGTTATTTGCATGAGTCGGTGTAAAACTTTATCATGATTTTTTTTTTATTTTGTATCGTCTGCAACTTTATTTGCTATTCTTACTGCATCGTCTGCAACGTTATTTGCTATTCTTACTGCATCGTCTGCAACGTTATTTGCTATTCTTACTGCATCGTCAGAAACTTTATTTGCTATTCTTACTGCATCGTCAGAAACTTTATTTGCTATTCTTACTGCATCGTCAGAAACTTTATTTGCTATTCTTACTGCATCGTCTGCAACGTTATTTGCTATTCTTACTGCATCGTCTGAAACTTTATTTGCTATTCTTACTGCATCGTCTGAAACTTTATTTGCTATTCTTACTGCATCGTCTGGAACCTTATTTGATATTCTTACTGCATCGTCTGCAACTTTATTTGCTATTCTTACTGCATCGTCTGTAGCTTTATTTGCTATTCTTACTGCATCGTCTGGAACCTTATTTGATATTCTTACTGCATCGTCTGCAACTTTATTTGCTATTCTTACTGCATCGTCTGAAACTTTATTTGCTATTATTACTGCATCGTCTGAAACTTTATTTGCTATTCTTACTGTATCATCTGCAACTTTATTTGCTATTCTTACTTCATCGTCTGCAGCTTTATTTGCTATTCTTACTGCATAGTTTTCTTGTTTTAAGGTCTAGTCCATCTTCATTTGAAGAATATCTGGAGATATACTGAATTCAAATGTTCGTCTTTGGAAACAATATCTGCGGTATAGAAACTAGAATATAATTTGCAGCTGAGAGTCTATATCCAAGTGAAAGTAATTAGCTTTGGTATCGAACTTGGAGAATATTTTCGCACCGGCAAAGTGATATGTTAGTACTTCTGTTGTAGGGATTTTGCGATGCAATCTTTCGAGTGCTGTATTCAGATGACTAGAATTGAGATAAACTCGTTGACTTCTATCATTTTTTCAGGAATAGGGGAGACTCAAGACTCAGTCTATTGGTTCTACGATTAGAACTTTCCTAGGTGAGTAAACGTGCTGTTTTACGTTCTCATTTTCAGTAAGATTCACAGTTCCTGGCATAGAGCCAGTTTTGAAAAAGCGATCTGGATATAGTTTGAGGAAATCCTCTTCTTTGTTGATAAGCTTTTACTGGTGTATTGTGTGTTTTGCTGAGTCGTATAATCTCTCCTTATAATACAGTATAGGGTTACTAATCTTAGTTCTGAGGACTGCTGTTTCCTGTACATCAACAATGCAGATGGTACTGTCGTACCAGTCTTAGTTGTTGTAATTACACGGAATGGCGATACTACCATAATACCCTTGGGAAAGATATGAATCTCCTTATCCCTCTAGCGATAGGTTAAATAGTACCACTACTGTTCTTCAAGGATCACTTTGACATTAAATAACCCACGAAGGTTAATACATCATTAAGCAAATAAAACCAAAACAGAAATAAAATACTACCGTAGAACTTGATTGCAGTAAGTCTTGTTCATTTTGACATAATTTTCCTCTGTCCTGTTGGCGAGGTTTAGAATATGCTGACTGTATCCCTTACAGAGGATTAATATCCCCCACACCGAAATATGGGTTCTCTAAGTATGACATTAAAGTGCATCTAATAGTGAGGTTGTAGTTTTGAAGATCTAGGGAGTGTAAAGTACCCCATCATTGCCATTACTCCCAGTTCTACTCTGACCCAGAATGTTAGTATCTATAAGGGTCCCAAGTGGAAGTACTAATTTTAGTTATTTTTCCGACTTTAAGAAATATCTAAATAAGTAAATAAAAGATTGAGAAACTTTGATTTAAGCAAAGAATCGGTTCTCTGAATTAATTAAATTCCAAGAACAAGGTCTTACAAACTGATTGAATTCCATCACTGGATTTACCTCACTACAGGAGATACAGTCGTTATACACGAAACTCTACGACATGACTAAAAACGGTGGATAAGCGTGGAAACAATAATTTGATGACAATGAATTATTTCCGATTATTCCAGACTTTAAAATTCGCGTGAGTGACCAAATAAAAAAGACTTCGTGACTTGTACCGAATAAAGCCGTGAGTAAAAGACGCCATGACATGTTCCAAATAATGGCTAAAGTAAAAGACGCCATGACATGTACCAAATAATGGCTAAAGTAAAAGACGCCATGACATGTACCAAATAATGGCTAAAGTAAAAGAATCTGTGACATGTACCAAGCGATGACTAAAGTGTTAAACTGTGGCCATAAAGTTAGCAAATTCGAACTCCTGTCGCGCTATTGTACTCATTTTCGGACTAATAATTCTTGCAAAGGTATGAACTCCTTGATCCTCCAAGCTATGGGTTAAAGAGTATCACTCCTGTTCTTCTACAAGGATGGCTTTGGTATTAAATCACCAACGAAGATTGATTTTCCATCAAACAAAGTAATCAAACCAAATAATTCGAATTTCTCTCTTTTTATTATGTATCAAAAATACAATCTCTTTATTTTGTATTCAAAATACAATCTTTTTACTATTATTTTCTATTTAAAACACAATCTTTTTGGTACTAAAATACAATCTTTTAATTCTGTACTTAAAACACAAAATCTTTTAATTAAAATATAATTTTTTCATTTTGTATTTAAAACACTATCTTTTAACTTTGTATTCAAAAAGCAATCCTTTTTATTTGTATATAAAATACAATCTTTTTGTTTGAATTTAAAATACAATCTTGTTTCTATTTAAAATATAATCTTTTTGCTTGTGTTTAAAATACAATCTTTTTGTATATAAAATACAATATTTTTATTTACATTCAAAATACAATCTTTTTGTTTGTATTTAGAATACAATCTTCTTGCACTTAAAATACAATCTTCATATTTTGTATTTAAAATGCAATCTTTTCAATTTGTACTTAGAATAGAATTTTTTTTTTGATATTTAAAACAATCTTTTAAATTTTTTTATTTAAAATACCATATTTTTATTTTGTCTTTTAAACACAAGAAAGATAAGTTTTAAAGGTAGCATATTATAATAATTGAAATAAAATTGATACGTTTCAAGTTTCTGGCGTTTTATTGACACATATAGCTTTATGGAAAAAAATGCCTTGTGGTGTCTAAATTTCATGTTTCACTAATAGTGTCATTTAAATTCCTATATATCTGAAATTGTGACATGAAAAAATGGCACTCTACTGGATCGTCTAGGGTCAGTAAGTGGGTTATGACGTCATAGTTTATTTTGGTTCGCGGAAAGAATTTTAAAAAAATGTTGAAAAGGCTCCCCTTTTGATGAAGAATGTTCTGAGGGGGAAACAACCGCTCTCACCCCTTTTGCTAGCCTCTGACTCCCACCGGAATAAATCTTTTAAAAAAAAAATTATCTTCTTCTTTTCGTTCAACTGAAACCAATATTCCCAGCTTCCTTTTCCTTCCCTTTTTTCTTTCTTTTTTTTTTTTCCCCCTTCTCTTTTTTTCTCCTTAAGTTTTCTATCTTCCTGCAAATAAGCAAATGTCTACAGATGTGTGTGGAAACGGATTCTATTAAAATTTGGAGTTTTCTTTCTCCATAACAGCAGACAACAGTTGCTCAGTGGAGTTGTGTGGGAGCAGAGAGGCTTAATCTGTGGTCGACCCCTTTTTCTACACTATCATGTCAAAGAAGAACGTAGAAAAACGAAAGCAATGGTAAGTGGAGAGAAAGTGTGTGTGTGTGTTTGTGTGTGTGAGAGAGAAAGAGAGAGAGAGAGAGAGAGAGAGAGAGAGAGAGAGAGAGAGTGAGAGAGAGAGAATATTGTAGTTTGCAAAAGCAACTAGCGGACTAAAAAATGGACGCAAATTTCAAAGGAATGACGAAGCTAAGTCAGAACCTTTTTTTTTATATACACGCCCGCTTTATCGACGAGGCTTAGAACACGCTGTCTGTATCCCCTTCAGACGAGTTAGACTCACCCTTCAAAAAGCAGTGTCTTAAATATGGCATTAAACTGGATCTGATGGTGAGGCTCCACTTTTGGAGATCTAGAGCGTCCTGGAAATGACTAAAGTGCATCTAGTGAGACTCAAGTTCTAGAAATCTGATGTGTCCTGGGTAAGACACTAAACTGCGTCTGGTATTGAAGCTCCAATTCTAAAGATCCGAGGAGTGTGAAGTACCCCTTCATTGCCATTACTTTCAGGTCCACTCTATTCCGGAGCGATAGAATCTGTTAAGTAGTATCTTTAAGAGTCCCATCTATGTGTCAAATAAATCTCTTTAAAAACTATTCATATTCGATTGAACAGTAAGCAACAACAAAAAACTCTCTTAAAAAAATGTCAATAAGAATGTACAATGGATATAATTACCAAACCTCTATGCATGAAATAACCCTAGACGGGTTGAAATATCGTTAAAATCAATCAATCATTCAATCCTATACACACGCAAAACAAAATACTGTTCCCGTTAAAGGCTATTCTTCGGCTTCTTTTGTAGAGTGAACAGTAAACCCCTTTCACTTTAAAAGCGAAATAATCTATCTTCATCTCATCTATAACATGTTTCTTGTTGTTTTGCATTAATTTCAATGTATTTCATTTCTCTAAAATTTGTATTTATGACAGAATTTTCTTTTGATAAGAGTGGGAGACGGTTCAATGGTTAGTGACAATGTTTTAATCATCATAATGCCGTGGCCACTGTTTGCTTTTATTTCAAGTGTTAGCGTGTAAGAACAAGGTTTACTAGTACAATAGGACATTTAAATTCATAATTTTAAATTGAACTATTCGGGAAGATAAATAGTTGTCTCACTCGAAGAATGGGTGTATCCGAAAACACATCCTCGGTCTCTTTTATCTCTGTTTTTTTGAACAGTGGAGATATCATCTTTTGCCCTGTCTTTATACAGTTAAGACAGTATAGTTTTTACTGTTCATCAATCTCAAATAAGCCTTTACCTGTTTTTGAACCACTTTCACATACTGCTTGTTCATGAAACAATATGTGTGTAATTTATCTGTTGCGACACGTTTGTGAATTCTTTCAATACTTCTTGTATGCATACTTAAAACGGATATTCTTCCATATCAGTACTATTGTATAGTTGCACAGTTTGGACTTTAACGAAACCCCTGGAGAAAAAACGATGTAAACTACACAAAGATACTGCGTGCAGTTTTGAATGAGTTCTGGAAGCAACAGCCAATAAAATGACAGCTGCATGACCATCAAGCTCCCATCTCACAAACCATCCAAGTAAAACGAAAAGGTCATTCTGACCGCTGCTAGTGAAGTAAGGACGAACTCATGAGTAACGTTCTTCAATGCACTTCTATACAGGGATACACCAGTGTTGGCTGACCAGTAAAAACTTACCTTCAATTCGGACACTGGATGCTGTCCAAAAGATTCGTGTTGTCAACATACCTTGACGATGATAATGATGATGATGATGTATGTATTAAATGTTTCTGAGTAAAGAGGCGTCAGTGGTGTGATGGTTATCGTCGTTAGAATTGAACATGGTGACTCGAGTTCAAATTCTGGACGAAGCTGTCCAAATTTCATTTAGCGCTAATATCTTTGGGGAAAGTGTGAATCTAACTATTCTCCATCCAGTTATAAGTAAACAGCAAAGCAGACTTGGCTTTTTTTAACTTGGTAGAGCAACCAATCGAACAGAAGGAAAAACTCTTAATTCAAACCAGTTGAACTCCGCTTAAAAAATGACCTTGTGTCACGTCCTGTTCTTGGCAGGGGAGCTGGGTAACTACGAGTTGCATACGATAAGTTTCCAGACTTTTTTCGTATGGGTAAACACAAGAAACTCTAGTCTCCTTCGAAGTAATCTCCTCCGACTGCAATGCACTTGTTGTACCGTTCCAACAACTTCTGGGAGGCCATATGGAAGTCCTCTTGTGTGAGCATGTCAACGACCTTCGTCACAGCCCCTTTCATCTCCTTAATTGTCTCATAACAATAGCCTCGGAGCTTAGGGAATAACCAAAAGTCACAGGGACCAAGGTTTCGACTCTAGGGAGGCTGAGGAACTGTCTTGATGCCCATCTTGGTCAAATAGTCTGTGACAAGGATGGAGTTGTGGACTGGTGCATTGTCCAGGTGGAAATGCCACTGAGCCGATTTGAAGAGTGTTGGCCTCTTCCGACGGAATCTCTTCCTGAACTCCCTTAAAACCTCAGCATAAAACCCTAACCCTAACCATTTGGCCAATCAACTCTGGTGTATTGACTTCCTTACTCCCCCCACACCTCTCATCATCCCTCACAGACTCCCTGCCTTCCTTGAATCTCTTATGCCACTCAAAAACTGATGCTCGATTCATGCAAGATGATCGAAAAGCAGTCTGAAGCATTCCATACGTTTCTGTGGCGGCATTTTTTCCAAGTTTAAAACAGAATTTTATTGAATATCGGTCTTCTAAAGTGTCAGATTGCATTTTTGAAATTCACCACCTGTGACAATCAGGCTTTAGTAGGGTGTATTCCAATTGCTGCTGTAGCTGTTCATTTGAACCTGAAATCATAAAAATTGGTCAGTCATCTCATAAGATGTATAGCAATAACATAGTGAATTTTCAAGTGTCTACGATAATTTTAAATGCCCATACGAAAAATTTCTGGACTTCGTATATATATTGAATGTTTCTGTATTTATGAATGAGCTAATCTTTCTTTCCGTTTATTCAGCGTTAGTGTATCACAGATATACTAATGTTAATATTTGCCCTTGGTAAGCGGGGATTCGACTAAATATCTTCCCTACCCGCAAGTATCTCAACAGTATATTTTTCTGTGCGACCCTACTTGCATACAAACACTACATATCAAATAATTCAGCGTTGGACACAAGAAAAAAAGAAACAAGAAATAGAAAGCCTGCAACAGATACCTCAATTTTACACTCTTCAGAATAGTGCAAATAACTTTCATCAGCAACACGAATAACTGAAAGTTTTTATTTCTTTTATTTCTGAAATTCGAATGTTTGAAGTAAAAAAGATGTTTTTGCCGTTTGTTCCCAACAAGAACCGACGTTTTATGACAGATTTTTATTTTTATTTATTTATTTATTTATTTATTCATCTATTTTATCAAAGAGAATCTTCGTCTGCAAAATCATTTCGCGAATATTCTCTTGTCAAATTCGCCCCGAACGCGAGAAGCCATATCAGCTTGCAATTTCTTTGTTAAGAAAAACGAAAGCGAATGAAATGACTCATATAAATTTTCTTTCACTTCCTGTATATATATATATATATATATATACGTACTAATATCAAACAAATGTACGTATATGCATGCATATATAAGCAACATGCATGCTTATATACAAGTGTACGAGGGTGGATCAATAAATATGAAACCTGACGTGTAGTTCTTTCTTGAATTTTGTTCTGAAATTTTTATTGCATATACTCCGATTTACGCGATTAATATTCAACACGGACGAAGAAGGAGATTATGTTGAAAAATGAAATTTTTTTTTGGTCTAAAATAAAGGATTTTTTCATCGTTAGTTATTGATTAATATACAAATGTATGCACACGCAGTTTGTTCAAAAAGTATTGAGACTGAGTCACTATTTACCATGACAGAAATAACCAATGAATGAAAAATTAATTCTCTTTAAGATTGTTCCCTTGACATTTGACACTCTTATTCTAGATTGGTCGAAGCACTTTTATAATTCCTCTGGTGAGATGTGGTGAAGCTGTCCTGTCATATATCTTCTAATGTCTTGAACATCCTCATACCATTTTGAATAAAAAAGACGTTCACACACACACACACACACACACTGATATATATATATATATATATAATTCTCAGACACTTGCTTATATATATATATATATATATGTGTGTGTGTGTGTGTGTGTGTGTGTGTGTGTGTGTGTGTGTAAACGAGTGTCGAACAATTTCATTCAATTCAACGCTAATAGCTTTAGTACTAACCAACCTTCTTAATGGGCCACAACATTTCACTCGCGAACACGCTAAAACATTTTAGTGGTGCACTATTTAGTTTCTTTCGGGACATACTGTCTACGTGTGTGAATGTTGCTCTAATATAAATCTTTCTATGATGTACTGGGTAGCAATTAAATAAATAGATAAATATATATATATATATATATATATATATATATATATATATATATATATATATATGAAATAATCAACAATAAATGGATCAGTCAGTCTTGAGCTTAACATGTAGTTATTAATTGAATTTTGATCCAAAAAGTTCACTGAACAATATTTAATCTATATGCTTAATTTTCATCAGTTAACTCACTGCTTCCTGTAGAAGATACAGTACTTCATTGTCAGTACAGTCACTGCAAGATTAATATTAATATTAATATTGATTGATATTAATATTAAATATTGATCTCTTTAAAGTAGTAGTAGTAGTAGAAGATGTAAGGCTGTTGTTATAATAATAATAATTATAATAATCCTGGACAAAATTGATTGCATTTCACATAGCACTAATACCCTTGGGAAAGGTATGAATCCAATTGTTCTCCCTCCAGCTATGGGTAAATAGAAGGACAGACTGTGTTCTTCATCCTTGGTGAGGGAACTAGTCAAGGAGAAGGAATACTCTGAATTCAAACCTGTTAAACTTCGCTTAAAAATTGGCCTTATGTCATATCCTGCTCGAGCGGAGGGGTTGGTAAATATGATAATGATAATAATACTGTGGGGAGAGAGATGAAACAGTTAATCACATGATAAGTGAATTAATGATAATAACCATAAAAATAATTATAATAAAATAATAATCGAAGACAACATAGGAAAACACGAAAGAGGAATACTTACAGCCATTAGAAACGATACTGACAACACGATGAACAACAGAAAGACGACAACTAGGAAACAAAAATGGGAAGAAAAATGGGTGTTTGTAACGACTGATAAACAACTTTTCACACCAGAAAGCCAGGAGCTGGCTAAGAAAAGGGAACCTTAACAGAGAAACAAAATCTCTCCAAATAGCAACACAAAACAACGCCATAAGAACCAATCATATCAAAACGAGAATAGATAAGACGCAACAAAATAGAAAATGTCGGTTATTCGGTGACAGAGATGAAACCATCGATCACATAATAAGTGAATGTAGCAAATTGGCACAGAAGGAATATAAGACTAGACACGACTGGGTGGGCAAGGTGATCCACTGGGAGATGTGCAAGAAATTTAAATTTGACCGTACCAACAAATGGTATATGCACAACTCAGCACCTGACCTGGAAAATGACACACATAAACTCCTATGGGACTTTGACGTACAGACGGATCACCTAATCTCGGCCAGAAGACCAGACCTTATAATAATCAACAAAAAAAAAAAAAAAAAAAAGAAAGAAAAAAGAGAATTTGCAAAATTGTCGACTTTTCTGTTCCGTCTGACCACAAAGTGAAACTGAAAGAAAGTGAAAAAAACTTGCTCGAGAACTGAAAAAACTATGGAACATGAAGGTGACAATTATACCAATTGTGATTGGTGCTTTTGGCACAGTAACTAAAGGATTACTGAAGGGACTGGATGACTTGGAAGTTGGTGGACGAGTGGAGACCATCCAAACGACAACATTATTGAGAACGGCCAGAATACTGAGAAGAGTCCTGGAGACTTGAGGAGATTTGCTGTCACTAAAACTCCAGTGAAAAAACATCAGCTAACGCTGATGTGAAAAACCCTAATGAGTAAATAATAATAATAATAATAATGATAATAATAATAATAATGTGGAGAGAGAGATGAAATAGTTAATCACATGATAATTGAATTTTTGTAAGTTAGTACAGAAGGAGTACAAGAGTAAAGTATAACTGGTTAGAGAAATACAAATAAAAAGTTCTGGCTGATAGTAACAATCAAACATTCATGTTGTACAAAAAATCCTTTGAGTATAAATGTAACGAACTTCTTCATTTATAACGACCGTTTCATTATTTTTGCTTTGATTCGTTTTCAGTTTGCTTTTGGAGAAATTTAAGGCACAATGAATTTTTACAATAATTTGCATTCTTTAATACATATGTAGCAGAAAGAATTTCGCATTTTTGTTTGGTGCATAATTTAATTCGACCGTTAGGGTCGACGCATAATTTCACCCAATCAGGATGACTTATCCTATTCAGCCCGGATTATCTTTCCGGGCAGTACAAACTGGGTAAATCTGCCAAACACTCTCTTGGGCTGAACAACTTCGTTCAGTGCAGACGTCTTACTGTCTGCTCTTCAATAGCAGCAGTAGCAGTATCGACACAATGAAGGAAGCAGTCTAATTTATGGACTCCTTGCGTCTATTTCTCTTAGACCAAGGATTCCCAGTTGAATATGAATTAGATGAATTCAATACGCCACACACAGGAACAACCTTACATCACCTCCTCAAACAGCAAACAAACATTTGCAACACTATGCCGAACATATCTTCCTCGCACATCCAACAATGCCTTAACCTAACAATCCACTTTTCGCTCAGGCATTTAGCTGCTAAAATGCTTTCTCCACTCTCTCATATCTTTATTTCGTTTCCTTACTTTTTTACTTACTACGAGACTTGCAGCATAAACGTAAACTCTTTATTTCGTGCTGCCATTAAAAACCTTCATATAAAACCTAACGACATCTTTGTCTTCTTCATTCTTCTTTATTTTACAACAACACTTAGCGAGGGAATAACTCACACGCCTAAGAATACATTTCTTCGCTAAAAATGGTAACAAACATTCCTATCGCTAAACATATAATCACGCACTTGCGTGTGTGTGTGCACATATAATGAACATAACCTTTTCTTGATGTTAGTTTTTTTTTCTTCGAAGTCCTGATAGGGATTTTCTTCAGAAAAGCTTTTAATTGATTCTGGATGCAGATTCATGTGGCGACCATTGGTCTTTTATAGAGGAAGGTGCTAAGTTCTCTTCGTTGCTGTCGTCTCCAAGTCTCATGATTTATAAGCTTTTCATTGCGGTCAAAAAATAGAACAGCCTGTAAGCTTTTCGGAGTCACTAACTCGTTGACGTCGCGGTGAACAATCACCTGACAGGGAGTTAAGCTTTTTTAAGCTTGTTTTAGCCAATCGGAAGGTACTGCAGGCTTTCTTGATTCCATCTAAAGTATACAAATAACACCTCACATTTCACAATGACTAGTTCTCATTCTCACAACCCCGTGCTGCTTCGACAGGCAATAGTTCCTTCACTTTCCTCATCGCCCAGACATAGATAACACTCAGAACATATCCTTTTGGGACCAAGCCACCTTACCTCATATATGCACGAAAGATAACACAAAAAAAAAATTATCCACGGACTTACCGCGAACTCATCACCATAGAACGAACATTTAACAACTGTTTCCTTGAAACACTCCGAAATGAGGTGAAGAAAGAGAAAACTCTTATACATTTCTGTATATAAATTCCACCCCATTTGTTGATTCTGTTGTTTTTACCATATCTTCCACCCCACCTATCAAGTAATTAGTTCGATATTCTAGTCAGCGAGTTGCCCCTTTTCCACTCTGTCTGTATGTCTCTCTACCCCCCACCCCACCCTGCATTACCTTACACGAATATAGTCGTAGTCCATAGTCGAGAGTGACCCGAAGGCTCCCTTTTCAATAGCTACTACACTGAAGTGTACGGGAGGGCGCTACTCCTTTCCCTGGATTGCTCCACTTTACTCTTGATTCGTATCTTATAATGATGAGTGTTAAGCAAGGAGGTATCAATTACCATTTTTAAAGTTTTTGCTATGACGCGGGCTGGGATTGAATCCAGGTCTCCCGGGCCATTACTCACTAAGCCAATCAAATGGTGAAACGTAACTTCAAGTCAATAACACATGAAAATCTAAATCATGGATTTGTCAAAATTGGATGAAAAAGACATTTCTTTTGATTAAAGACACTTGATATATCGTGAGGTAGGTTAATGAAAAGTATAAAAGTTGAAAGTGTTTTGAATGGTAAACAGAGTAAATAGTTTCAAGTATCAGAGTGTCGGAATTTTACATTAGATATTTTGGTAGTTGATGAGCCATATGAAAGAAGTAGACGACACTTATACCGGTTTTATCTACTATATAAGCATTTGTTAGCTCATGCTCTTTGCTTGTTTTATGAAATCTATTGAAATATCTTGAGGTGAAAACGCTTCTTTAAAAGCATCTTAACAACAGCGATATCAATAGTTTCTCGACCACGTAAGTTTAGGAGGTATCTAAAATATTTTTGGATATTTAATCAACAGAGTTATTTGGGGACATCTTGAGGGCTATATGTTTTGGTTTTTTTTTGTTTTGTTTTTTTTGGTTGATTTAATGTTCCACGTTTATTTTTCGATAATCCTAGTTCCTCTGACAGTTTTAGAGATTTGCTGATGGAATTCTCCTCAACTTTGGGTTTTAAAGAATTGACAACTGATGGTCGTTGTCTTTAAGGCTTTATTTCAAGGGAAAATTCACCATTATTGAAATGTTTAAAATGTTTCACTCATTTTGGGAAGCGGGGTGTCCTCGTGGTGTAATGGTTAAAGCGATGAACTGCGGAATCCTAGTAAGCGAGTTCGTTCTCCAGTCGCGCTATTACGTTCACTTTCGGGCAAATACCCTTGAGAAAGGTATGAACCCCCTTATCTTCCCAGCTATGGGTTAAATAGTACCACTACTGTTCTTCTAGGAGAATGGCTTTGGCATTAAATAACCTACAAAAGTTGATATGTCATTAAATCAAAGAAAATCAAAATAATGGTTTAGTTTAACCATTATTTTGGGAAAGTCATCCTCATCGTGATGTCGCGCGGCCAGCACGGATCTCTCTGACCCTCTTTCGCCCCCTGTTTCTATCGTTCATTCCTTCCGGCGGGTCTTCCAGGCAACATCCTGTTTCGGCTCAGAGCTGTTGTATATAGGTTCTAACTGGTCGTCCTACATTTGCTCGTCCATGTAAAGGGGTCCACAGGAGTATATCGATTATAAGTTCGTCCTTACTTCTCCAGCAGAGTTCCTCATGTCTGGTTCGTCTAACTTGGATAGTTTTCGTGATGGGTGGTACGTGGCCGTAATGCTGCTGTTTTGTGGGGTGTTACCTCCAGGACTTGTTCAATACAGCTCGCAGTATTCTTATGTAATTGCTGTCAAGCTTTTTCTCCATACGTTTAGTTAGCGTCCATGTGGTGCATCCATATAGCAGTATTGACACGACCGGAAAAAAACTGCTTTTATTTTATCACTTCCATATGACCGATAGTCTATTGATAGCTGTCCATGTCTTTGCTAGTCGCGAGTTGTTATCATTCGCAGTTGATGAGACGCTGCTTCTGAGGTAGGTGAACTTGTCCACTGGTTTCAAAGGACCACTCTTTAGTGTGGAGATGTCGCCTCTTTGATTCAGGTTTCATTTCTTTCCTCTTTCTGAATTTTGCGAGCTGCTTTTGTGGATTTTATATTCCGTTTAAAATAACGTCTTAAAATTACTAGAATCCCCAAAACTGTATCTGGCAATAAAACGTCTTAAATAAAAGGTACTACTACTACTACTAATAATAATAATAATAATAATAATAATAGTAATAATACCATTAATAACAACAACAACTATAATAATACAACTAATAATGATGTGATGTTAAAGTCTTAAAAACACTGACACATTATTATTTTACTTGTGAGTTTTTTCACACCAGTTCTGATAGTTTTTCTGAGTGACAACAAGTCTCCTCAAGTCTCCTGGACTCTTCTAAATTTCCTAACCAATTTTAATAGTACTGTGGTCTGAGAGGTTTCGATTCTTCCTCTAATCTCCAGTTCATCCAGTCTCTTTTCCAGGTTATGGTTGTAGTGTTCGTCTTCGTCGTGTACATAAAGTAAGACCAAAAGTCAATAAAAGAATTATTATTGGAATGAGGAATGACTCAAAATTATTAAAGTAATCAAGCGTCTTGAAAATGTAAGTTGATCATGCACTTCATCTACAATGATTTGATTTAAATTACACGAAGTCAGTCTTAAATGAATATTCTTTGAACATATGCGTGTCATGTTCATACTAATTTACGACACCAGCCGTACTCAGTATATTTTCTTTGCTTCTGCAGTCATTACTCTCTCTCTCTCTCTCTCTCTCTCTCTCTCTCTCTCTCTCTCGCTTCCTATCCTCTCTTCCTCCATCTCTTTCCCTCTTCGCTCTCTTCATCCCTCTTTCTTTCTCTCTCTCCCTATCTCTTCAGTATGATACCCGTTCCCAAATAGTTGGAGAGGGAATTGTTTGACACTGACGAGATTTTTTTCACACATAGAAGCCGAAAAGACAAAGTTTGAAATTCGATATCAAATGTTTGTGTATCTCGTTGGCGACAACAAATCATTTTTTAGCAAGAAAAGCAACGTTAAAGGGCCATTCTTCGAACATCCCAGCATAGTAAAGAGTTTGGAAAACGCACTTTTGAGTTTCAATAGAAACCGATTTTGTGATCTCACTTTGAGTCAGAATAATTTTACATCTAAACTTTAAAGCTAAAAATCGACCAGTTCATAACAGCGATTTATTTTAAATATTTAATGCTGTCGTTGAAACTATGACTGTTCAGAATCAGAAGCTGAACTATCGTTGAATATTAGAAATATCCCCATCAAATTGATATCATGATTAATGTTTAGGGTTGACGCCAACGTAAAGTTTGAATTTTAGATACTTTTTAAACCAGATATATACACGAACACAGAATTGAATGAACCTCACATGTGAGAATAAAGCACGCTTAAAATAGGCTAGCTGTATCTTCTATAGAGGTGTAAGCCTACCTTCAAAAAAGGTGTCCAGTTTTTAACACTAAACTGCATCTGTTATTAAAACTCTAGTTCTTGAGTCGTGAGGAGTGTGGAGTACCCCTTCATTGCCGTTGCTCCCAGGTCCTCTCTGACTCGAAGTGGTAGTACCTCTTTGTGTTCCATCAACAGAACTATTCAAAAACTATTTGTATTTAATTGGTCAGTGTGCCAAAAACATAAGAAATATTAAAAATGTGAATATGAACGTACAATTAAGTCAATTCTGTAACCTCTTGGTATAAAATTACTCAATCTATCAATCAATCAATCGATCAGAATATAGCATTCATTCTAAATTTAGACGTCGCAAGTCAAACTAAATATTTTTGGAGGAGACATTGAAAAAATGATTATAAAAGAACTATACTAAGCGCGGTAAGGATAACTCGAAATCTTATTTTTCCGGTGCAGGTATCATTAAGGAACGAGAAAAGTTTGGGCTTCGACCTGTTTACCGACAAAACTATATTGACACTTCAGAAGGCAAATTAAGGTCATTGCGTATAAAATTATCTAGGTAAGGCTTTGAAGAGAAAACCTACAGGGAGAAATAGAATCATTATTAATAGCTGACCAGTGAAAAACACCATAATTCCAAGTATGGAAAAGTTACAAGCAACAGAATTATCATAATAATGATAATCATTTGTTTGCACATAGTTATATATTTTCAAGTATTCCTTTCTAATACTAATAATCTTAAAGCAGATCCCTTGCTGCTTATATAAGGTTTCATATTTCAACGCTTGGTAAGAAGGGTTTGCAAAATTACCTGTCGATTTGGAAAAGATTGGTGTGCAAATCATCCCCAGTGGAAGGTCCACAAAGATATTGTCTTAGTTTTAACCATTGTCACTTTTTTTAACTTCTTCACGGGAATAGAAGAAAAGAAAGAAGAAAATAGAGCCATTAGATATAAAAAGTCCAGCTTAGCTATGAGAATATTTTTGCAAATTGATGAAAAATATCTTCCTACTTAGTTTTAATGCTCTCAAAGAATTAAAATAGAAAAAAAAAAGAAAAGAAAAAAGACAAACAAAAAACAGTGAAAACAAAAAACAAAAACATTAAAATCTTTTCAACTCGTCAAAACTGAAATAATGGAAAACTCTCTAACGGTTATATAAAAAGAAACTTTTCACTGAAGCCTAACTGAACACACACACACACACACACACACACATACACACACACACACACACACACACACACACACACACACACACACACAGAGTGAGTGAGTAAGAGAGAATGAGAGAAAGAGAGAGAAGGAGGAGAGAGACAGAGACAGGTTTTAATTGTATGTCAACTCGTCTAGGGTTATTTCATGACTTGAGGTTATGGAATCGTTTATTGCCTGTTTATATTTAAATTTTTTGTGGCGTTGTTTCTTTAAAGGTTTTTTGTTTGCACACGGTTCTATCGAATATGAATAACTTTTAAACAGATCTATTTGTCCCATAGATGGAGCTCTAACAGGTACTCTCACTCCTGGTCAGAGTGGATCTGAAAGTAATTATAATGAAGTGGTACTCCTCACTCCCTAGATTTCCATAACTGGAGCTTCACCATCATATGCAGTTTAGTTGGGGGGAGGGTATTACCCCTCTGCAAAGATACAGTCCGTGTATTCTAGACCCCGTCGACAGGACTAAGAGACAGACAGAGCATAGCAAGATAATTATTTTGTCATATCTCTCATTTTTAGTTTGCTGTTATTTATATTTAAAAAAAATGGATGTTTATACTTTTCAGTGCAAAGCGTGTATTTTTCTTCTTCGATTTGATCGTGTTTTATGGCATATTAACCCTTGTGTGTTATTTAATGCCAGCTCCTGTTTATACATATATATTATGCATATGATTTGTAAACGAATAGTTTGTAGGTAACATTTTTAAACGAATCAGATATCATTTGCAGATACTCGGCTTAAGTGTTGCAATTTATTATTTTCACGCAGCAAAATGGTTTCAAGTATTGCTATTTAACACTAATAGTTCTATTTGCACACACTTAAATGGTTTCAAGAGTAGTAAGTTTTTTAAATTGTTCTCTTTGACCCATAGATGCAACCCAAAGAGGTACAACCACTATGGGTCAAAGTCGACCTGGAAGTAATGGCAGCAAAAGCGTAATCCACATCCCCAAAAGTTCAGAGCCAGATCCTCACCAACAGATGGTTTACATGACATTTGTTGCGGAGGGGGAGGGGTCTTACCCCTGTTCAGAGATGAAGTCGGCTGTTTCTACGGCCCATTTTTCTACTTTGCTAAGCATGTTTCTGGCAGCAAGGAAAAAAAGTGACCGCTTCCAAAATGATATCAATATAGCTTTACCTTGTTTAGATGTCCTTAATTAAAAAAAAAGAGAGGCCACAAAAGTCAGTCACTTAACTTTATAAAGTGTGCCTCCCAGCTATGAAAGTTTATAGCAGGTGTTAATAATTATTTCTCCTTTTTTTCACTTAACGGTATCTTCAGTCATTTTAATCTACTGATTAGAATCGTGTTGAATATTCTATCATGAAAGGGATTGCCAAATGCTTTAGAACAATAGCATTTTCAGAATCATTGACCCCAACAACGACCCCAGGCATATACAATAAACAAGTAAATATGTAAAATGATAAATGTTATATCTGATTCAATCTTTTGAATAACCTTGATATTTCTGCGAGAACTGATACTACACTGATCCTTGGCAGAAGTTTTGGGGAGTGCCATCTTGATTATAAAGAGAGCGCACATATACTATACTCTTATCTTTTTTTGGAGGTGCCCGTGGTGTAATGGTTATCGTCGCAGGATATGGACACGGCGACACGAGTTCAAATCCTGAACCTGACTGATTGCATTTCATATAGCACTAATACCCTTGGGAAAGGTATGAATCCAAATATTCTCCCTCCAGCTATGGGTAAATAGTAGGGCAGACTAGGTTCTTCAGCCTTGGTTAGGCTACTAGTCTAGGAGAAGGAAAACTCTGAATTCAAACCTGTTAAACTCCGCTTAAAAAATTGACCTTGTGTCATATCCTGCCCGAGCGGAGGGGTTGGTAAATATGATACTATACTCTTATCTTAGATAGAAATGGTAGGGAGTGCCACCTTCATCATCAGGAGAGTACAGATATTACACTGATCGTTGGCAGCTCCATACGTAAATAATTCCACCAAGTTTAGTAGGCTTATACAAGTTTTAGATAATTTGAATTTTTAGATATATACAAGTTCTAGATAATTTGAATTTAATTTAATATTAATTCAATAATAAAAATTTGATGGTGAATTTTTGTCTAAATTTTTATCAAATTTTAAAACAAAGGTCACCAAACTTTTTTATAATGATATATAGGAACACACACACATGCACAAAAACTCACCCACACACCCACTCACACACACCAGAAAACACCCAATTCAGTGTTATTGTGGAACTTATTTGAAATGTAAGAAATATTCTTCTTGATTTCGGAATTCAATGTATAAGTGTTCAGTTTTATCGACATTAGTGGAATATAGCATCATAAACAAATAGGTTACATGAAATATTGGGAAATGTGACAAAACGGAGACTCTGCTGTTTGGCATCATAAGTAGAATAATAAGTCTATTTTTCGTTTCCTAAGATCAACATTCGTCTCCTACCCCATTTTTCGACTCCCAGGCATTTATCAACCCCTTGGATAGTCCCATCAACCCTAAGAGATAAATATCAGCCACTTTAGCAATCCCTGCTTTCGTGATTTACCTAAGCGATTGGATGTCAATCGCCCACACACCTCTCATTCACTGTCTTTTGAAAATGTGTGCTGTCAACCTTAACGAAAGCTCAAGTGCTATTTGCTCAATCAAAATGCTGTGTAATTCTTCTTGTGAAATTATAAGCTCTTTACAAATAAATGTTTTGATGTGCAATATTACAGGGAACCTAGTTTCACGTTTAATATAGGATTTCCCTTAACCTTATCAAAAAATAGATTTTATATTTCTTTGAGTTAAATTTGTGTTGTAAAAGCTATTTCTCTGCTTCTGAGCGTGGAATCTTTTTTTTTTTTATCTTTGTTTTATTTTATTTTCATTAATTTTTTTCCGTTTGAATATTCTGAATATTTTCATATAAACTATTATATTACATACATTTTTTTTCTTTTTTTGGGAAATGTTGAATAGGCTGAAAAATCAGTTTTTGATAGATTTTAATTGCTTATAGTTATTGAATAACTTATTTCATAATACGCTGTGTAAAATTGTTTCTCGTTTCAAATACACCACAAGATAATTTTTTTAGAAATAATTCATTATTCATCTTTCTGATGTAAACTTAACAAATTTTCTTAATTAGACAAAAAGCTGACATTTTTCTGTTTCAATTTTGCATTTATTTTCAGTGATTTTATCTGTATATGTATTTTTATATATTTGGAACATAAGTACGTATATGTATTTGTAATTGGGTGTAATGTAATGCTTCATCGAATATAGGTCCTTGTAACTGGGTTTGACCCTGCAGGATATGATTGACAGCTGAAAGATCAAAGGTCTTAAGCTTGTGTGTAAACTGAACGAAATAGGAAAGCTAACGATTTGAAATCACGGATGTCTGCTAATTAATTTGCGAAACAAAGTCACATGACCAGAACGAGGATAAGGAAAGAAAGTATGTTTTAAAACATAGTTTGGGTTTTTGAGGACAACAGAAACAGTCGGTGTTTTGAAGATTTAAAAGACGCTTTGAGACGTTTCAACAGGAATGAAGAAGTTTCTTCCCCGATAAATATATGAAATAACGGGAAAAGCTGACTTGATCTAATTGAAACATACAGTACCAAAAGTTAAAAACAAAATATCAACCGGACAAGAATAACGATCAATGACTTTTGAGACCTATCCAGGAGCAAGAGCCAGGAAGATACGTACATGGTGTAACAATAATCATTGAGTTTTATAGGACTTTGCACTCCTATAATTTAAATTGGGTGGTATGCCACTTGTTCCCACAACAAAGATGGCGGACGCACACAAATATTCAGTCTCGGGAAACCATTGGCCAGGAGAACCACGTGACCTGCTTAAAACTACGTCCGCGTTTAAATTTCGTCCAGCGTTTTTTGGAGCCGATTCCAAAACACGTGTTTTCTATAAATACGTCGTCTTCAAACACTCTTTCTCTTTTTCCCAATTTCCATTGCAGCGCTGACACGTTCTCTCTTCAGTGTGACACTCTTCTTATTCACCAACAGAAGTAAAAAACCAAAAAATGAATAAGCCTCGCAGGCACCTAGTTTCGACTAGGCTACCTTCGGGTGGGCGAGCTGCATTTTTGTCTCCTTTGTCCCCCATGCACGGCACTAGACCAAGCGTCTAGTTTAAGCCGTTAACTGGCATACGTGCCCGGACCCACATTTGGGTTCGTGAAACTGCTTGCCTCATCAGGCTCACATTGCACT
Organism: Sepioteuthis lessoniana; assembly: GCA_963585895.1. NCBI lineage: Eukaryota > Metazoa > Mollusca > Cephalopoda > Myopsida > Loliginidae > Sepioteuthis > Sepioteuthis lessoniana. The sequence goes on from OY757907.1 coordinate 21,977,306, forward strand.
AAGTGAGCCGATGAGCAGCACAGACAAGCAGGGTTCGAGTCTCGGCTCGTTCCCGACCTCCCCTCCCCTTTATCCCCACTTTAATCGGCCTTCGGGCTTTTGACCTTGTGTCGTCGTGTCTGGTGGGAGGCAGCGACAAATACTTGACTATGAGACTTTTTCCAGCCCCGGAAAAACCGACTGTTTCGAACCACAAGAAGAAATAGACAATTTAAATGTGTAATAAACCTTAATTGGACGCTTTCATTGTTAACCTTTTCTGTAGTTTAGTTGTGTTAGTTACACACACACACACACACACACACACACACATATATATATATATATATATATATATATACACAGGACTATTTTACTAACAATGTAGAATTAGCAATATTTTTAATGTATCAATGCATATTTTGTTATGAGTATAAATTTGTTTTGTTTGTCGCCTTGTTTTGAATGTTCCTTCTGTCCGTGCCGTTTCATATCCTTTACTCATTTGTTTCATATCATCATTCATTTGCTTCATTTACTACCTTTTTCCAAGCCAGACATACACTAAACTAAACTAAGCAAACACTATATAAAACTTCAACATTAAATTTTGGGGGACTAAACATATCTATAAAATAACATGTCCCCCTACAGTTTTCAAGATAGATGAAATAAAAATTCAGCAAATAATTGTGTCCTGTTTACGAATCCAATCATGTATAGTATCTTGAATAAACAACTTTGTCTATGAAACATACTTTTCACACATAAAGCAGAAACATGTGTAATTGTACATCAATATATGTAAGATATCTTTCTTAAATCCATGTTAGCTTTATCAGTGGTATTTACAATGCATTGACTGTACCTTCTGCAGAGGGGTAAGACACCCTAAAAAAACAGGTGTCCCGAATATGACTCTAAACTGCATCTGATGGTGCACAGTTCAAAAGATCTGGGGCCTGTGAAGTATCTCCTTCGTTGTCATTGCCCCCTGATCCACTCTAATCCATTGTTGTACTTCTAGAGTCCCATATACACGGTTAGAATCACTCAATCATTTTTTAAATTCATGTTCAAATCATTTACAATTTTGCAGAACATATAATAAAGCTTTTAAAATTCATGTTCAAATCATTTACAATATTGCAGAACATATTATAAAGCTTTTTTTAATTCATGTTCAAATCATTTACAATTTTGCAGAACATATAATAAAGCTTTTTTTAATTCATGTTCAAATCATTTACAATTTTGCAGAACATATAATAAAGCTTTTTTTAATTCATGTTCAAATCATTTACAATTTTGCAGAACATATAATAAAGCTTTTTTTAATTCATGTTCAAATCATTTACAATTTTGCAGAACATATAATAAAGCTTTTAAAATTCATGTTCAAATCATTTACAATATTGCAGAACATATAATAAGGCTTTTATTTATACAAATTTATATCATTTAACTTGTAATTGGATTTCGTGTTGAGATCTTTTTTTCTCAATGTGAGAAGTTATGAAGTGTGTGTTTGCTTTTATATCACTCGTCATAGCTTCGTGGTTTCATCGATAAGAAATTTTGTTTACATTTTACACTTTTTTTAAAATTCTTCTTTTTTTTAAAATAAAAATGCATTCGACTTGTTAAGTTAATTTTTAAATTTATAATTCGAAACAAGAAATATTTTACTCAACGCCCCCGCCTCCCTTCCTCAAAGATTTTATTTCAGTAAACTCACGAATAATTCAAACCTAATTTCATAACCGCCAAAATCTTTATCCTACCATCTAATACGGTGAGTAGTCTACCCTACTTGTTTTCAAAGTTTGTGATTTGTATCTAAACAATTCTGAACAATTGCTTCATTATAAATAAGTAAATAAATAAATAAATTCAACGATTCTAAAAGTAAAGAAATAAAACTACTTAAAGTATGAAATTTATGTATTTACGCAATTCAGAGTTTTCCTTCACCTTGACTGATTGCCCTACCAATGCTAAAAAAATTCAGTCTGCCCAACTATTTACCCATAGCTGGCGGGTGTTGCGAGAAGAGATGTATTTACGGCTTTTCTCAAGGACATAAACGAGAAGTGAAATGCAAACAGCCTCGTCCAGAATTGGAAGTCGAGTCGCCAATTCCATTTCCAACGGCAAACATAAAATATGAAATGTAAGAAAAAAGAAAATGCTTCAAATATTCTACTTTATCTGCTTGGGAAATTATTTAGGGTATGTAAAAAACATTAGTTTTGCAGACAAACAACAAGTTTTTAATGGACATGAACGAAATTGTAAATCAAAAGCAGCTACAATATGTGTTGGTGATCATAAGAAACAAAGTTTAAAAAAGAAAATGAAAGGCATGAATTCATTAGTTCTTCTAAACGAAGGGTTTACGAGGATCATTAAATAAGTTTCAATTATTCTCCCTCCGGCTATGGGTAAATAGTAGGATAGACTGGGTTCTTCGGCCTTGGTGAGGCAACTAGTCTAGGAGAAGGAAAACTCTGAATTCAAACCTGTTAAACTCTGCTTAAAAATTGACCTTGTGTCATATCCTGCCCGAGCGGAGGGGTTGGTAAATATGGTTATAATTATGTTACTCCCTGAGAGTTTTTCACGTCAACATCTCTTATCCTACCCGAGCAGAGGGGTTCGTAAATCGGATTAAATAAGTTTCAAGACTTTTTTCGTATGGCCACTTTTATTGATAGTACACACATGAAACTCTAGTCCCATTCAAAGTAATCTTCTCCGTCTGCAATGCACTTCTTGTGCCGTTCCAACAACTTATGGAAGGCCCTATGGAAGTCATCTTGTGTGAGCGTGTCAATGACCTTCGTCACAGCCTCTTTCATCCCCTCAATTGTCTCACAACGACAGCCTCTGAGGTTAGGGAATAAGCAAAAGTCACAGGGAGCAAGGTTTCGACTATAGGGAGGCTGAGGAACTGTCTTGATGCCTATCTTGGTCAAATAGTCTGTGACAAGGATAGAGTTATGGACTAGTGCATTGTCCTGGTGGAAATGCCACTGACCCGATTTGAAGAGTGCTTACCTCTTCCGACGGAATATCTTCCTGAGCTCCCTTAAAACCTCAACATAGTAACCCTCACCCTAACCCTTTGGCCAATCAACTGTGGTGTATTAACTTCCTTACTCCTCCCACACCTCTCATCATCCCTCACAAACTCCCTGCCTTCCTTGAATCTCTTATGCCACTCAACTGATGCTCGATTCATGCAAGATGGTCGAAAAGCAGTCTGAAGCTTTCCATACTGTGGATTTTTTCCCAGTGTAAAACAGAATTTTATTACATAACGTTCTTCTAAAGTGTCCTCCCGTCCAGATTGCATTTTTGAAATTCACCAGCTGTGACAATCAGGCTTTAGTAGGGTGTATTCCAATTGCTGCTGTAGCTGTTGATTTGAACCTGAAATCATAAAAATTGGTCGGTCATCTCATAAGATGTATAGCAATAACATACTGAATTTTCAAGAGACTACGACAATTCTAAATGCCTGTACAAAAATAGTCTGGAAACTTATTGAAGGCACGACGTACGTAAATACAGACATTAACATGGCGATGATATCTATGCTAGCACTAATATCATCTCAATTGATGATAATGCAATATGAACAGACAGTTTTTATTTTGCAAACTCTTTAACATATACATATTTACCAACCCCTCCGCTCGGGCAGGATATGACACAAGGTCAATTTTTAAGCGGAGTTTAACAGGTTTGAATTCAGAGTTTTCTTTCTCCTAGACTAGTTGCCTCGTCGAGGCTGAAGAACCTAACCAGCCCTACTATTTACCCATAGCTGAAGGAAGAGTAATTGGATTCATACCTTCCCCAAAGGTATTAGTGCTATGTGAAATGCAATCATTCTCGTCCAGGATTTGAACTCGTGTCGCCGTGTCCATTTCCTATGACAATAACCATCACACCACGGGCACCTTCAACTCTTTAACATATATCCCGCTATATATTCTTTGGATTGGATAATAATCATAGGTTGTGCGAACAAGTAAAGTTCATAGTAAAGAAGATTATAAACGAATATATTTTAACCGCTATCAACTCGAAAAAAAAAAAAAAAGTACGACTCACTGGTATAGACAGATAAAAACACATAATCGGATAAAATAATTTTAACTAGAATCTTTTTTGTGTTTCAAACAAATTTTATAGACGAATTTCAACTGAAACGCATCAATTTTTCTATCTACTCCATCAGGAAAATTGTGACACTTGAAGCATCATATCTATAATCATATATTTATTTTATTTACGTATCATTGGTATGGCTGGGTTCCTTTATTTTTTTTCATTAAGAAAGGTATTTGTACTTGATGGATTCTTTTTCAGATGTCATTTGGTCGGTAGTTGATGGGCTTTGAAGCGTTATCTGAACATCTGCTTTGGGCGCGGTTTTATTCATGAATAATTCTGACTTTTTCGGCTGATGTCACGCCGTGCACAATGTTTCCTGAGGCATCTGGGAAACAAGCGCAACTAAACTACCATTCTAAGACAGGTAGACAGAAAAGATGGAAAGAGTAGACTGACAAAATGGGTAGGAGGACGATAGCGATATAAGAATTGTAAACGTTCACTTCATTGATAAAATATCTATGAATGTATACATATGTGTAGACACACACACACACACAGATATATGCACTTGAAAATTTTATATAAATTTTAGGAGGGTGGAAAGTGTTTAATTATTAGGTTAGGTTGATAAATAACTTATTAAATAGAGTTAAACTAAATTAGTTGCCTCTTTCTATTGGTTTATTCATTTATATATTTATTACTTTGTACCTTACGAACTTAAGTTTCGTTGAGTATCCATTTTTTTAAAAAGTGGTTTTATACTCATTTTTTACTTAATTGGTTTGGTTTGATTTGGTTTGGTTTTACAAAATACCAACCATTGCAAGTAATTTCTTAGGGGGACACATCCTACCATACCCCAAAGATGGACCCGTCCAACCTAAACATATTCTCCGAGCTTAGCTCGCTCGGGGGAAATAACTTCTCGTTGCTTACGAGACATTTGACAGACGGACTGCAAGCCGAGCACGGCTAGTACTTCCTTTGTAGGACTTCCTGTTTCTGCTAATACAATAACGTTTACCTATCACCCGTTGTTTGAGTTAGGACACCTCGGGTGGTGTAATGGTTAGCAAGGTAGACTAGCAAACCTACGCGAGTGAGTTCGATTCTCATTGGGTGCCCCATTCATGCAGTCTTGTGCTACATCTAAGCAAAAAGCTTAGTAAATTAACACCCGTTGTTTGAGTTGTTCTTCCACCGGTCTTATCTGAAGACCACAACATTATTAAATGCCAAATCTGGTTTATTCATAAATATTAGATATTTGTAAACATAGGTCAACATAATTAAATAGTTCCAAGTATTTCTATATATCACTAACAACTCAATTAAATAGCAGTCATTTGTTTACACACAGTTAAATCATTAAACAGTTATATTTCAAACAATTTAATTTAGCATGCCATTTGTTTACACTCCATTTAAATGTCAAACACTTCTATTTGACCCGTACATAGGACCCTTTCCGGTGCTTCCTCTCCAGGCCAGAGTGGACCTGGGAATTATAGCAATGAAAGGGTACTCCACATTCCCCAAAGTTCCAAGGCAGGAGCCTCACCATCAAATGGTCTAATGTCATTTCTAGGACACTCGTTGTGTGGATGGGGCGGTCTTGCTCCTCTGCAAAGATGTATTCTACAGCCACAGCCGACCAGGCTTTTTTACTTAAATATTTTGATATAACTCGAATTGACTGAAAATCTGTACTTGACCGATATTGGTATTTTTTACCCAACTCTTCCGAACAGGATGTGAGATAAGATTGATCTTTAAGCGGAGTAAAGCTGATTTGAATTTTCTTTCTCTTAGACTGGTTGCCAAATCAATGCTAAAGTAATCAGCCTACTATTTTCCCATAGATGGGAGGAGAACAGGTCAATTCATACCTTTCCGATTTTGACTGGTTTAAGCAATTGTTTGAAAATGGTTGGGATTATTATTATTATAGAAAAAGTATTAATTTAGATTGCGATTGTTATGCTTTGTGCACGCGCACGTACACACGCAACAAGCATAAAAATCAGAAAAATATAAAATAATGAACACAATAAGTCGGTTGTTTTAAGTTTTATATGGTGTGCACACTCATTTAATGAAAAGGACTTATGATTGTAGAACTCTACATGAAATTCAAAATAAAGGACTTAGAGTGTTCATAATTTTATATTTTTCAGGATATATTTACGTGTGTGTATGTGTGTGTGTGTGTGAGTGCTGAAAAATATGATTTTCCTGGATATATATATATATATACATAAAAATATAGAATTGTAAACATTTTAGTTCTTTACTTTAAATTTCCTGTCGTGTGTACAATCATCAGCCTTATATATATATATATATATATATATATATATAAATTAAATTGCGAGTCGGAATTTTCCTACCAAAGTTTCGCCTCACCGGCTCATCAGGGAGTTTCGTACAAACTAACAAGTAAATATATATATATATATATATATATATATATATATATATATATATATAATCAATATCAAATTAAAACTCAGCAGATGTTGTCCAGTATAATTTTTTTTCAACAATCTGCTTAACAGATTGTATCTTCAGAGGGTAAACAATTTTCGAAAATTGTTCCTCATCAGGGGATACAATCTGTCAAGCATTTTGTTGAAATGAATTTACAATAGATTACATTTGTTGAGTTTTACTTGATATTAACGATATAATTTCTCTGTGTGTGATTTAAAAGATATATATTCTTATATATCAAAAGCCATAAATTGAGCACTCTATTAGAATATATTGATATTATATATTCTGTATGGATTGTTCCTTATAAGTCTTAGACTTAATTTACATAAAGAAGTATACATATGTGTGTGTGTTCGTGCGCGCATGCGCATATCCACAGCCTAATATTGAAAATCATTTATCTTATATAACCAATGTTTGTTTTTAACATAATTCAATACACTTAATTCAGTAGTGAATATTAGTCGCATAGATCAGGCATTATTAAAAGAAATCTCTTATTTCCAATGAATAAACTTAGTTTTAACTCTCCTGCATAAGTAAAATCATTTACAGGATCTTTTTTTTTTTTTTTTTGCTTTGTTTTTATTTGATCCGTATCATTAAAAAAAGGTTTGGCTGTCAAAACGTGTTAGTTTGTAGTTGAAGGTTTCGCCCTATTGTTATTTCCAAAGCTTAGCTGTGGCACAAGGCCAGAAGTATAGTTGTGCCAAGTGATGACTGAACTCAATAACAATGGTCTGCTAATCCAGTAAGCTAACTAACCATTGTGCAACGTTAGGTGCCCAAAGTGTTTGCTTTCTATAGACTTAATTTCTTCTTTGCTTTCTTTAAGATTTTTTTAATCTTTTGAGGGCAAAATAAAGAATTAATTTGGCTCGTTGTAATTTGCTCATAATTATTTAGATAAAATTTGAAAAATAAATAAAATAAAAAGTTAATAAAGTAACAAAAAGAAAAGTTTGAAATTTAAAGAAGAAACATAAATGTGTTTATAGCGATGGGGATATTATTATTATTATTATTATTATTATTATTATTAATATTATTGGGGTTTTAGGTTTAAGTTGGTTTTACGTTGGTTGCGTTGGTATTTCGTTTGAGGTTTGGTTTGGTTTCATGGCATATCAACTCTTTTTTAGGTCATTTAATGCCAAAGCCATTCTCCTAGAAGAACAGTAGTGGTACTATTTAACCCATAACTGGGAGGATACGGGGTTTCATACCTTTCCCAAGGGTATTTGCCCGAAAGTCAACGTAATATCGCGACTGGAGTACGAACTATTGGTATTTCGTTGGTTGCATTGGTATTTCGTTGGTAGCGTTGGTATTTCGTTGGTTGTTATCCCCTCGCTAAATGTTGATGGAAAATAAAGGTGGTAGAGAAGAACGAAGGCGTCGTTAGGTTTTTGTATCAAGGTTTTAATGGCAGCATGAAGTAAAGGGGTTTACACTGGTATGCTGCGAGGTCCCGTAGTAAGGAAAGAAGGTAGGAAGTTGTTAGTGTATCATCTAATTTGTTCTTAACTAGGATCCCTTGGTCTAGAAGAATAGACCCAAGGGGTCCATAAATCAGATGGCTCTCCTCATAATGGCTGATGCGGCTACTGCTATTCAGGAACAGACGACTAGACGTCCGTTCCCTTTGAGGATTTCTGAGCGAGAGAGAGATTCGCGGGTTTTCTTTAATTTTGGGGGCTGCTAAGAAATATGGTTCGGGCTGAATAGGACAAGTCATCCTGATTGGGTGAAAATGTTCGGCGACTCTAACGGTCAAATTAAATTACGCGGCAAACAAAAATTTCAAGTTTCTTTCTGTTACACGTTAAAATTAGGAAGGATTTCTCGCGCTGAACCATACTACGTACTTCCTGCGTTAAATCTGACTTGTTGGGAAGTTAGATAAATATCATACCACTTCCCGCGTACACGATTTTGTGTCTTAGAGAAAGCCGTAAGCGAATGCAGCAAATTAGCACGGAAGAAGTATAAGGCGAGACACGACTGGGTCGGCAAGGTGATCCACTGGGAAATGTGCCAAAAAATTTCAATTTGACCATACAAACAAAATGGTACATGCACAACCCAGCACCTGTCCTAGAAAATGACACGCATAAACTCCTATGGGAATTTAACATACAAACAGATCACCTAATCCCGGCCAGTAGACTAGACTTTATAATAATCAACAAAAAAAAAAAAAAAGAGAATTTGCAAAATTGTCAACTTTACTGTCCCGGCGGACCACAGAATAAATCTGAAGGAATGCGAAAAGAAGGATAAATACCTCGACCTTGCTAGAGAATTGAAAAAGCTGTGGAACATGAAAGTAACGATTGTGCCAATTGTGATTGGTGCTTTAGGCACAATAACTAAAGGATTATTTAAAGACCTGGAGGACTTGGAAGTAGGCAGACGAGTAGAGACTCTCCAAACGACAGCATTGCTGAGAACGGCCAAAATCCTGAGACGAGTCTCGGAGACTTGAGGAGACTTGTTGTCACTCAGACTCCAGGGAAAAAACCATCAGCGTTAGCTGATGGGAAAAACTCTAATGAGTAAAAATAACAATGATAATAATAATAATAGTGACAATTATACCAATTTTAATTGGTGCATTTGAAACAGTAACTAAAGGATTACTAAAGGGAGTGGAGGACTTGGAAGTTGGCGGACGACTGGAGACCATCCAAACTACTACATTATTGAGAACGGCTAGAATACTAAGGAGAGTCCTGGAAACTTGAGGTGACTTGCTGTCACCTAGACTCCAGTGAAAAACCATCAGCTAACGCTGATGTGAAAAACTCTCATGAGTAAATAATAATGATAATAACTATTATTATTATTTAGCACAAAGAGAGTATAAGACTAGACACGACTACGTGGGCAAGGTGATTCAGTGGGAATCGTGCAAGAAATTTAAATTTGACTATACAAACAAATGGTATATGCACAACCCAGAATATGTTCTGGAGTGTGAGACGCATAAAATTCAGTGGGATTTTGAGATACAGAGGGATCACCTGATTTCAGCCAGACAACCAGACCTTATGATAATCAATAAAAAAAGAGAATTTACAGAATTGTTGACTTTGTTGTCCCAGCGGACCACAGAGTAAAATTGAAAGAAAACGAAAAGAAGGATGAGTACTTGCTCCTTACTAGGAATTTAAAAAAATGTGGAACATGAAAGTGACGGTTATATCAATTGAAATTGGTGCTCTTGGTTCAGTCACCAAAGGATTTGTACAAGAACTGGAGGACTTAGAAATAACTACGAGTGGAGACTAACAAAACTACAGAATTGTAGAGATCGGCCAGAATACTGTGAAGAGTCCTGGAGACTTGAGGAGACTTGCTGCCACTCAAACTCCAGTGAAAGACCATCAGCAAACGCTGATGTAAAAAAAAACTCTTCAGGAGCAAAATATAATGATAATAATTTTATCGGCCAGACGACCAGACCTAGTGATAGTCAACAAAAAAATAGAACCTGCCAAATTATGGACTTTGCCGTCTCAGTAGACCACAGAGTGAAATTGAAAGAAGGCAGAAAGAGAAATAAGTACCTGGACCTCGCAAGAGAACTGAAGAAACTAAGGAACGTGAAAATGACCTATTGTAATCGGTGAGTTCGGTACTGTCACCAAAGGCTTGTTAAAGGGACTGAAAGAATTTAAATTAAGAGCACAAGTGGAGACCATCCAAACTACAGCATTATTAAGATCGGCCAGAATACTGAGAAGAGTCCTGGGGACATGAGGAAACTTGCTATCACTCAAACTTCAGTGAAAGACAATCAGCTAACGCTGAAGTGAAAAACTCTCAAAGGAGTAAAATAATAATAGTAGTTGTAGTAGTAATAGTTGTTGTAGTTGTAGTAGTAATAGTAGTTGTAGTAGTAGTTGTAACAAATGTTTGAATCTCTTAAGTTGATCGACAATCTGGAAATAGATTTATATTCAACTGAACCGAAAATGACATGATAATAACGAGACTCGAAATATCTTTTGCTGTCAGAAAGAATTCCCTTAATTTTCGGGTTGGTAATATAACCGTTAGATAAGAATTTTTGTTCCTTGCATTGTGGAAATATCTTAAGTCTGTTTATCTCAGTCTGTTCATATCTAGTTATCTGATAGTCGCTATTTAATATAATATTCATATCGAGTTAAATGATATCTCCATATTTATCACTTAATTCAATATAAATTATCATCTCACTTATGTCTGCCTCTCAATCGATTCGAATGTTTGATTACCAGTCTACCAATTCATGCAAATAGTTACGAAAGAGAGACAGAGACAGAGACAGAGGGAGATGAGTATCAATTTTTTTGCACACAAACAAATCTCTCTCTCTTTCTCTCCTCCCCCTCTCACCCGCTCTCTTTCTCTCTCCCCCTCTCTCTTTCTCTCTCCCCCTCTCTCTTTCTCTCCCCCTCTCTCTTTCTCTCTCCCCTTCTCTCTCCTATCTCCCCCCTCTCCCCCCCTCTCTCTCTTTTGAGAAGAATAGTTATTTACTTAACTTTGCTGTGTTCCCAAGTCAGACGTATGAGGCACCCTGTGTGAATAGTACTCACAGGTATGCATTTACCCAACCCCTCCATCATGAGTAGGAAGTGACACAAGGTAAAATCTTAATCTTGAGTAAAGGTGATTTTAATTCAGTGTTTTCCTTCTCCAAAACTGGTTGCCTAACCAAGGCAAAATAACCCATTCTGCTCTACTATATGTCCAAAGCAGGAGAGAAAACAAATGAAACCTTTCCCAAGGATATTGTGCAGGATTTGAATTCGGATCGCCGATTCCAGTTTTTACGGCGATAACCGTTACGCTAAGCGCTCCTCACAGATAGCAGTTATTTAATATGCTTAGTTTAATTGAAGCACAACGACGGAAATAAGAATTGAACTCACTAATGATAGTCTACTACTCTTGCTCGCAAACTATTATAGCACGCGAAATACTCAGGAGAAAAAAGAAAACAATTCTTACTCTTGTAGAAAAGGATGTTCTATCGTCTAAGCATTTACAGCCCGTCATGAATCAAGTATGCTTCTTAACCCTTTTATACTGACAGATGTCTTTTTACGCATGCATTCATTTCCTTCATTTAAGGTTGTTTCCTTTCTTCCTATATATAAAAAAATTCCATGAATCCTCTTTCATTTTCCATCTTCCTTTCGTTATTTTCTTTCGAGAGTTTCGTACCTTTGCAATTGAATATCATTACTGACACGTGAAATATGGCAAACGTTCGCATTTGTGAAATTGATCGAGAAGGCTATTTCGAGGGTGACCAGGTTCATTATCAGCAACAAACTATCATTTTTGATGTATATTGACCTATCAACAGCGTGCAGAAATTTGTTCTAAGTGTGTCTATATAGCAATTAAAAAAGTAAGTAAAGTTGGCGACCTTAGTCAGAGGATGACCCGAAGGATTTCTTTTCAATAGCTACTACACCAAGGTGTATGGGAGGGCGCTACTCCATTCCCTGGATTACTCCACTACCCTTGACCTGTACTTTATAATGCTGAGTGTTAAGCAAGGCGGCATCAAGTACCATTTTTCAGTCTTTGGTATTACTCAACGTAGGATTGAACCCTGGTCTCCCAGACCTTTAGGCAAACACTCTACTCATTAGGCCAAGCCACAAAAGATACAAATGAAAGAAAGAAGGCTAATTTTATTGATTTGATGCAGGATCTTTCTTTGTTTTGCGATGAAATTTAACTGAATATCCTTTTAATTTAATTTCTTTATATCACCGGAGAAAACAAAATGACGTATGATCATATCTTTCAGGAATATTTACACAACAATAATATTGTCAAATGAGCTCGACGATTCGCGCTTCCTCCAAGCGAGGAAGCGCGGATCAGCCGCTGCTTCGTGCAGAGACTTTTCAGCAGACTGTCTGGCATCCGTGCCGAACGGTCAATGCTCCATGGCAGATTTGAGGCCGAAAGGCCCCCGACCTCGGCTTGGCCACCTTTGGGTGGGCGAGGTACAACACTGACATCTTTGTCACCTTTGTATAGTACTGGATTTTGCTGCCCAGTTTAAACTATAATCAGGCATACGTGCCTGGATCCAGATTTGGGTCCAAGTCCAGCTCATCAGGCCAACATTGCACTATGTGGGCCGATGACCAGCATAGACCAGCAGGGCTCGTGCCCGACCATCTCATCCCCTAAATCCCCACTATAATTGACTTCCGGATCATTGACCTTGTGTCTAGTCCTGTCTGATGGGAGGCAGGGACAAATATCAGTTATATTGACGACTGGTGTAAAATTAACCAGTTACCTGTATTATGGATAAAAAATTATTGGTCACGAGGATGCTTACCTCTCATATTCATTGCAATCAAGATCTTGAGTTATTGTTATTTGGTGTGGGACGGGTATTTCTTTGATTATATCTCCGAAACACTACTGCATAGTTTGGAACGAGCAGCAACAAGCATAGGCCTCTATGTTAATGCACACAAAACGGAATATATGTGCTATAATCAAACGGGGGACATCTCCACTCTAGAAGGAACCCCTCTTAAACTAGTAGACAAATTCACTTACCTAGGAAGCAGCGTCGAATCAACCGAAAAGGACATCGAAACCAGGTTAACGAAAGCATGGATAGCTATCAATAGGCTATCGATTATATGGAAATCAGACCTAACCGATAAAATGAAACGCAGTTTCTTCCAGGCAGCAGTCACATCGATACTGCTATATGGCTTCACTACATGGAGGCCAACAAAACGGCTGGAGAAGAAGCTAGACGGCAATTACACAAGAATGTTACGTGCAATCTTAAACAAGTCCTGGCGGCAACACCCCACAAGACACCAACTGTACGGCCACCTGCCCCATATCACGAAAACTATTCAAGTTATACGAACCAAACATGCAGGACACTGCTGGAGAAGCAGGGACGAACTCATAAGAGATGTACTCTTATGGACCCCCACACATGGCCGTGCAAAAGCAGGATGACCAGCACGAACATACATTCAGCAGCTATGTGAGGATACGGGATGCTGTCCTGAAGACCTACCTAGGGCGATGAACGATAGGGAGGAGTGGCGAGAGAGGGTCAGGGATATCCGTGCTACCAGCGCGATATGATGATGATGATGATATCTCCAACAAACTAACTGTTTTATTTACAGTTGTTTTACTATGAAATATGCTAAATTTTCCATGACTTTTCTTTGCTGGATCATGGTTCTTGGATCTCTCCCCGTGCATTATTCTGCCCTGTCGGCGAGGCTAAGGATACTCTAACTGTATCCTCTGAAGTAGAGTAAGACCACCCCCTAACAACAACAAAAAAGGATGTCCCAAGTATGACTCTAAACTACATCTGATCCTATTTACCAACCCCTCCGCTCGGGCAGGATATGACACAAGGTCAATTTTTAAGCGGAGTTTAACAGGTTTGAATTCAGAGTTTTCCTTCTCCTAGACTAGTTGCCTACCCAAGGCTGAAGAACCTAGTCTGTCCTACTATTTACCCATAGCTGGAGGGAGAATAATTGGATTCATACCTTCCCCAAGGGTATTAGTGCTATGTGAAATGCAATCAGTCTCGTCCAGGATTTGAACTCGTGTCGCCGTGTCCATTTCCTACGACGATAACGACTACACCACGGGCACCTCATACATCTGATGGTGAGTCTATTGTTCTGGAAATCTAAGGAATGTGGAATACACCATTATTATCATAACTCTCTGGTCCATTATGACCCGGAGTGGTTGCATCTGTTAGAATCCCCTGGATAGATAAGATAGAACCGTTTAAAAATTATTCGTATTTGATTGGATTGTGGGGAGAAAAAAAAACTCTTAAGAAAAAATTAGCAACAAAAAGTAAATATGAATGCAAAATGAATATAATTCCCTAAACTTTAGGCATAAAATAACTCTAGATGAATGGACATGCCGTTAAAATCAATGATTATTTTTTCAATCCGTTTACTTCTATAGGGAAATTCTTGAAAGCCTTTATGAAATAGAATATCAATAATGCAACTCGTGACAGCCCGTCATTGAAACATATGCTTGTTTCATCGAGAAAACTGTTCTTGTGATAGATCGTGTTAAATAGATTTTACCTCCAGTATTAATAAATTATGCCTCACTGAAGCGCTGGTGACACTGAAACTTTTCATCCTCTTATAGCCTGGCTATAATATGTCAGAGCCATCTTCAATCATCTATGAATGAATAAAGTTATCAGCAATGTAACGAGCAATGTTATCAGCAATGTAACGAGCAATGTTATCAGCAATGTAACGAGCAATGTTATCAGCAATGTAACGAGCAATGTTATCAGCAATGTAACGAGCAATGTAATATCATATTTTCTCCATAACGAATAAAATCTAGCTCCGTTGATTTCTGCTTCTTGTTGTACTTTTCTGAGATGTACAAATTTGATGTAACGCCATAGATGGGTTAATTTGGATAGAACTACAAGAAAGCATTTGCAGAGATTCTAGTACAACCTAAAAGCCAATGTAGTTGCATGGGTAAAGAAATCTTTCGTATGGTGTGTGCTTATAAATGTATTATTATAATTATGTTATGTATGGAGGTGCCCGTGGTGTAATGGTTGTCGTCATAGGAGTTGGACACGACGATACGAGTTCAAATCCTGGACGAGACTGATTGCATTTCACAATCATATAAGACTTTTATAAAGATATATATATATATATATACATAATTGGATTCATACCTTTCCCAAGGGTAATACCCTTGGGAAAGGTATGAATCCAATTATTCTCCCTCCAGCTATGGGTAAATAGTAGGACAGACTAGGTTCTTCAGCCTTGGTGAGGCAACTAGTCTAGGAGAAGGAAAACTCTGAATTCAAACCTGTTAAACTCCGCTTAAAAATTGACCTTTCAAGCAAATACCATTGGGAAAGGTATGAACCCCCTTATCCTCCCAGCTATGGGTTAAATAGTACCTCTACTGATCTTCTAGGAGAAAAGCTTTGGCATTAAATAACCTACATTAAATAAAGAAACCTAACCAAACCAAACCTATTTTGGCTAAAATTGTGCCGTTCTTCTTTATGCTTTCTATTCTAAGTCTATGTGCTTTTCTCTACGCTCGAGATTATATATTCGTTCATTTTCATGTATGTGATCTCTCTTTTCTTGTTACCTAATTTTATTATTCTCTAAATATACATGACGTTCCTTCTTTCCTGTTGTCTAAGTCTAGCTTGTTCTAAAACGATATTACTCTGTTCCTCATTCATTTCCTCACATCTGTCTGTGTTGTTTTCTTTCCCTCTCCATTATTTCTTCTAGCTGTTTCTGTCTGATTCTCTCTCTGTATCCGTGTCTTCTTACTCGAACAGCTTACAACTGTCTTTCTTGTGAAGGCTAAAAATTCCGAAAAAGAAAGTATCGATTAATCACCCATTTCGCTTGAATTTTGAAATAAAAAAAAGAATTATACATACAACAATGTTGATCTAAAGTAGATCAAAAGTATATATATATATATATCTTTATAAAAGTCTTATATGATGGTTAAAAAAGACTTGATCAGGAAGTGAGATATTACGATAAAGTAGTTTCTTAAAGATATAGTGAATGGTTCGGGAGACCTGGGTTCAATCCCAGGTCGAGTCATACCAAAGACTCTAAAAATGGTACTTGATACCTCCTTGTTTAACACTCAGCAATATAAGGTATGTATCAAGGGTAAAGTGGAGCAATCCAGGGAAAGGAGTAGCACCATCCCCTACACCTTGGTGTAGTAGCTATTGAAAAGGAAGCCTTCTGGTCGCCCTCGACTACAATCGCTGACTTTACTTTAAATAAAAAAAAGCAATTAAAATTCTTCAAGATGAAATATGTAGGTAGTAACAAAAATATCATAGAAAAAGTTTTGGTATGGTTTCTTTAATGGCATTTCAAACTATGTCGATTATTTGATGCCGAGGCTATCCTTGTAACCCCTAGCTGGAGATTTCGGTCTGCCGTGGTATCAGCGGCACGGATCTGATCGGGTGGGTCACATCTCTGGACATACCTCGAGCCTCAGGTTTTAACCTTCCTTGCAGGGGTTATGTTTATCGCCTGGCGCCTGAGGCGCCTCTTTTTAGAGGAATGCCGACGGGGCCCGAGACATTTTGGGGAATACCGGGCGCATCTGGGCTACGGCCCTGCGCCCGGACCCACGTTAAAAAGGCCTTGTGTCACAAGTGTCCGGTTGGTAGGACGGAGGACAAATACCACTGGAGAGATAAGAGTGTTCATACCTTTCTTATGGGTATTTGTCTGAAAGTGAACATAATAACACGACGGAAATTCGATCTCGCTTACTATGATTCTGCAGTCCTGCACGTTTGCCATTAATGCCACGGGGACTTTCCCCATATAAAAATGTGACTGATTTTACTCACGGTTGATTAAATATGTCAATGATCTGATTTAAAAAGGTATTTGACAGCTGTTTTTAAACAGAGAAGCCTTGTCGTCAAGAAAGTATAATTCGGTCGTGTCATACACTTATATGATATAGCAGTTTACTTTTTTATTTCGTGCTAAAGCCCTTAGGAAAGATATCTGTTTCTCCCACCACCACCAGCTATGGGTAAATAGCAGCGCAGATTGGGTTCTTTAACCTTGGTAAGGAAAATGAACACTGAACTCACCCCCAATACCAAAAAAAAAATCCACTTTTGAAAAAAATTGACGATATGCCACATCCTGTTCGTGACAGAGGGGTTGGGTAAATACATATAACTATTTGAATTTTAGAAGCTGCTCGGGCCACGAGACTCATCAAAATATTCAAGCTTTAAGGATTGATTTCACAGCATCTTTATATAAGAGACATGACTTGTGTTTCATAGGATAAAGTCTGACACAGCCTTAGAAGAGTCCTACTATTAGCAGCAGTAAGAATATGTACCATAACAAGAGAAATCAGATGGAAATAAAACGAACAAACGATCTTAGAAAAAAAAAAGCACATGAATATTGTTTTGATTTGCTTTTAACATGTTTCGGTCTGCGGAAATTTCTTACGGTTGCTTTGAGACATAGTTTTCAGTAATAACAAACAGCGTCTTTGTTACTTATTTCTTGCGTGATTTCTTTTATTTTTTCTTTTTATGTCATGCACACTTTGAATATAAATACATGTACACATATTCATGTACGTCCCAATGTGTAATCTACATATATTTTCCATAGTTATGAATGTACAAAGACGTTTTCGCAAAGAGAGAATGAGAGAAAGATAGAGAAAGGGGGAGAAGGGAGAGAGAGAGAGAGAGCTGATATGAGGTCATTCAATGAATAAGGTTAATTTTGCCTAAGGAATTTGCAATAGGAAGCACGTTTTTCTAAGAAATCTATATTTACCAACCCCTCCGCTCGGGCAGGATATGACGCAAGGTCAATTTTTAAGCGGAGTTTAACAGGTTTGAATTCAGAGTTTTCCTTCTCCTAGACTAGTTGCCTCACCAAGGCTGAAGAACACAGTCTGCCCTACTATTTACCCATAGCTGGAAGGAAAATAATTGGATTCATACCTTTCCCAAGAAATCTAAGAAATCAATTGTGATGGGTCATCCCATGCCCCAGAAGAATGTAAAAAATGACCTTTAATGACCGCTGCGCCCGAAATGTTTTCTTTTCTGAAGATTAAGTGTGTTTACACTCCATGAACTGTCTTTTCAACACGGGCTCATAGTAGAAAACCCATTATGGTTTGCACATTTCAGCCAATAAAAATTTGATGAAAGAACTCTGTTCGAACCGGGAGCACTTTTTGATTTGCTGTCATTTTGAATAGCCTCAAAACAAATAATTTTCCAAGATTAAAATATTTTTTGCTAAAAACAAATTCCAAACAATGCAGAAAAAATTCCAAAGAAAAAATTTTGCTTCTTCAAAAAAACTCCCCTTATTTATTGAATGACCTTCGTCTGTGTGTGTGTGTGTGTGTGTGTGTGTGTGTGTGTGTGTGTGTGTGTGTGTGTGTGTGTGTGTGTGTGTAAGCGATAGAAAAAAGAAAGAAATCAAGTTTAATGCTTTTTGGTTTAAGATTGTTTTTATCATTATTATATTTAATCATAATTAAACTTTGTCAGAAATACTCTCACCAGAGAAGAAATCTTAGAATCCGCAAACGTTAAGACAACGGGATTCGTTGTTTATTCGCTCAGATTTGCAATTTAAATGCATAATTAAAAAAATTTTGTATTCATTTTGTCAACAATAAATTATAATTTTTTTTTCCATTCCTATTCACAGGAAGGAAGCCAGTTCTCCGATATTTTGAATTTTCAAAGTGAAGAACAGAGTGTTTTAAATAGCTTAATAAATTCTCAATGAAAAGCATCTTGTATATAGACTTAAATTTCAACAACTTCATATATATATATATATATATATATATATATATATATATATATATATATATATATATATATATTTTTTTTTTTTAATTCTAACCAACAATCGGTCACATTAGGATATTTTGGGGGAAAATTTATTTGCTCTGTGGATTTTATTTACATTGAGCTCTTTACTAGGAATATTTAAATTCAATATTCTATTTTTGAATATTCTATTCGTCCTGATTGGAATCATTCCCTATTCCGGAATTACTGAATTGAATATTATATATATATATATATATATATATATATATATATATATATATATATTAGATTTATATATTTAATGGCATGAAAGTTTGTCTGCGACCATTGGTTTTATGAAGTTTTACAGTACTGCCTTCAGTTGACTGAAAGAAAATACATTTCTTTCACATATGAATACGTACACAGACAAGCATATTGGAATATGCGTAAGTGAGTGAGAGAGAGAGAGAGAGAGAGAGAGAGAGAGAGAGAGAGAGAGAGAGAGAGAGAGAGAGAGAGAGCATGAGTTGTTTAGGTCACGTGCAATAGTCTTGATTTATTTTAATGACACCATCAATGAGGACAATAGTAAGCTATAGTTCTAACATCGTTAGCTGACTCAGCGTGGCTTTAAGCTACCGATTCTTGCAGTTAGCACGATTCCATCACCGATAAAGATGTTAGAAGCCTTGGTAAGAGTATGAGAATAAAAAAAAAATTGATGCCGATAGTGCCGCAAAGATCAGATCCTATCTGGCGAATCATAAAGTTAGGGGTCAATTGGCTGACACTGTTTCTCAGCCGGTTTCCGTGTGGATTCCTCTAGTTACCGCGCCATTCCTCAGTATTCGCTTGAATAAATAACCAAACTGATGCCAAGTGCTGACTGGGGGGTTGATTCAGTTTAATGTCAGACAAACACCGTCGACAAATATGATGAGGGCGATCTACTAGGAGCACGGAGGGTTTGAATTAGATGGAGAAGTTGTCGGCAATGAAAAACAATGGGCGAATTTGATGAAGAACGAACGTATATATATATATATATATATATATTCGTTGTAAATGGTTTCAAGTATTGTAAATAATGAAATATTTGACCGATAGATGGGACCCAAAAAGGTACTACCACTCGGGGTTGGACCTGAGAGTAATGATAATGAAAGGATACTCCGCATTCCCCAAACTCCAAGACAGGAACCTTACATCAGTTATAGTTTAATTTCATACCCGGGACACTCGTTGCGGGGAAGGTCTTACCCTTTGGCCGAGATGCAGTCGCCCTATTCTACAGCCGACTGGACGAAGATTGTGTAAATAGTCAGAGAAGAAACAATCAAGAAAGGGTTGAAAGTCGAATTAAATTTCAACTTCTTATAAGGAAATGTATTTCATTTTTTAATAACTTCATTAGAATAAATTCGTAAACCGATTTCGATTAAATGAAATCCTTTATGCTATTTTTTGTTTTAAATTCTTAAACATAGCATAGTGATGAACATGTTCATCTGCGAAACCATTAATTCTGTGGAGTGAGTTCGATCCTCATTTGATGTCCCATACTTGTATGAAGGCGCGCTTAGCATAACGTTGTGGAAAATGGAATCGATGATTTGAGTTCATATTCTGGACGAATCTGTTTGCGTTTTACTAAGTGCCAATGCCCTTGGGAAAGTTATGGATTTAATTTTTCTTTCCCTAGCTATGCGTAGATAGTAGGGCAGACTGATTCCTTAGCCTTGGTGAGACAACCAGTCGAAGAGACGGTAAACTCTGAATTCAAACTAAAAATACTCTGCTGAAAATTGACCTTGTGTCACATCCTACTCGTGGCGGAGGGGTTGGGTAAATACATATTTGTCAGACTGAACGAGATGCAGAGAATACCTGTTTGCTATAAATATACCTTTTAATTTCTTAAAATGACATCCCCGGTGTTTTAGAACAATATATTCAATGGAATGAAACTCTTGAGAAAGAAAGAAAGAAAGAAAGAAAGAATGAAAGAAGAGAGAGAGATGAGTAAATATATGAATACTACAATACTGTCGTCCAGCTCGTTAGCTACTACACCGCGGGTACTTCCCCCATAAATTATCTGCCGATTCGATCTCGGTTTCTTTCTTTAATGGTTTATCAACCTTCATGGTTTATATAATGCCAAAGCCATATTTGTAGAAGAACAGTTAATCCTCCCGTTCTTATCTCGATAGCCGTTGCGAATTGTGATAATAGAATAGTTGGATGGATGAATAAAAACTCATGTTAATATAGTAATTTTGCATTGTTAAACTGTCTATGACTGTTGTGCTTGTTTTTAAGGTTATCAGATTGGAAGTGTTTAGTAGAAGGAAATCTTTTTTCTCAATCGTAGAAATGAAATTCATGCATTTATTGATGAAGGGTACTTTCAAAAACCTTTAAGAATTATAGACTAAGCTTTTGTGACGGTCCTTAATACACATTTGTCACCATATCTAAAAATAAAAAAGGTTCACGGGTGTCATGGTTTACAGAAAGTATTTTACTGCCCAAAAGCTCCTACGTATAAATACGTGTTTACCCAACCCCTCCACACGAGCGGGAGGAGACTCAAGATTAATTTTTTTCGCAGAGTTTAAACAGGTTTGAATTCAGAGTTTTCCTCATCCATATAAAAGTAAAAGAGCCTAATCTGCCCTATTATTTACCCATTGCTGGAGGGAGAATAGTTGGATTCGTACATTTCGCAAGGGTATTAGCGCAATGTAAGAAGCCTCGACCAGAATTTGAACACGTGTCACCATGTCCTTTTCTTAGAACAATAACCACTGCACGACAAGTGCCTCCTTCTGTGAGAATTAAGAGATCAAAATCCCAGCAGTACTCTGACACCTCCTGCAGTCGTAAACTGAAAACAAAAATAGAATTATCCCCCAAAATGTCATGACGGTAAATAGGTTTTATCATCGCGGAATTTTCAAACTGACAACATAACTATATAGAAAAGAAGCATTTAAAAAGCATTTTAAAAATAATGCTAAAACATATACACACACAGTAGACATGATTTATACTCACATAATATATATTTCGTAACTTGTAGCTCATTATCAAAAATAGTATATAAAAAGAAAATGTCTGTTTCAACTTAAATTCCTGTTGTTTGTTTAACTATTTGTTTGGCTTATTCATGGTTCATGTCTGTATTAACCTTTGTTTATCAAAGTATCCGGGAAACTTTGTTACATTACCAAGTTACATTTCGTTACAAACTCGTTACACATAATTCGCTACAACATTCACGCTACCCTTGTAACACTTTCTTCTGTATAAGCAATACGTTTTATCCCCGAGTTTCCAGTTTCCAATTAAGAATAATTTTCTTTTTTTAACATGAAAGTTGAAAACTGGTAAAAAAATGAATATGTTACAAAGCATAACAGTATTTATTTAACACATAAGTAAAGAGAAAAGACATTGCTTTTCTCTTTCTTATTCATTTATTTCCATTTTACCCCGTTCTGTTCTGATATTTATGCAAGTAACGAGAAAAATTGGATTTTTATTGTTCAACCGTTTTATATTAGGCCGACTCTACGCCCTTTTTTCACTGCCAGTCTCATAGGCATTTTATCTTTCTATGCTTACTAACTGGAGGGGTTTTATATAAACACCAGCATTGTTCTCCCGGTCAACATTTCGGGAAATGATATATCTGCTACAGTTGGGTATAACTATTTATTTAACCTAGTGTACTTTTCAGCTGTTGATTCTTCAAACATACATACACGTACGTACGCATCATATATATATATATATATATATATATATATATATATATATATATATATATATATATATATATATATATATATCACTGTGGGTTTGTATATATATATATATATAATTCTTTGATGTAAATTTACTATATGATATGAATATAAACCATGTAATATACAACAATTTTATATATACATACGCTTGAGGCAAAGATGCGTCATTTATCAATTGCATGTATTCAAGCTTAAATGTTGTATGAATATGCATTACAATATATATATATATATATATATATATATATATATATATATATATATAGAGAGAGAGAGAGAGAGAGAGAGAGAGAGAGATAGATAGATAGATATGTTTAAGTTAAAATTATATAGACAAAATGTGTCTTTATTATTTAATGAAATATGTTTAATGAAAGACTGCTGCTCAACTCCACAAATTTTAAAATACATCATCCTGCAACTCACGACGATACAGACACTCGAAAGTATCGGTGTAATCTTGTAAAGTAAGTTAATTTGGCGACCGTAGTCGAGGGTGACCCGAAGGTTTTTTTTCCAATAGTTACTACACCGAAGTGTAGGGGAGGGCGCTACTCCATTCCCTGGATTGCTCCACTTTGCCCTTGATCACAACCTTATAATGCTGAGTGTTAAGTAAGGCGGCATCAAGTACCATTTTTGGAGTCTTTTGGTATGACTCCACCTGGGAAAGAAAAATTAACAACAATAAAGAAAAAAAAAAACACCCTAAGCGCTCGGCACAATCCCGGTAAATTCATCAACCAATTCCAACTTAAAACCAAAACACTTGTCAGAAAACTTGAAATTGTGTAGACAAAATGTGTCTCTGTTATTTAATCAAGCATGCTAAAATGAAGGACTTCTGCCAAACTATATATTATTATTATCATTATTATTTTTACATTATATATTATGTATTAACATATATATATATATATATATATATGTATATTATATTGCTGTATTATATTATAGTTTGCTATATTTATCAATAAAGACTACTCAATATCGGTAATAGAGCATATATATCTAACTTAGGATAGCGACAACGCAAACTCAATGGCGATTGGTGACTGTCAATTTACCGCCAATGTGATCATCGCACCAATAATTTGACTCTGTTTCTACGCTATCCTAAATTATATATATATATCTATATATATGTGTGTGTGTGTGTGTGTGTGTGTGTGTTTGTGTGTGTATGTGTGTGTGTGTGTTACTATCCGCAACGGATAGTGTCCTGTCTTTCTCAATTTCTATTATGATGACCGAGACTTTCTTTCCAGCAAATTTCCCAATCTCTTCTTTCTTTTTCTTTGACATTTGTTATACCAGTTATTAGTTAAATATTCACATTGCTATTCTTCTCTAAGGAAGACTTTGGCATTAAATTACCCCTGAAAGTTAATGTGCCTTTAAACAAAGAAATCAAACCAACACTTATTATTTCTTAGGCGCTAATCTAGTGTATCCTACTTTTTAACAATTTGTCCTTCCTTCTCTCATTTTTGTTGGCGAATAATTTCTACGATGTCTCTTTCTCTCTGATTCATGTGAATCTCTTTCCAGTGATTTCTAGCATTTCTATTTCCAGTGATTTTTGACGATTCTCTCTCCAGTGATTTCTGGCAATTCTCCTTCCAGTGATTTTTGACGTTTCTCTTTCCAGTGATTTCTGGCATTTCTCTTTCCAGTGATTTTTGACGTTTCTCTTTCCAGTGATTTCTGGCATTTCACTTTCCTGTGATTTTTGACGTTTTTCTTTCCAGTGATTTCTGGCATTTCTCTTTCCAGTGATTTTTGACGATTCTCTTTCCAGTGATATCTGGCATTTCTCTTTCCAGTGATTTTTGACGTTTCTCTTTCCAGTGATATCTAGCATTTCTCTTTCCAGTGATTTTTGACGTTTTTCTTTCCAGTGATATCTGGCATTTCTCTTTCCAGTGATTTTTGACGTTTTTCTTTCCAGTGATTTCTGGCATTTCTCTTTCCAGTGATTTCTGTGTTACTATAAGTTTTATTTTCTGGTGATTTAGTAAATATATACGTTTCAAAACCATGTGTATTAGCTGGTATTGTGGAATGATTGTAAATCTTAGAAATTTTTTTTTTTTTTAACTTAGATTTGAGACAAGGCCGTATGAAGGGGGAATCCAATAAGACTCTAACTCACTCGTAAAGGTTTGCAAGTCTAGCTTTCCAACCATTATACCACCTGGGGTACCCATGATTGTATATTTTACCCATTAACCATATTGGACGTTATCTCATATGATGGCGAACGTTGAATAAGATATTCAACGTTCGCCGTCAGAGGACGCGTTGGGTTGATGAGAGATCTTGCCCCACTCAAACCGAAACAAAATTATGGTACAACCAACTTAGTAGACGGGAGGTTTGATATCATAAGTTATGATTAAGTAAAGTTTAACTTATAAAGTCTGAGACCTAACCTGAGAAATTTTATTAACCAGAAAAGTAGAAGATTCAACCGATGTGGATTTTGGAAGAATAAAATTGTACATTACAAGTGTATAGGTTGGTGGAATGGATTTTTTGACATGAAGTGTAGGTCGTGAATTAGTTATTTTGCTGAGAAATAATTTGTCAAAAGTATTATTTGATAAGAAAGGAAAAGTAGATATATTTTTTTTTTTTAATTTTTATTTTTATTTTGACAGATTGTTTATGCTTTACGAAACGGTGTGAAGCGAAAATCGGAGGGCGAATTCATATCAAGACCCTAGCCGTCAGTCACCCAGGTGGCTGCCTCAGAACGAAAATTCGGAATATTCTTTTTAAGTATTCGAAAATGGAAAAAAATTCTAAAAAACATTTTCACGTTAGCATAAAATTAGAAGTAATTCCAAATTGGGAAAATTTGCCTCTTTGGCGTGATGGTGGAAAAAAATACATACGTACGATTGAGAGTCCAAAGAGACACGAGAAGACGTTACTAGAGTTCACGTCGCACAGGACTCTAGCCTTGTGCCAGACTTCCAGGGTGGAGAGGTAGAGAAAAACTATATTACATGTTGATCGGACGTGATGTACTCTTATCTTATAAAAAAGTGAAGACAGACTGAGATAATGCGACGCCTTGGGATAACCTTGTGTCAGACTCATGAAAGTTGAAAAGTGAAGTGAGGTCTGACATAATGCGACGCCTTGTGCCAAACCTGAAGAGATAGAGAAACAAATAGAATCAAGATAATATACTTCGAGAGGGCTTTGTACCAGGCTGCCGTGAGCATAGAAAGCGAAGAGAACTCAGATAATACAACACTTTGTTGTGATCCTATACTAGTCACGATAATTGTAGCCTTAGTTCCGTGACTACCACGTGTTTTCGGCTAGTTGGTTTATCAACTCCCTCTGTTTCCACATTGTGTTTGAAGGATCAACAATTAGGGGATAATACAATTTATCCGGAATTTCTTCTGACGGCTGGGGAGGTTTATTGGAAAAAGTTGCCTAGGTGTTAGCGACTCAAAGATAAGATTGTTGATTTGTGAACTGAGTCTCTGAATAAAACTTCCCACCTCAGGGATGGATGAATATATGAATATACGAACCTAATACACTTACCTAAAGACATTTTCTTTTACTGAATATAATTATTTTTGCAAGCTGTATTTTGTTTCTGTTTGTTGGCGTCGATTTTTTTCTTTCTTAATTGTGCTGTCTCAACTGTCTACTCATCGAATAGCAACTCTGATTAGCGATAAATCTGCTGTCTGGATTAAAAGAACATAAAATGGGCAGATAGAGGACAAGTCGCGTCATCTGAAGATATAATCAACCAGTGGAACGGTCAACGGATAGGAAACGGAATCAACCCCGTGTTTGATGAGGGGTAACTGCTACAAAAAGCTCAACCTCTTTTTCTAATATATTATTTAGTGTCATTCTAGAAATTTCTAACAGATGAGTTTTAAATGGTTAGTTTATATAAACCAGCAAAATAATTCGTACATGACTTTTTGAAATCTGTACGGAACCTAACCTCTCGCTTTCAATAATAAAATACTGAGGTGATATATTTACATACTATGTTATAAATGTATGCATGGTATCAGTCACACATTTATGATTGATGGATTCATTTTAAAGGCATGTCAACTTGCCTTGGGTTATTTGATGTCTGGAAGTTAGGGAATCGCATTCATTATACATTCATATTTACATTTTTGTGTAGTTGCTTCTTCAGAGGATTTTAAAAAATGTTCGTATCGAGTATGAATGATTTTTAGATAGATCTATTTAACCTATAATTAAGAGCCTAACATAAACTACCAGTCCAAGTTGGGAGTAATGGTGACGAAGGGGTACTCCGCTTTCCCAGATCTCCAGAACAAGAGTCTCACCATCAGATACAGTTTAATGTCATATCAGGATACTCCTTTTTGTGTGTGTATGGGTGGGGATTATTACCTCTCTACCGGTGATACAGTCAGCATATTCTAAGCCTTGCAGACTGGACGGAAGCACAAATTTATAACTCTCTCTCTCTCTCTCTCTCTATATATATATATATATATATATTATCAAGTAAAGTAAAACTCAACAGATAGTTATCCATTATAAATTTATTTCAACTATCTGTTTACACAGACTGAATCCTCAGTCGGCGAACAATTTTCAGTGAAATAAATATAAGTGTGTATATATATATATATATATATATGTGTGTGTGTGTGTGTGTGTGTGTGTGTGTGTGTGTGTGTATTATGTGTGTGTGTGTGTGTGTGTGTGTGTGTTGGCAGCATTTTCTTTTTTAAACATGTTTGATTAAATAAAATGCTTATTCTATCTTTGATCCGTTCAAGTCTTTATTCCCCCAAAAGTCAAAGATTCTTTCGAAAATTTCAACGGATCAAAGACAGAATAGGCAAACGTGAAGTGTTTGTCCTATTTAATCAAACGCAATCACCCCCGACCGCGCATGCGCACGCACACACACACCAATAAAGATGATACATGTGTTGAATATCTTGAAACGAGTAAAGCAAATGCAGCTAGAGGCAAGAAGTTAGCTGCTTATCTTTAGGAAGGTTTTTTGAATGAAATGGTACTGGAAGCGATTGTATTTAAAAATCTTGTTTCATTTTTTCTCTTCTTTAGAAGTAAATACACGAGTGTCATTTCCCAGAGTTGAACATTTGGTAGAAATGAGTTTTAATCTAAAACTGAATGGAAAGAATGACTGGATAAAAATCTACTGACTCTTCGTGAGAATATATTTCCAAAGATATTTTTTAAAATGAGATTCAAAATGTACTTCCATTTAATAAGAATACGCATCCAATTCCTTTTAGTAAGGTTTTATTTGAACAGCATCATCTTTTAGGAAAATACAGTCTTTATGATAGATATTTATTTAGTTCAACCTTATCTGATAAAAGAACATAAAAGCGTTGTGCCTCCTGAAGATCAACCTCACAATTGTTTGCAAGAGAGTTAATACCGAATTAAAGCAAGTGGATGCCCAGGGCTAAAGAGACTTCGGGTGGTTCAAACTTAATAGCATCCTATAATTATTCCACTGGGCATATAATTACCATTTCTTGTACGTTTAAACGTTCTCTTCTCAACTTATATGGCTTTATACTGTGTATTCAAAGACCCTCTTCCATTTCAATAATTCTTGATGCAAAAACCATTATTTTTCCTTTTGTATTTGTTGAATCCTATAAAAATCACTTCTACCTTAACACACAAGATTTCGTCTTTTATTCTTATGTTTATAAAATAGGCATTTTTGAAAACCTAATCTTTACAGCCAGTGATGTAAGAAGGGATTGTAATAGCACCCCCCCAACACATGCGTGTCACCAAATCTAAAAATAGAAAAAAAACCCACGTGTGTCAAAAATAATTTTTCTCAATTTTGCCGCCAAAAAAATCTCCCGTACTTGGCACTAATAGTCCAGTAATCGAAGAAAACGGACGTTAGATCCTCTATGCCCAACCAAAAGTATCAGTCCCCAAAATTTCACGACGATAAACAAGTTTTATCCTTTAAGGAATTCAGGACTGACAAACAAGTAAGTGTTTTGTAAAAATACTAAAAACATATACGTACACAGTACTCATGCGAAAATTAATACTCACACAAGATATCTTTTGTAATCTATCAATCAATACCAAAAATGATACATAAAAAGACAACGTCTGTTTCGACTCAACCTCCTGTTATTTGTTTTAATGTTTGCTAGTTTTATTTATGATTCATTTCATCATTAGCCATTTTTTTATCGTGTTAACGAAACTAATCCCTGACTGTTTTCCTTTCTTGTCATATACATTTACAGCTGCGGCAAATTTAGATATTATTGCGATTTACAATAATATAAAAGAAACTTTTTTTCTCAAAATATAGTTCGCACTGTCGGTGGGGCTAAGAATGTGCTGACTGTATCCCCGTAGAGGTATAAGTCCCCCACAAAAAGAGAAGTCCTGGGTATAATACTAAACATCATTTGATGGTGAGGCTCTCTTTCTGAAGACCTAGGAAGTGAGGAGTCCTCTTTCATTGCCATTACTCCCTGTTCCACTAGTACCAGTTAGGGTCCCATCTATGGGTAAAATAAATTCGCTTAAAAATTATTCATATTCGATAGGATTGTGTGCAAAAAAAAAAAAAAAAAAAAAAAAACCCTCTGAAGAAACAACTTTACAAAAAGTGTAAATATGATACAATAATGAATGTAATTCTCAAGCATGAAAATATAAAATAAATGTAGACGAGTTTATCCTATTTACCCAACCCCTCCGCTCGGGCAGGATATGACACAAGGTCAATTTTATAAGCGGAGTTTAACAGGTTTGAATTCAGAGTTTTCCTTCTCCTAGACTAGTTGCCTCGCCAAAGCTGAAGAACCTAGTCTGCCCTACTATTTACCCATAGCAGGAGGGAGAATATTTGGATTCATACCTTTCCCAAGGGTATTAGTGCTATGTGAAATGTAATCAGGCTCGTCCAGGATTTGAACTCGTATCGTCGTGTCCACATCCTGCGACGATAACCATTACACCACGAGTTTATATGCTGTTAAAATCAATCAATTAATCAATCAATCAATTAATCAATCAATCAAAACAGTTGTTGGCTCACATTCAGTGGGCCGTTCTACCCCCGGATGGTTCTGCTGGGTGTGCCTCGGCACTGAAGATTTCCTCCGGCCTCAGGGGGCCATCTCCCCAGGCTTTTACCCCCTTCGGTGGAGTTAGGTTTATTGCCTGGTGCATGAGGCACCCCTAATAAGGGGAATGCGGACAAGGCTGAAGGTATTTTTTGGCCTTGCCGGACGCGTGTGGGCTTCGGCACTGCGACCGGATCCACCTTAAAATCGGCCTTGTGCCAAATCGTACGTTGGTGGGACTTATGATAAATATCGGGAGTCTAAATTCTTGCATTACTTTATAGCTGACGTCATCACTTGATAATAAGTAACTTTAACCTTTCTACAAACTTTACAAAATTGTAAGCAAATACTTACGTCAATGTTATGTTCTCATACATATTTAATTTTATCAAGCAACAAAAGAAATAAAATTAATGATATTTTTTTTTCAGAAGGCTGACACGTCTTTAGATTATGAGGTTCAAGGCTGCATTTATAAATCAGGTTACCTTCTTACACTCTGTCGCAAGTATCCAAAGTATCTTCTTATGCGCGCGCGCGTGTGTGTGTGTGTGTGTAAAATTGTACACACAATGGATTTCAAAATCTGGTTTGGGGGTTTCTTTTATGACAAATTTTCCGTACAATTTCAACTTTGATGACCTCCTGGCCAAGCCCAACCTGACACCTACAAAAATAAGGCGCGCCTTTCTGGTGACACGCCTCTACCTCCAACTATCAGTTGCTATAGCTGACGTTCTTGTCGCTTCTATGCGTTTTTAGACCCAAGTGGGACAACCTACTGCAAATAACATTAATTCTATGTCGGTCACTATTTATATCATATCACCTCTCTCTCTCTCTCTCTCTCTCTCTCTCTCTCATTCAAACTTTATATTAACTTTCTACTTTGTCGAAACCTCTTTCCAAATATACACACAGTTTTGCAAATTAGACTCACAAGCCATGGCGAATTCGTCCTCCACTAGAGTATCTATTATTGTGGCCTCAAACCAGACTAGGTTAAGTAAACATCTTCTGATGTTGCTATTAAGTTCAGTGTTTTTCTTGCCTCATTAGATTAAGGACCACAGAATTAGATAATCAATCTCGAAAAGGAAGAAATAAAAGGATCAAATGTATCTTCTAAGTGGGTACAAGTCGTGGCTTCTTATATATTTTCATAGGTGTCAGTTGTGGACAGCAGTCAAGTAAGTTATTTGACACCACCATTTACCAGCAGGTCATTTGCACCCACTTGGATCGGGCCTTCTTATCAAAGTCGAGGCATCATCGAATGCCTCTTACTCGATAACATTATGAATGGTATTGAGTTGCTTGAAAGAAGGGAAGATATTTAGTCGTGTCTCCACTCTCCAAGGACCGATATTAGCATAAGTGTATCATTGATATACTAACACTGAATAAACGGAAGGAAAGACCAAAAAAGCTCATTTACACATACAGAAACATTTGAGGTATACACACAGAGTTCAATGGGCGAGTTGTCATTTAAATTATGCAAAGATGCAAATAACACTAACATCTCACTTTATCAGTTATATTTACGAAAATAACATGAACATATCTTGAAATACTATAGATTTAATTTATTCAAAGAAATCGTCATTGGCTTCAACCACAGCCTCCAGACGACGTCAAAATCTCTTGTAGGCCTTTCAGATGGTCTCCTTCATTCAATTAGTAAATGCTGCTGTTATCCTTGCCTTCAAGTTCATATTTGGTGTTGCAAAAAGTTTTGCACTCTTCACATAGTAATCAAAAGGATTGCAACCAGGGGAGTTGGGACGAAAGATATTACTGGTGATGTGGTCGCAGAAATTTTCTCACTGCTAACACTGGGTTCTTCTGCTTGTGTGACATGATGCAGTGTCCCGTTGCCAAACGAAGAATCTTTCAGCAGTCACCCTCTCGATCCAGGACTGAACTATTACCTCCAGGCATTTGATGTAGGCTTCTGAGGCAATGTGGGAAGACGAATGGAGGCATAATGTCACCATCGCTAGTGACCCCCTCTAACCCCATGATGTGGACTGGGTGTTTGGTTTTCATCAACATGAAAAGGAATCTAGCCTCAGGTTGACACCCTGAACCTTTCAGCATGAATGCTATGCAGTACAGCATACCGTGTGCAAAATTTTGGTGGAATGAATTACGTCATGGCACTGCTTTTCTCACAGATAGTGCCCGCCTGACTGTAGTTTACTGCACAGTAGACAAAATCTGAGACAAATAAAGCACATGAGTGAAATTAGTCCCTCACAATAGTATTGAAAGGAATATACAAATGTGACCAAGAAATAAAATGTGCACATATTGTTTTACGAACAAACAGTATGTAAAATGAAAAAAGGCTTACTTGATCATGATGGACAGTTAAAGGGTTATAACGATGTTGGGTTTACTGGTGAATAGCTAGTCAGGAGATAGTCTCTACTGTTCAAAGAACAGAGGCAAAAGAAAATGAGAATAGATTTCTGAACGTCATGTGACAGTTTATGAGCCACCAAAGGATACTCATTCCCAAAAGGAGACAATTAGTCATTATCTTCGGGCAGCAGCAAGTACTGCACCATCTTCATGGCTAGAATGCCTTTAGTGTAATTCGGCAACTATTTATAATGATATATTCGGTAATTAGACCGCCGACACAATCTTCCTATTTCTCAGCTTACTTAAGTACCCTAAGCGAATACTCATAGTTCTGAGCTTTTAATTGGACGGTAAAATCCAACTCACTTCCACTGAAGAACACATTATTTTTATCTATACGCAAAAAAAAAAAAAAAAAAAAAAAAAAAAAAATCAGCAGAATAACAACAATAATGTAAGAATAACAACAGTTTATTGTGCTAGTTTTATCTTTTCAGCATGAACGAACAAAAATAATTGAATGTTATATTTATTGAATAACAATAAAATGAATTGACAATAGGTCAGTAGGGAAGGACTAAAATGAATCAGTAATCAAAGTCGAGATTTTATGAAAACACCAGCTTCATCTTTCTTTTTTTTTTCTTTAGCTTTCCTAAATTGTAGACACTATCGCACGATTTGTTTTATTTCTATTCAATAGTATACGTACATATATGTATGTGTATCTATGTTTTCGACAAGCGTATGTACAATTCATTTATCTATCTATCTATCTGTGTGTGTGTGTGTGTGTGTGTGTGTGTGTGTGTGTGTGTGTGTGTGTGTGTGTGTGTGTGAGAGAGAGAGAGAGAGAGAGAGAGCTTGTACATCAGATGAACACAACATCTGAAACAATAAAACGTTATATTTATTCATATATTAAATTTTTGCCTGTATTACAGTATTTTTCAAGTTCATGATGCGTTGCGTAGAGCTGCAGTTGCAGACAAAAGAACTTTGAAGTCAATAAAACAGTTACAGTTATTGTCACTATAAAATGACATGACCGAAGAGATTTATTAATTTCGTCAAACATATTTGTAGATTAGATTTTATAATCATTTAAAGATTTAACATGATATCAATTTTGTATACACCATTATTTTGGATAGAACCGGTAAAGTACTAGTAACATTATATGCGTACGTCTGATGTATAAACATTAAAATTAAACTGAAAATTGAACTATATAAATATTCTGTTTCATTCTTAAACAAAATCTCTTTGTGTACTGAAAGCATTTCAGGAGATAATTACATAACTTCTTGTCTCAGGTTGTATTTGGTTTATTGCGTTCTGGACGTTCGAGATAAACGTCATTACCATTGATGTGTGTGTGTGTGTGTGTGTGTGTGTGTGTGTGTGTGTGTGTGGTTCGAAGGTGAAGTATATATGTATGTGTACCTCCACGTTTGTATTCATATATACAGGTGTGTGAACTGAGTTAAATAGTATTCCTCATCGGTGCAGTTGTCTTTGTTGATGTGTGAATATGTCGGTAAGATAAAACACACACACACACACACACACACACACACACACACACACACACACACACACACACACACACACACATATGCACGCGCTCGCATGCGCGTATCTATCTATCTATCTATCAGTAGCGACTTTTGGTTATCAATGTTACACCGGCCCACGATTTTAACATTATTTACTACATATATAATTTAGAAGAATTTTACCGCATAACAATATTTTTCTCAATATAATTCATCAAATCTCTGTGCTTGTGCCGGTTAGCCCAGTTGATACTTGACAAGCGACCATCCTACAAAAACTAAAACGCTATTTTCTTTTTATCTGTTGTATTTTTCAAAATAAGCACTCCCAGGTGTGGTTCAATTGACAACTCATCTGATCCACTTTTAACCTGCCATCTTAAATTTTCTCAGTCGCCACTAAAATCTTTGATGTTAACATCTCAATGTCTGGGTTAGCGGAAACAGGTCATAGACCCACAGACCCTCTCTCCTACATATCCTTCTCACACAGCCTCAAAACTTAAATAGATAGGGCTCAAATTTTTGGCCCAACGTTGTATTATCAAATTTTCTTCATATGATATTTTGATAAACATAATCTATAGTAAAATTTTAGCTGTTGAAACAAAAATATTTTCTTTCAAAAAGAAGGTGTAAAACATATTTGAGATTTTTAAAGATTCATTATTTCAACCGGAAACCTATTCCTCTGGATCATGTTATTAGAAAGATTTCGGTTAGTTTTTTAGGACTGACTTTCAGGGGTTCGAAATAACTTGACAAGTTTATATTTTTCCTCTTCATTGTAACATTATAAACAATGCCTGCAAAATTGATCTAAATCAAGATTATAAGACATAAAAATAAAACAAAACTATAAAATTTGGAATTTTAAGATAATTATTCATAACAATTCGAATCAAGATGTTGAGTCCAACCAAAGTAAAGGACAAATGAGATAATTTTTATTGCTTCTAAATAGATGGACTTTAAAGAATAGATCTTCATCGGACTGAGCCCGGAGTCACTACTGAATATATATATATATATATATATATATATATATATATATAGGTTTGGTTTGGTTTCTCTGTTTAATGGCATATCAACCTTTGAAGGTTATTTAATGCCAAAGCTATTCTCCTCGAAGAACAGTAGTTGTACTATTTAACCCATAGCTGGGAGGATAAGGGGGTTCGTACCTTTCCCAAGGGTATTTGCCCGAAAGTGAACGTATATATATATATATATATATATATATAATGTGATGCTAATAGAATGAGACATAAATAGATGCATAGATACCAAGAAACTAAGACACATAGATAGATAGATTGATACCAACAGACTGCGATTTTTGTAGATCATCACAATCATCATAAATGTATGCCAACATCATAGATTCCTTTTACTCTCTCTCTCTCCCCCTCTCTCTCTCTCTCTCTCTCTCTCTCTCTCTCCATTGCTCTCGATAGGCCATCGCTCTTGGTAAGTCTTCTAGACGGTATATGGAGTTCAATCAGAGCTAAGTTTGTGTTGGTCGACCAACACTGGTTTGTCGATGTCAGTTTGAGTCTCCTTAGGAACATCGTTTATGAGTTTAAAATATACCTGCAAATTTTAGATTAATATTGTTATTTTAGAGTTATTCCGAACAGATAAGGTAGTATGGAGGACTAGGGTAATTTTTTTTTTTTTAAGTTGAATTTAATAGACTTGTATATGTGGAACACAGTATCCTACGTGTATGTACTTTTAACCAAGTTATATAAAGCGTATTTTTTTTAAAATGTTAACATTTCTATGGGTGTTCCTTTATGATATTATTCAAAAGTTCCAACATATTCACCATCCTTGTCAACTCATCATTGGAATCATCTTCCAGTGGTCTACGTACGAGTAATACCAGTTATGCTCTTCTCATAAAGATACTCCCGTAGAAATATAAATATTTTAATCACTTGTAGGATATTCCAATAATGTTTTGACAGGGACACTAAATATGTAGAAACTGCTTGAAATTATATAATAAATGTGCTCCCATTAGGGTGTTAATTTTTTTTAAACCCCTGTTTATGTACACACGTGCAAATCTTCAATTTGGATGGAACGCATATTGGATCATTTTTCTCTTATTTTGTAATATATGCAGAAATACAAAATATATTCATGCATAAGTACAAACAATTTTAAATAGATCCTAACAACCTCTCAACTTAGTTTAATTAAGGAAAGAAAAAACAAAACATAGCAACCATTTTAAACCTATGTAATCTAAACGGTATAACTTACTTGCAATTAATTTAATTTTCTCGTTTTTTGTTTTTTTTTGTTTTTGTTTTTTTTTTTTTGTTTATTTTGTGACAATTTGAAATGTATCAAAACTATATTCAAATCTGTCATAGTTTTATGGTGTTTTTAAGCTTCTTTTTCATTGTTTTATGGGACGCTTGCAGCGAAATGCTTATCATCGTAGTAAATGGACTCGGCTATCCGAGTTCAAGTCCTGAACAAGGTTGTATTTTTCATAACGCTAATACTCTTTGGAAAAGTATGAATCCAACTACTCTCCCTTCATCAACGGGTAGTTGAGCAGGTTGGGCTCTTTAACTTCGGTATGGCAGCCATCCTCAAAAAAGGAAAATTCTATATTCTAATCAGTTGTAGATGCTGAGAGAGATGAGCACCGCCAAGTTGTTCGTGCCCAAGACACGTAACACGTGGCGCCTCCACGACAAATATTGGATCAGTAAGATACATGGTTTAACTTAAAGAAAAATTGAAAAACAAAGTAATCAAAAGTGAAGAGTTTATAGCGAAGAAAAATCAACATTAAACGTTTCTGCTTTAATAAACGTTCATCGGGACTTTAAAACCGAAACGTTTTAACGACGGCTTTCTTTCACAATAAATTCTTCACTTTTAATTATTTTGTTTTTCAATTTTCCTCTATACTGTCTGATTTCTTTGCATTATTTACTTCTATGGCTTAACGTTCAACAACTGTTATAAGGCTTTTTATATTTTAGAACTTTACATAAAAGCATTCTTAAAATACCTGAAGAGAGACTCTTCACAGTAGTAACACCTGGAGTATATATATATATATATATATATATATATATATATATATTTAAAAGTAAATATGGATAAAATCCGACAGTATAAAGGTAGCAGAAAAACATAATCCAAATAGATGAATATATTATGATGTAAAGTCGACGTTAAAGTTTCGGTTTGATATCCAGTCCTGATGATGGTTACTGAAACCGAAACGTTAACGTCGACTTTACATCATAATATATTCACCTATTTGGATTATGTTTTTTCTGCTATCTTCATACTGTCGGATTTTATCCATATTTACTTTCATACTGTCTTTTCTGAAAAACAAATACCAAATACATTCTGACGTAACATTTAACATGGATGATTCCAAACGATCTATACATATGAAAAATAACTCGTTGTTGCGTATTTCTCAATAAACGGGAGGTTTTATCAGGTTCCTTTGGGAAATCCAACATTTTCAAATATGTTTCCTCGTGCCAGACACGTTCTAATGACTTTTGAATTATGAACGCTATGTGCACGTTTATGTATCTTTTCGTTGTACATTTCTCATTTTGCTCCTGCAATCTCAGCAAGCATCCATCACTATGAATTATATCCACTAAGCTTTTTCTAAATTCCATCCACAGGGATTAAAAAAGAAAGAGTCAATCGAATTTGCTGATGATAATTGATATTCGACGGAAATGTTTTTCTGCCGATTCTTTGATATTTTACTGATCATTTTCTGGTTTTGTCGTTCTTTTCCTTTTACCGAACATTTTCTTGTTTTGTCCTTATTTTCTTGTTTTACCATTCTTTTCCATTTACAAAATTACTTATTTTACCATTCTTTTCCTTTTACCGAACATTTCCTTGTTTTGTTATTCTTTTCCTTTTACTGGCCATTTTCTTGTTTTGTCCTTCTTTTCCTTTTACCAAACATTTTCTAGTTTTGCCATTCTTTTCCTTTTACTGACCATTTTCTTGTTTTGTCCTTCTTTTCCTTTTACCAAACATTTTCTTGTTTCGTCATTCTTTTCCTTTAACCAAACATTTTCTAGTTTTGCCATTCTTTTCCTTTTACTGACCATTTTCTTGTTTTGTCCTTCTTTTCCTTTAACCAAACATTTTCTAGTTTTGCCATTCTTTTCCTTTTACTGGCCATTTTCTTGTTTTGTCCTTCTTTTCCTTTTACCAAACATTTTCTAGTTTTGCCATTCTTTTCCTTTTACTGGCCATTTTCTTGTTTTGTCCTTCTTTTCCTTTTACCAAACATTTTCTAGTTTTGCCATTCTTTTCCTTTTACTGACCATTTCTTGTTTTGTCCTTCTTTTCCTTTAACCAAACATTTTCTAGTTTTGCCATTCTTTTCCTTTTACTGACCATTTTCTTGTTTTGTTCTTCTTTTCCTTTTACCAAACATTTTTTTGTTTCGTCATTCTTACTCTTTTACCGAAAATATTCTTTTTTTTGTCCTTCTTTTCCTTTTACCAAAACATTTCTTGTTTTCACTTTTTTTTCTTTTACCAAGCATTTTCCTGTTTTGTCCTTCTTTTCCTTTCACCAAACATTTTCTTGTTTCGTCATTCTTATCCTTTTAACAAAAATTTTCTTGTTTTGCCCTTCTTTTCTTTTTACCGAACATTTTCTTGTTTTGTCCTTTTTTCCTTTTACCAAACATTTTCTTGTTTTGCAATTCGTTTCCTTTTTACCAACTACTTTCTTCTTTTGTCCTTCCTTTCCTTTTACAGAACATTTTTCTATTTTTGCCGATCTTATCCTTTTACCAAATATTTCCTTGTTTTCCCATTCTTTTCCTTTTACCAAACATTGTCTTGTTTTTTCCTTCTTTTCCTTTTAACAAACATTTTCTTGTTTTGTCCTTATTTTCTTGTTTTCCCATTCTTTTCCATTTACAAAATTACTAGTTTTGCCATTCTTTTCCTTTTACCGAACATTCTCTATTTTTAACATTCTTTTCCTTTAACCGAACATTTTTTGTTTTGCAATTCGTTTCCTTTTTACCGACTACTTTCTTCTTTTGTCCTTCCTTTCCTTTTACAGAACATTTTTCTATTTTTGCCGATCTTATCCTTTTACCAAATATTTCCTTGTTTTCCCATTCTTTTCCTTTTACCAAACATTGTCTTGTTTTTTCCTTCTTTTCCTTTTAACAAACATTTTCTTGTTTTGTCCTTATTTTCTTGTTTTCCCATTCTTTTCCATTTACAAAATTACTAGTTTTGCCATTCTTTTCCTTTTACCGAACATTCTCTATTTTTAACATTCTTTTCCTTTAACCGAACATTTTTTGTTTTGCTATTTGTTTCCTTTTACCGACCAATTTCTTGTTTTTCCTTCTTTTCCGTTTACTGAACATTTTCTTGCTTTCTCCTTCTTTTCCTGTTACTAAACATTTTCTTCATTTGTCATTCGTTTCCTTTTACCGAACATTTTGTTTTGTCCTTCTTTTCCTTTTACCGAACATTTTCTTGTTTTGTCCTTCTTTTTCTTTTAACATTTTAAAGCTATTCATTTAGAAACATTGAAGATTTTGTAAATGATTGTTTTTGATACGTTTACTGATTTTCCATAATTGATTACATCGTAAGAGTTTTCTAATGCCAAATAATTCTCCTTCATTGTATCTCTCATGAGAATCGATGTTTATTGGTTGTGCTCAGTTTATCTCCAAATGATATGCGACGGGTTGTACTGGACTACATGATATAAGAAACAAGGAAAAACCCCTAACCTGGCTTATCATCAATCGCCTGCGATGGATTGTCTTTTTTAAAGCCTAAAAGTCTCCAATCGCTCAGTTATTTAGCCATATCGAATGGTGGAGAGGATGAGAAAATAGGTTTTTGTTTTTTCCAAGTGAGTGCTAACTACATCAGGCCAAGTTTAAACTTTGCTCATTGATGTATTCTCTCTCTCTCTCTCTCTGTATGTGTGTGTGTATGTGTGTGTGTGCCGGAACCGCCTCACGCACCTAAAATTTTGAGGAGACCTGTGTTAAGTAAAAATGAACGTTTTCAATTATTTTTATATTTTTTAAACACTTTCCCTAATGAACAGACAAAATCAAAGGCAATAACTGGATTTTATATGCTTTTAAGAAAAAAGCCAATAATTCATTTTTAACAAAGGATTGTTTCTGAGAATTCGCAGTTTGTGTGAAATCTCAATTTTCCTCTGGCTTCTATTGCAATAAACTGTCAGTTTATATATAAGCTGACTCGCTATCAGTAGAAATCGGAGCGTCTAGCCACGGATGGTTTCTTTCCAACACAGTTATTTTCTCACTGCTATTAAACGGAAGAGTGTTTTTTGAAAGTAATCTGACACGATGCAGGTGTATGTCTTTATAACTGTGACTCCTTTTCTAGTATCCTTTCCCTTTGAACAGATATTGAGGATGGTAGAAGATTTTTTACGGGGTCAGACATTTGGACATGTTTAACAATATATCAACAGCCATCGTGAGGGAAAATAATCAAGAATCGTGAACTGCAACGCAACCTAAAATTGGTATTCGGTTTGTTTGGCATTTTATGTAATTAGAAAAGGAATTTAAAGAGAAAAGGAGAATAACGTTCAGTTTAGTTTAACGAAATTTAGCATAAAACCTTATACTTAAATCATTCACATTTAAAATATTGCCTACCCTTTCGATAGGGCATAGAATTAGCTGACTTTATCCCTTGCAGACGAAAAAAAGCAGCAATACAAAAAGTGTAAACGTAAGTGCACAAAGAATGCTATTATTTACCTCTATGCATAAGATAACCCTGAACGGGTTGAAATGCTGTTAAAATCAATCAATCAAGTGAAATATTGTTATCATCGGTGACAAATTTGAATGAGAATCGATAACTTGTTTGTCAAAAAGACATTAAAATAACAAAGCAGATTTTATGTTAGGATATCGGTCTTTCATTAATATAACATTTATAAATGTAAGGAATATTTTCCTAAATATTCCGTTTTTTTAGAAGATCAGTCATTTCTTTGAGAGAAAAAATTATTACATCCCTCCGTTGTTGTAAAATTGGAAACATCCATTCCTTAATATCTACACATATTTGGTTGGAAAATAATTGGATTCCTACCTTTACCCATGGATGTTAGCATTATGAGAAATGCAAACAGTCTCGTTCAAGATTTGAACTCGGGTCGCTTGGTTTATTTCCTATACCTACAACCGTTACAACACAAGCATTACAGTCCCCAGTAATTATGACCCTGGTAATCTTCATCATTTAGTAGACCACATATTAGAGAATTTGATTTTTCGTAAAGAAAAATTTCATATATACTTGTGATAGTAAATTTTTGATTGTTGAACCGGTATCATATTTCATTTTTTTTCTTTTAATTTTCAGTCACGCTTGAAGAAAAAGATTTTTTAAAATACTTTGCATAAAACAAGCCTTATAAATTATCGAAATTTTCAAGCGTATTTAGAAATTTCCATTCTTATAAATCGTCTTATATTGAGTAATTGTTGATATAATTTTCTCTTTGAGATTAATATCTAAAAAATGATATGGTAGTTGTTCTTGTTTTGAAATCTTGTATCAATAGGTGACAATGTATAAATTGGTTCAATAATTAGAATACTGAAATGAAACTTTTGAATTTAACAACTATTTAACAAACTGTCAATTCACTGAAGTACTGAAGAAAAATATCCCATGTCAAATGTCACAAAGAAAAAATACGGAAAAACTCAAAAGATAAATGAGAATGTTGAACAGTACTTCTATTATGTTAAAGGCTTTCAAAAATAATTCTTTAAAAAAGATCAATAGAGGTTTTCAGTACTGTTATAAATCTTGTGGGGTTTATTCAAATATTACCTGATACCTTCTTGATTAACACTCGGCATTATAAGGTATGGATCAAGGGTAAAGTGGAGCAATCCAGGGAATGGAGTGGCGCCCTCCTCTACACCTCGCTGTCGTAGCTCTTGAAAAGGTCGCCTACTTTACTTACTTTTAGACTGGGGAGCCCCGAAGACATAATGGCTAAAGTGCATGACTGCAGCCTTGAAGTAAGTGAGTTCGAATTCAAGTTGCGCTTTTACGTTCACTTTTGAGCTAATACCCCAAAGGAAAAGTATAGAAAACCCTTTATTCCACAAGCTATGGGTTAAATAGTATTACAGCTATTCTTCCATAAGGATGGCTTTGGCATTAAATAACCCACGAAGGTTATTACGCCATTAAACAAAGAAACCGAAACCATAATCTAGACAGTATCACGCTTATAGAGAAAAAGACATTTTCCCGGTTCTCTTTGGTAAAATGATTTCTCATGTAGAAAGACTCGTGAATGTAACGGCTGTTATTATTTACTGATAATCAAGACGTAATACCAAAAATTAAAGCTTCCTTATAATATCAAAGTAACTGCTTGTGTGTCGTAATAATATAAACACACAGTCAGTAAAACCAATATCTAAGCATAAAGATATCAAAGTGTGAGGAAGTCTATCCATTATGACAATTCCAATATCCGTTTGTGAATCGCAAAACGCTGAACCATAAATGGGTTTATGGTGCTTGGGGTGTAACCGCTATCGTCATAGGAAATAGACTCATTGACACGAGTTCAAATCCTGAACGAGGCTATTTGCATTTCGAATATCGCTAATAATCATGGGAATAAGTATAAATCTATTTTCCCCTTACAGCTATGGGTAA
The DNA here is from genome assembly GCA_963585895.1 of Sepioteuthis lessoniana. Taxonomy (NCBI): domain Eukaryota; kingdom Metazoa; phylum Mollusca; class Cephalopoda; order Myopsida; family Loliginidae; genus Sepioteuthis; species Sepioteuthis lessoniana. The sequence continues at coordinate 22,019,951 of OY757907.1, forward strand.
ATTGTAGCGTAGGTTGGGTTCTTTTACCTTGGTATGACAATACATTCAAAATCAGATAGATAAGATTAGAGACTCGGTGGAAGATAGACAATCTAGAATAGCCTGGCAAACAATAAACGAAGTGAGCAGAAGAAAGAACACAGCCAAAGCAAAACTTAAAGCAGCAAACCAACAAGAAAGAATAAAACTGTGGAAACAGCACTTCGAAAACTTACTTGGAAACCCACCAAAAATAACGCATGAACCAATCACCAGAATAATTAGCAAACAATTAGACATTAAACTAGGACCGTTCACACAAGAAGAACTCGACTCGGTTCTCAGAAAAATTAAGAATAGGAAAGCTGCAGGGCTGGACGAAATTCCCCCGGAAGTATGGAAACCAGACAATTCGACGACATACTGCTCCGACACTGCAACGCAGTATACAATCAAAATCCGATAGATAGATGGATGAAGGGATGCATACTCCCCTTCCCTAAAAAGGGGGACCTCGGATTAGCCAAAAACTACCGAGGCATAACACTTACATCCATAGCTGCCAAAATCTACAATGCCCTACTACGAAACCGAATAGAACCCAAAATCGACAACATACTTAGAAAAAACCAAAATGGCTTCCGAAGAAATAGATCCACGACCTCACAAATATTAACCATCCGCAGAATCCTTGAAGGTGTACGGGCAAAGAACCTACAAGCGACATTAATATTTGTCGACTTTACCAAGGCTTTCGACTCCATTCACAGAGGAAAGATGGAACAAATCCTACTAGCGTACGGCATACCTAAAGAAACCGTAGCGGCAATAACGATTCTCTATAGAGACACTAAAGTAAAAGTACGATCACCGGATGGAGACACAGAATACTTTGACATTGTAGCAGGAGTACTACAAGGGGACACGCTGGCCCCGTACCTCTTTATCATTTGTCTAGACTACGTACTTAGAACATCGATTGACAAAATCAAAGAGAATGGCTTCGAACTGACGAAGAGAAGAAGCAGAAGATACCCCGCAACAACAATTACCGACGCCGACTACGCCGATGACATAGCGATACTGGCAAATACACCTGACCAAGCCGAAACACTTCTGCATAGTTTGGAACGAGCAGCAGCAAGCATAGGCCTCCATGTTAATGCACACAAAACGGAATATATGTGCTATAACCAAACGGGGGACATCTCCACTCTAGAAGGAACCCCACTTAAACTAGTAGACAAATTCACATACCTAGGAAGCAGCGTCGAATCAACTAAAAAGGACATCGAAACGAGGTTAACGAAAGCATGGACAGCTATCAATAGGCTATCGATTATATGGAAATCAGACCTAACCGATAAAATGAAACGCAGCTTCTTCCAGGCAGCGGTCACATCGATACTGCTATATGGATGCACTACATGGACGCTAACAAAACGGATGGAGAAGAAACTAGATGGCAATTACACAAGAATGCTGCGTGCAATCCTGAACAAGTCCTGGCAGCAACACCCCACAAGACACCAACTGTACGGCCACCTGCCCCCTATCACGAAATCTATCCAAGTTAGACGAACCAGACATGCAGGACACTGCTGGAGAAGCAGAGATGAACTCATAAGAGATGTACTCTTATGGATCCCCACACATGGCCGCGCAAAAGCAGGACGACCAGCTCGAACGTACATTCAGCAGCTATGTGAGGATACAGGTTGTTGTCCGGAAGACCTACCAAGGGCGATGAACGATAGGGAGGAGTGGCGAGAGAGGGTCAGGGATATCCGTGCTACCAGCACGAGATGATGATGATGATGATGATGATGACAACCGGTCTAGGTGAAAGCAAACTGAATACAAACCAGTTGTAAACCTGGAAAGGGATAGGCTCCGCCAGGTTATTCATGCCCAAGATACACTAAGGTTAAGGAACCAAAGATAATTCTGCGATGAAAATGAGTCAAGTAAGAATTTGGTTTGTGTGGGGGTTAAAAGTCAGCAATGTCAATCAAACTATTGTAATTGATCTTTTTTTCTTTGTAACTTATTGAATAAATAATTGCATGATTGAATTGCATGGGTTAGTTAATGGACGAAGGTTCATGTTTGTTTTGGGTTTTTTTTCTTTCAGTATGTGGAGCAGATGCCACTTCTAATAATGTGACATGTGTGACCGACATTAACTTTCACTAGTTGATTTAGTTTCAACTACAACGCCATCTGTTGAGTGAGCTACTAACGAAAAAACTTTAACACAAACATAAAACAGTTTGAAATATAATTAATTAAATGAGTACATGTAAGCTTCACAGACTATGTCGTACACATCATGCGAAATATGATAAATGTGGATGAAACAACAGAGATACAAATATACATATGATGTGAATAATAAGTGAATATTGGAGAGATCCTGTGGCGTAGTGGCTAAAGTGCAGGACTTCAACCTCGTAGTAAATAAGTTCGAACTACAGTCACGCTATTACGTTCCTTTTTGGACAAATACCCTTGGAAAAGGTATGAACCCCCTTATCCCTCCAGCTATGGGTTAAATAGTACCACTAATGTTTTTCTATAAAGATGGCTTTGGCATTAAATAACCCATGAAGGTCGATATGCCATTAAACAAAGAAACCAATCCAAACCAAAAGTCGATACATAAACCTGCTGAATTAGTCGTCTAACTTCGATCGCAAAGATGTTTAAAGTAACAGAAAAATATCCAACATCCCTTTTTCTTATTTTATTTTTCTAAACAACGAATGTTTACAATCTTTTTTGGTAATCAAAACACCGAACGATTACTGACATTGTTAATAGGTACGATAAATCAACACAAAATAAAAAGGAAAACGAAAAAAGAAAAAAAAACCCAGAAGATTATATATTCTATCTCATCCAATGAATTTGATTTTCTTCAATGAAAAATTTCACCAAGTTTGATGAAGAAGTATTTTTTTCAAATTTGTACGACACTAAAGATACTTATCGATTAAAAAAAAATTTGCCTGTTATCCGGATTGTTAATCATAACAAAGCAATAACAATAATCATCTAACATCATCAACTTGAAGACCTACTAATAAAACTAATATTGTTGAATAAATTATTCTACTAAATTAAATAACTCGTTATTGTTTCTAGAAGATTGGAATTTGAATTCTGTATGATTAGTGACGTCTTGCAAGCAACATGGCTCCCTTTGAATATTGTTCTTTAATAGAGATCTCATCTCGATTAAGGTTTCCTTTCCCTATAAGAAACAAATTTTTTGTTAAAATTTTCCCTTAGTCCAATAAGAATTCATACCAAATTTGGTCGCTGTCTATCAAATGATTTGGCGTCTCTGTTATCGTCGTGGGACTGTGAACTTGGCAACACATGTCCAAATCATGAACGAGGCTTTTAGCATTTAACATAGCGTTAATATCCTTGGGGAAAATTATGATTTCAACAATTCTCCCTCCAGCTATAAGTAAATACTAAGACTCTTTAACTTTAGCATAGCAACAGGTCTAAGAGTAAGAAAACTTCAAACCAGCTGTAGACATAGAAAGGCATTAGCTCCGCCAGGCTATTTCTACCTAAGACACGCTTTATGAATACCACCCACAGGATCAAATCAGGTTATGGAACTAGTGACCAGATGTGACAATATGACTTCCTCTGTTTCTAGGTGCAGATAAATGCACTGATGCATATGTGTGTAGTTGTGAATATGACCATATAAGTAAGTGTAGGTATATATATGTCAATATAGGAGTTGGTCAGATGTGTGGGTGTGTAAGTATTCGATATCAGTGTAGGCATGTTGTCAGAGGTGTGTATGTAGGGATAAGCATGTCTGTATGAGTATGTGTGTGTGAATAACGAGATGTGTTGGGAGTAGATATGCCTATGCAGCTGTTTATTTTTTTTTATAGCCAATAAATACATTAAATAAATACAAAAAGTAAACGATAGATGGCTGTGATAATGAGAGAAACTCATTCAGTCAATGAAACTATTTAATAATATAGTATAAAATATTATTAAAAAGACACTATGAAACTATATTAATGATTTGTTAGTGATCTATTGACGTCGAAATAGTTTGATATAGAACTACGAAATATGTATACTGTTGTAACCTCTCTGAACTTTAAATAGCCCAACTTTAAATAGCCCACTGCACATATAGCAAAGACCAATCGAAATCTCAACCGCTTCCACGAACCCACCTCCGAGACAAACGCGAAAGACAAAAAATTTTGAATCTTAAAGATATTTTCCGACCAATCAGAAACCGTTAAGCAACTTTCAACCAATATTTTCCTACCAAACAAAAACCGTTGCGTGACTTTCAGCAAAGTCAAATTCTGAACCAATCCAAGCCACTTTGACAGTATTTAAGAGGATCCTGATCACAACACAATCAAAGAGATACCGAAAAATCAGAAAATAGCAGTTACAGAAACAGTAGTAATAGCAACAGCAGCAGCAAACTTCAAAGAGATGTCCATCGATCACTATGCTGCAGCAGTAGCAACGTCAATTTCAAAGAGATGCTGAACGATCATTAAGAAGATGTGACTGGCTACAATATCCAATAAAATATAAATTTAATACATAATGCGATCACAACCAACTTTGTTATGTGTTAGCATTTAACAACCAAATACGATGAGATGGTGAGGTTCCAATGATGCTGGAGCTTTGGGGAATGTGGAGCACCCCTTCATTGCCACCGCTCCCAGGTCCACTCTGGCCCAGTGTCGTAGCACCTGATAGGGCCCTATCTATGGGTTAAATAGAACTAATCGGCGTACTTATGCAAAACTGAATTGTTTGAATTAGAACTGTTTTTAACAATGAAACTGCGTTCTTACGCTAAACTGAATCATTTGAATTAGAGCTGTTTGACTAAACAGAATAGTTTGAAATAGAAATGTTTTTGACTATTAAACTGTGTACTTATACTAAATTGAATTGTTTGAAATAGAACTGATTATCGTATGATAATGGATTTGGCATTAAATAATCGACAAAGGTTGATATGCCATAAAACCCAAACAACTAATGAACCAAATACGATGATAAATAACTACAATCCTGTACGTCAACCTTTTTTTTCAAATCTCAAACACGTTTCATCGTTATTGTCGTAGTACTTTTCACTTTTTTTCCGTTCAGCTGGAATTATTGGACCCTAAAAACTACATTCGTAATAGGCCTATACCCACTTGTCAGTACAATAGCCCCCGAAATAATACTTATTGGGCCATAGGATAGGCTTTGTTGTAAAAAAAAGGTTATTCCTCACCAGGAAGATAGTCTCATCGTAAGGGGATTTTTAACAGTTGAAATTAATAATTAGGATTATCATTATTGCTGTAAGACTTAACCAATCGAACAGGATTAAAATTTTCAAACTTCAAACTTCAAAAGAAACAAAAATTAACGAATTATTTGTTTTATCAAATAATTATTTACAATTGATTATTCATTACTAATTAGATTTATATATAGTTTTTTTAAGCTGGAGATTCTAATAATTACGAAGCGTTATTGTTTAAGAATTAACAATACAGATAAAAAAGAAAAATGTTTAGTCGATAAATTTCTTAAGTGTCACTCTCAAATTGAAATTAAAATTACGGCACAATATTCGGTTCATAAGATAATGTGAAATTATAATAGTTAAATCTCTTTTCTGTTTTGTGACTTTTTCTTTTGTATGAGGGTTGCTGAAAAGTTCTTAGGTTAACCAGGCACTCACATAGAATGCAACTAAATGAGGTTAATTTTTCAACATCGTCCCCTTTGCTGCCCAGATATTACATCCATCAGTGTTGCTGTGTTTGGATCCCATTTGTCATCAACAGCAGATATAAAGTCATCATACAAACTTTTCAACCTGTGAACCTTTCAGTCCACCATCGGAATAGCAATTACTTTTTGTAACAGTAAATTGGTATTATTTTGGAAAAAAAAAATGAACGAAGAGATTTTAAGCATTTGTCTGTCTCGTCGTATCTCTGTATAACAAACATGGATGTGTTATGTTCCTCCTATTAAATGAAAATTTTTTCAATCAGTCTCATCAGCGTTTTCATTTTTTTTTTTTTTGTTTATACATTTCATTTATTTGCCCTTGGTCCAAGAAGTTATGTAAGACTATTTCATAATGATAATCCGAAAACATTCTAAGGAGAGTTTCTGAGGTGTAGTAGTTTATTGTAAAGTGGCTCGTACCACGTGACTTACGGTATCGTGGAGGTATAAAAGACGTCGTGTTTCTGAAGCACAAGAGGGTTCTGCAAGATCTCGGTCAGTAGTAAGAACAACTTCGGACGTAACACTAACAGCACGAGACTTATAATATTTGTTAGACTGTACCACATCAGTTGATAAATAATTATCTCATTATTTCGCAGTTTATCTCTTTCTTACCACGATACAACATGGTTAAAGGGTCAGACTGCGACATCGTAGTGAGTGAGTCCGAACTCCAGTTGTTATACTACGTTCACTTTCGGACTAATACCCTTGGGGAAAGGTATGATCTAATTATTAGTTTGCTATGGGTTAAATAGTTCCATTATCGTTCTTCAAGGATGGCTTGAGCATTAAATGACTCACGAAGGTTGAGATGTCATTAAACAAAGAAACCAAACCAAAATTCATAGTTAGTAATGGCTCTATACAGTGTATCATAATATTGAAATATGCTGAAAAAATATGGATAATACATTGTCTGAAAATGCAATGTTGATATTTACAAACAACAATGTTTCTAAAAAGTTCTAGAACTTTCCAGGGTTATATAAATCCAATAGTTTCAAATAAAGCGAATCTGACACGAATAACACTTACCAGCTCAACATCAGAAGAAAATAATAAGTTTATTTGGGCACTTCAGCTGATTTTCTTTATATAAAAGAAAAAGGAAAATTGTTTTATATTTGTTGTTTCATCAAAACTAAATTGAACATTATCCGTTAGTGACGGTAGAAAACCCTTTTTTCCGCTGCTCTTCGGAGCCAAAACAAGTTTTAACCAGAAAATGCAAAAAAGAAGAGTAATAATTATGGCTTGGTTGGCTTTTTAGCTCAGTTTCGTCTTTTTCTTCTTAAACATGGAGTAAAGTTGGTTTGAATTAATTTTTCATTCTCCTAGACTGGTTTCTAACCAAAATTTAACAAGCCTAGTTTACCTATTTTCTCATAGTTGATAAGAGAACAGATGGATTCTTGCCTTTCCCAAGAGTATTAGTGTGAAATATAAACAGCTTCGTCCAGGATTTGAACTCAGTTCACTGATTCCATTTCTTACGACGATAACCGTTACCCTCTTATTAAAAGAGTATGATATATATATATATATAGATAGATATAGATATATAGTGTGGAATTAGAAGGAAACTCAAACCTAGTTAAATTGTCATGATAAATTTATTTCACCGGACTGATTGGGATATATATATATATATATATATATATATATATATATATATATATATATATATATATATATATATATATATATCTTTTTAGTTCCATTGTTATTAATTAATTTAGTGCTATCAGCACAGAGTTACCAAATGCGATACTCAAAAAATGAAAACCATGTTTTAATTGGTTGGTTGTAGCCAGCATGTGAAAAACAGCTCTATTAAAGAGAGAATGTCCCGCACCTATGAAAATTTTCCATAAAATTCTTTGGCTTAAGAGTAAACAACAAATTAGCTTTTGATTTTAGAACTGAATAGAAATTTAATTTTAATTTTATATTTTCAGACGTTGGCATTGAAAATACATTCATGCTATTCATATGAGCAACTAAGATGTAAATAAGGAAATCCTTTTCTTTTAAAACCCTAACCGCAACGTAAACTTTGGATTAACCGGAAGATTTTCGTTGAAAAATGAATCAAAACTCATGAAAGCTTGTTTTTCTCAACAAAAGTAGATTAATTAAAATGGCATGTCAAACCATCTAGAGTTATTTTATGACTAGAATTTTGTGAATCAAGTTCATTTTACGTTAATATTTGATTTTTTTTTTTGTGTAATTGTTTCTTAATTTTTATTCTTTTTCTGTCCCATCGAATACGAATATTTTTTAAACAAATCCACGTGGGTCATTTGGTTGGGTTGGGTTGGATTTTATGGCATATTAACCATTATACACAAGAGGACTTCCATGGGGCCTTCCAGAAGTTGTTGGAACGGTACAACAAGTGCACTGCAGCCAGAGGAGATTACTTCGAAAGGGACTAAAGTTTCATGTGTGTACTATCAATAAAAGTGCCTATACGAAAAAAGTCTAGAAACTTATTTTATGATCCTCGTAATATTCTTTTAAGACTAAAAACTAAACGAGTTAGTCTCTTCTGAGGGAATTCAGCTTTTAGCCTGTACCAATTCGTTTAACTGGCATTGAATTTATACGCTTAACTGAAAGAAAGAAACATTAATGATTTCGTTAATCATGGCACCTAAACGTGTCGCACAGGTTTAGAAACAATATCGATTGAATGTTTCCTGTCCTATTTCAGCTGTGGTCATGAACTGACCAAGAAGCATAACCAAGAAGCATAACTAACAACACAACGAATCTAAGACTTGCATATAATAGGCGCTCATTGTTTCTTATCTTTATGGCAAGCACTTTATTCACTCAGGGGTTTAATGTGTGCGCTTGCATGCAAAGAAAATGGTGATCTCGTGGGCCATTTTTATGAGTCACAAAATTGTCTTCTTTTTTCTTCGACGAGTCTTGATTATTTCTTTCGCCCGAAATCACTGAGCCGCTTTCTTTACCGGGTGTCTGCGCGCCCATTCGTCAGTGAGCTGCCCCCGTGTTTCTCCTTTGAATATCATGGAAGGCCGTTGTAGTGAGTTAAATGATATAGAGAGTGGTGTGAAAGGACGCGGGAAGAGCAGTCTGGCTTTTAACCAACGAGGAAAGGGTTGAAAGAAGATTGGAAGAATTTCATTTACTTTCGTTTCTTTTTTCTTTGTTATTAGTAGGATTTGGTCCACACACTCCATGGTGACCCAAGGGAAATAATTACGTCGAAAGGACGAGGTCGAATTAAAGAAAAAACGATAAAGTTGCTTTCAAAGAAAGAAAGGAGAACCGAAGTTGGGAAAGAAAACGTTTCTAAGTGGAATTAGTAGATGAAAGCAGAGGATATTGAAAGAAGTATAAAAAAAGAAATGAACAAAAAAGGGGCAGGTTCCAAAGATAGTCCTAGAAAATAGAAGTAAAACCTGTTTTGGTAAAAAAAAACAAAAAAAAAACAAAAAAAAAAAACAGCAAAACCCCGAAGAAACATTAGGACATTTAGAGGAAGAAGTGAGAGAATAAGCAGATATATATCAGTAAAAATGGGAGGATTTCAAAAAAGCAAGAGGAAATTAAATAAGGGTTGAATAGGAAAATGTTAATTTGCAAGAAGAGGTGTAATTCAAATGAAAGGGAATACGAGAAGAAATTTCGAGCTGAGATATTGCGAGATAAAAAAGAAAAAGAAAAAAAAGAATGATGTTTACGTGAAGAAATGAAGTTTGTTAAGTTAAAAAGAAAAGACGAGAAATGGAATGACTCAAAGTAAAAAAGAACGGAAGAAGCGGATTTGAATATAAACAGGGAATAGGAAAAAAATGTTGAATTAAAAAGGAAGGAAAAAAGAAATACCGAAAAGAGAAGAAAAGCGGGAATGGAAAAAAGAAATAAGCAAAATATCAATTTGGAAAGAAAGAGAATGAAATGAAAAAGTTTGTCGAATGTTTGTTTAAACTCTTGATAGAAAAAAAATCATAGCACGTTGAAGAATGAAGATTTGTAAAAGAACAAGAAAGAAGACCAAAAATAAAAATAGAGAAGTTTAATGAGAATATTAGACGAACAAAAACTGTAAAGAGCGAAAAGAACTTATGGAGAGAATAGTTTGGTCGTAAGCAGAAGTTATAAAATTGAAAGCACGGGAAGAGTAGGAATAGAGTGGAAAACAAGGTGAGTATAAAATAAACAAAAAACAAAAAAATAAAAGAATAACATAGGAAAAAAATCTTCTGGAAACAGAATAAAAGTTAGAATAACTTGTAAGAAGACTTGGGTGGAGGTGTGAAGAAGAAGAAGAAGAAGAAGAAGAAGAAGAAGAAGAAGAAGAAGAAGAAGAAGAAGAAGAAGAAGAAGAAGAAGAAGAAGAGGATGGTGGTTACTAGATTCAAACTAATGATCTGGGTGAAATATGATTAGCATTATAAAGTGTCACAAAATGCGATGAAATATATATAAATATAAAAATATACTGGGTATAATTCCTCAATTTTGTAGCTGTTTCATTTTGAAATTCTCCTTTTATTAGATGCATATCTTAGCTGATATGGAAACATTTCCTATCTTTCTTTCTTTTACAAGAGTCACCAATGTTATTTTGTTGCCTTTTAAAACAAATATTTCCAAATCTAATATGCAAAACGGAAATACTTATCTTCTGGTACTTAAATGTTTTCCCCCTGTTCAGAACTCTCATTTTTTGCTTAACTATAAAATACAGAATTCAGGCAATTGATATTGGCATAGACCAAGAGGAACCAAATGAGTAATGGATGGCAGAAGAAAGCCAGATTAGCAAACCATGTGACAGTTCTTCTGCAGTGCATGAATGATATACGTCATTGATGTAATGAACGAAAGGTTTTTTATGTCTTAGAGAATATCAAAGATTATTAAAATTATGATAATCACACACACACACACACACACACACACACACACACACACACACACACATATATATATATATATATATATATATATATATATATATATATATATATATTAACGTTGGTAAACTAGAATCTACTTTCAAAGAAGCAAATATCAAGCAACCCAGTCGGTGGGATTTAGAATATGACGGCTGTATCTCTCCACAAAGGAGTAAAAACTCACCAGAAGGAGATGTTCTGATGGTGGGACTCCAGTTTTAGAAATCTGAAGAGTGTGGAATATCTTTTATTGTTATTACACCCACGTCCACTCTGATCCGGAGTGGTAATACCTGTTAGGGTCCCATCTATGGGTCAAATAGATCTATTCAGAAATTATTTGTATTCGATTGGACTGTGTGCAAAAAAACAAAAAACAAAAAAAACAATGGATGCAATTTCCTAACCTCAAGACTTAAAATAACCCTAGATGAGTTGACATGCCGTAAAATCAGTCAGTCAGTCATTTTTTTTAACAGTAATTTAACTTTTCGGTGTAGATTTTTGATTGCCAACAAATATCTTAAAATAACAAGATATGACATAAGTCTTGATCTCTTATCCTGCGGAAACGGATGATTTTTCTAGTTTATAAAATATTCTTTTTTCTTCTCTTTTTTTTTTCAGTAGGACATTAAGTTCAAGACTGAGAGTTCTATAACTGGCTATTATACTAGCAACAACTAGTAAAATTTACTTCTACAAATAAGTAAAAAATTAGGATGAAACTAGCCAGGTCATATGAACGCTTTTCTTTCCTTCAGCTTGTTTTTGTTGATTTAAATTACTGATTCCCAAGCAATTTTCGATATTAACTCCGATAATTGTGACGCCCAAAAGAAACCAGTAAAAACCCCACAAGGCGTTTAAATTTTTTGAATTTTTGCTCGTTCGAGATAAATTTTAACGTAAATGCAAGCAGTCATATAGCATGAAAAAATGCGTAGAGTAAACAATCGTTGGGGATTGTAGTTCGAAAGGAAAAGTTTAATCGAGAAGGAAACATCAACAATGTATCACAGAGACCTATGTTGGCCAGATTTAGTATTTTTTTAAGATTGTTAGTCTAAAAACATATATGTCTATTCTTAAGATTGAACTTTGGGGAAAACACGTTTTTTTTTTAAATTCATTTTTATCATTTTTTGTTGAAGAGCCACGGTGTTTTGAAGTTTTCAATTTTATCGAAAAATTAATACCAAAATTTGAACGTACAAATAATTCATCAAAATTGTGATAAAAACTTTAAAATGGCGTTCTAGCTAAGGTAATATGCTAATCACGGATTAAATACCGTTATGCTTTCTAGAAATATGATGATTTTTTTAGATTGAAAGAGTAAGTAATCTTTTTATGACTATTTCAGTAAAATTTTACTTTTTAGAACAAGATTTAAGAAAACATCCGTAACAAATGCCTATTTTTTCGGTAAAATCACCGAAATATTTTCTGGATATCTATAAATATTTTGAAAATGACGCGAAAGAATATATATATATATATATATATATATATATATATATATATATATATATATATATATATATATATATCTTCTAAAATAAGGACCTACATGTTATCACTTTAAACCGATTTCATTCATTTCTGCTTTGGCTATTTAGAAAACATCTATAATCAAAATGATTTTCTAAACTGCTAATACTTTTATAGAAGTCATAAATTGATTTCTGGTATAATTCTGTCCCATAAACATATGAACTTTCTATGGTTTATCAGGGGTTTTGACAAATTTGAAATATTCAATCCAATAGTCCACGAAACGGCCAATTTAACCCATTGTGTGTTTGCGTAAGGATCCGTATGTGTTTCTGTTCAGATAGTGAGAGAATTTAGATTCATGTCTTTGCCAGTGTTACCGATGCAAAGAGATAATAAGTAAACAATCCGAAAGTTTGGTTCGTTCAGTTGGATTCTATGGCACATCAACCATTGTCGGTTATCTAATACCAAATCCATTTATACATATAAACAGTTTTATTTCAAACAGTTTTATTTCAAACAGTTCAGTTTAGCAGTTTAAATATCAAAACAGTTCTATTTCAAGCAATTCAGTTTAGCATAAGTACGCAGTTTAGTTCTATTTGAGCCATAAATAGGTGCTACCACTCCGGGCCAGAGTGGACCTGGGAGCGATGGCAATGAAGGGGTACTCCACATTCCCCAATGCTCCAGCATTACTAGAACCTCACCATCATATTGCTTAGTTTCATATCCAGGACATTCGTTGGAAGGGGGGTCTTACTCTTCTGCAGAGAAGTAGTCGGTGCATTCTATAACCCCAACCGACTGGGCAACTATCCGAATGAATAAAGATGCGAAAATCCGTCCAAGTAATTTGATGAATGAATTTCAGATGTAAATATTAAAAATGGAAAAATCTGGAGAAACTTTCCAAGAAATGAACTTACGTGGAAATTCAACGAAATAGATCTTATTAAATATTTCAAATTGTGGTAAATATTTATGAAGTATATTAAAGAATTGAATCATTTTAAAGTAACATCTCTTCAATGTGCTAATTAGATGAATAAAATGGATTTTAGAAGCATATTTTCTAGTTTGAAAAATTGTTTAAAAAAGAAAAACATTTTCACGTTAGTTCCATTTTCGACTTACAACAAAACAACAAATTATGAATGATTACTTTCAATTTGCCATTTTTCAATATATATATATATATATATATATATGCTTATTTTTATATATTTGTTATTTTTCAATATATATATATATATACACACACACACACACATATATATATATATATATATATATATGTGTGTGTGTATATATATATATATATATATATGTATATATATATATAATCTTCTCTTAAACGGATATTCACCTGATGCAGGTTAAGCCGGCTTCAGACGTGTATTAACGTGTAGATTCTATTGGAGATGAGTATCCGAATGTTGTGCCCAGCCACATTCAGAGTTTTCTTTCTCCTAGACCGGTTGCCACACCAAGATTAAAAAGCTCGGTTTATTTACCGATAGCTGGAGTAGATGAATTCCTCCCTTTCTCAACGTGAATGTGATCTTAAAACAAAATTCAAACGAGTATCTGTTTCTTTTTTCTATTTTAGGTTAACATTCTACAATTTAAGGAAGAACTACAGATTTTAAAAATCACTGAACTTTATTTCTGCAACTTCAGGCACTTTAAAAATTTCATGTTTCAAAATTCCTAAGTAGGAATAAACCAATAGTTCGTAACCTATTGATACGCCACAGTCTTCATTTGTTTCTTGACATTTTTTTTACTAATCCCATAAAACATACGCTCCCCTTTAAGAACGAAAAATGAATGAATAAATAAATAAATACCTCTAACATTTTATGTACGTGACATCAAGAACTCTTTAAAGACGCCACTGACAACACAATTCTTTGTACACGCCTGATGGCCTCTAAGATTTTTATAAAGGACATTACGTCAAGCCGTCTTCGGTACTCCGTTGGAGGAGCATATTAGATAGATAGATAGATAGATAGATAGATATGCTCCTCCCACGTTTCCAACCAACTGTGGACCATCCGTTCAGTTGTGTTACTATCTCTTATTCGATGAAGAAACCCTTAAGCAATCAAGCGTAACCAGAGGCGCAGAGAAAATATCATTAGATCTAAATTTAGAAAAGGCAAACAAACGTTTCTAATGTTGAATTAAAGGTGTGTTTGTTTTTAATGAGAACATACTGAGAAAATAAAACCATGAATAAAATGAAATGTAAATAAATTTTGATATAGTATTATGAGGATAAATATTATTATCCACCCCAAATTATGGGTTAAATAGTATCACTAGTGTTGTTCTACAAGGATGGCTTTGACATTAAATAAACCTCGAAGGTTGATATGGGTTTAGACAAAATAACCAAAACCATGAGTATTAAAAGTTAGATGTAAGAAATATCATTCTATGCTAAGATTTCAGTATAACTAGAAAAGTATGTAACACTGTGAATAATCAAAGAAAGATCTTGGTGAATTAATTATAGAAAAATTGTAATTTTCCGGGTTACTGTCAAAGCTGCCACTGAAGCCAAGGAATGGTAAATTTTTTACATACTGACTAGGATTCTTTCTTAATGATTTATAATAGTTTGGCGCGTCTACATCTTAATTATTGTGTATAGATATTGTCATTTTACTGACAAAGATATAGAAATACGCCAGAAAAAGGTTTAGAGATGTAAAATCAATTTAATTGCGGACTTACGGAATACAATTTGTGTTATAAGAACAGGCCAAAAGAAGAAGAAATTTGGACATTTGAAAATGGCTTAATGGAAATGTTTTTAATTATGACTAGAATGACTTAATTGAAATATTTTATGAAAAGTGTAGTTTAATAGAAATAAGTGAAATTTTAAGCGGTTTTGAAACAATCGACTGTCTTTTATCTATTTATTTTGGCTAAAACAATGTAAACTATGCTGCAAAATCTGTTGTTGAACATTTCTTATAAATTAGGATTTATGTGAATCTTTCTGTTGACTATTTGGTTTTGGCTGTCATATTCTATTAAGTTCTTCTTTTTTCCAGAGAGTTAGTTGCTCCATGTCTGCTATTATGAGACCGTAAAAAGAAACAAAATGCAAATAAATGGGCTGTTGAAAATAAATGGTTGGTTGGTTGGTTGGTTGGTTGTGCTTTATAGCATATCAACCCTTGTAGGTTATTTAAGACCAGATTCTCTTTATATATATATATATATATATATATATATATATATACATATGCATATATATATATATATATATATATGTGTGTGTGTGTGTGTGTGTGTGTGTGTGTGTATGTGTGTGTGTGTGTGTGTGTGTAATTTGCATGGGTGGTTAGATTTTTAACGAGCCAGAGTTAAATGGTTTAAAGTATTGCTTTGTAACACTAACTATCAAATTTAAAATCAGTCATTTGTTTGCGCACAGTTAAATAGTTAAACAGTTCTATTTGACCCACAGATAGGATACTAACAGGTACAACTAATCCAGGTCAGAATTGACCTGGGAGTAATGACAGTGAAGGAGAACTCTACATTCCCTTATGCTTCAAAACTAGAGCCTCATCATCACATGATTAAGTGTCATAATCAGGACTCATATTGAATGGTTCTTACTCTTCTGCAAAGATGTAGACGGCGTATTCAACAGCCGACTGAGCTGAAATAGGTTTGGAATTCTTTAATATCTTTTAGAAGACGTAGAATTCGCCTAGGTAACTTGATTGGTTGATTAATTGATCTTCACAGTATGTCAACCTGTCGATGGTTGTTTTATGTTTAGAGGTACTTTCTTTATAACATACTTTATGCATACTCTTATTGATTGTTTTTCAATCATTAGAGATTACCTTTCTGTCAGCAGATATCTAGAAACGAATCTTATTTATAAATGCTTTAAGGTCGCCTTCAGCACCGACCACTAATCTCGATGTCGAGTCACATTTTATTAATTAAATTCATATAACAAATAACTGCAAATAAATTGATAATGAATAACTGGATGTACTAAATAATAACATTCAATTGTTATCTCCCTTGAGAAATTATAATGATCGGACTCAGTGTTAACAAAGTGCCCCACAATTTTTATCATTATTATTATTGTTATACTCCTAGCGAATTTTTCAAACTAACATTAGCTGTGAGTTTTTCACTGGAATCTGAGTTACAGCAAGTCTCTTCAGGTCTCCGGGACTCTTCTCAGTATTCAGGCCGATCTCAACAATAGTGTAGTTTGGATAATCTTGATTCGCCCACCGATTTCCAACTCTTTCATTCTCCTTTTCCAAACCTTTGGGGACCGTTTCAAGGGCACCAATTACAATTGGTATCGGTATGTATCTGATCCAAAGTGTGGCACCAGGCCATTTTCCTGTAGGGGGCCACACACAAATCAAGACTCATACGCAGCAGGTACAGAATTACTTGGCCTGGTCAATATCTCCTTAATAGGGCTCCTCAGACGCCGAGCAACCAATTCGATCCTGCAAAGTACGAAAAGTCTCGGGTAGAGGGCGGTCCTTTGAGACGAAGAGTTCAAGGGATGATTAACCACCCGGCATGAATGCCAGATGACTTGTCCCAAAAGACAGTGAAATATCTCAATTATAATTATCCTCATGTTCCACGACTTTCTAAGTTCTCTGGCAAGGTTTTAGTACCTTTCTCTCATTTAGTTTATTTTTTATTTTTACTCTATGGTCCGCCGGAACGGCAAAATTCACTCGACGACTGACTCTCTCTCTCTCTCTCTCTCTCTCTCTCTCTCTCTCTCTCTCTCTCTCTTGCTTTTATTTATTTTTTTTTTTGTTAATCATCCTCTAGGCCTGGTCTTTTGTCCGGGATTAGTTAATTCGTTTTTATCCCCAAATCCCAGGGAATTTTATGGATTTCGAGGACGGATTTCGGTTTTTGCATGTACCATTTAGTTGAATGGTCAAATTTCAGTTACTTGCATAATTCCGTATAAATTACCTTCCCTACCCAGTCATGTCTACTTTTATATTCTTTTTGCGCAAATTTGCTACATTCGGTTATTATGTAATTAATTGTTTCGTCCTTATCAATACATAACCTTCGTTTGTTATTCTGTTGCATATTACCGATTTTCACTATAATATATTTGGTCCTTATGGCGTTTTTTTGTGCTGCAATTAGAAGAAATTCAATTTCTCTCTTAAGGTTTCCTTTCGTTGCTATGACCAGGTCTTCTCAGGTGAGATTTCGCCAGTTTTTCGCTTGAAATATCCATAATTATGTCCATATGTATATACATTCAACCAAAGATTTCTGAACGAATACTTAGTAGGTAAAATTTTCTCTGAGCAGGATTTTATTTGTCTGCACATGATTAACCAATTTTAATTCGTCATATTTTTTCGTACAACCCTGTCTCTCGCAAGAAGGACAGAACGTCATCTATTTTGGCGTTTTCGAAAAATCGATTTCTGATGACAGCGAAAGCTCTGCATTCCGTAAGAATGTGTTTAACACGTCAAACACTGTGGTTGTGGTTCCTGTTTCAGTATGAAAGCGTGAGTAAGCCTTGTATGACCAATGCGCAAATGGGATATAACAACTTGTTCTCTTCTACTTTTGTAATCAATTAAACCCAGACAAATATATTTAATATACATTCGCGACACGCTACTTCATTTAAAAATAAAAGTCCGTTCGTTTAATTCTAAAATTTGATATTCTTGGAAAGAATTATTAATGTTTGAAAGAAAGTCATGTCGCTTGTTTTTCTCTATATACCCAATTCCATCGTCATAGGCAGAATGTAACACAAGGTCAATTTTTAAGCGGAGTAAAGCTAGTTTGAATTTAGAGTTTTCCTTCAAAAATGTTTGCTTAACCAACGCTGAAGAACCCCAGTTTTCTCTACTATTCATTCATAGCTGGAAGGAGAACAGATGGATTCATGCCTTTCCCTAGGGCATTTGGTCTTGGTAAAAAGCAATCAGCCTCATCCAGGATTTTGAACTTGAGTCACCGATTCTATTGCGTAATGCTATCCACGCTTTGTTTTTCTATAACTTTTCTTGAGTGTATAAGGTATACAAGGTTGTATTCTGATCTTTCTTCGTATCTTTCAGGAATATTTGAAGTCAAGTTAATATTTTTAAGTGATATGACCTTTAAAATGTGTGTAGATGAGGCCCATTTGAGATACTGCATGTTTTACCAGTGCAGAAAAGGTTTATCAGATTCAGAAGCGGCGAAGATTATTTAGACCATCTATGAAAATGTTAACGATGGCTTATTTGTTTTTTGTTGTGATCTTGCACTCAAAGATTTCCCTCGTTTTGGACAATCGTATTGAATCGACAATGAAACTCTCCTAACCGTTATTGAAGAAAATCCTAAG
This sequence comes from Sepioteuthis lessoniana, assembly GCA_963585895.1. Taxonomy (NCBI): domain Eukaryota; kingdom Metazoa; phylum Mollusca; class Cephalopoda; order Myopsida; family Loliginidae; genus Sepioteuthis; species Sepioteuthis lessoniana. The sequence goes on from OY757907.1 coordinate 22,038,596, forward strand.
TTGACAGCCCGATAAATAACACGCCTATTCCATACAACTCATACAGCTATCATAACCCATCCCCATGAATATGTAAAAATTTGTTCAAAGGAGCATGTTTTGTCATTAAGGACAGACGCTACTGAACCATATCAGAAGAAAAATGCAACTAGAAACTATTAGTGGGTCCTCTGTAATTATATTCAGCGAAAGAGATAATGACTTTGACCATAAGAAAATTAAAGTGAAGATCACATACTGAGAAGTTGATGTGTTGCAAACGTGACGGCCAAGAACTTGAATCCGATCATAAAGACAGTTATGACTTACCTTATCGCCGCCCTAAAAGACTTCGTATTTGTTTGGTGAGCAGAGCTTTAATGTATATTTAAGCATATTGCCCCCGTGTAACCAGCATGCTTTGCGAACAATAAAAGAAAGGCGTAGTGAGGGTTGTAAGGAGACTCTTTGCACTCAAGTTGCTTTAAAGTGTATTCTATAGTAGTAATTTACGAAGGTCTTTACTTCGATTTAGCACAAGGCCAAATGAATGGGGCACCCAATGAGACTCGAACTCACTCGTGTAGGTTTGCTAGTCTAACTTGCTAACCATTACACCACCAGAGGTGCCCAAGTGTATTCTATAGTAGATTAATTTTTTAACCTGCCAGTGTCTTCTTTTCACCGCTCTACCAAAATCAACCTTTGCTTTATACCTAACTTTGACTTCACACCGACCACTCTCAGAATACAACCTACACTTCCATACTTCTTCACAATTCATAGCCTGCCGCGAAGTTCTATTTATTTCCTAAAGAAATAAATAACTTCTTTAGCTACCCCACTCTGGAATAACTTCTATAAACATGGAGGAAACAAAATAAAAAATAAAAAAAACTCAAAGGATCTTTTAGGGGCCTCTCCGGAAAACACCCCCGAACCACCACGGAAGCTTACCAAGCTGAGCCGGAAGAAAAAGCAGATTGGCCACCTCTGCCATGATCTCCGTCCAACGCTACAGTACAATCAACCAGCCCAATTGAACCGGGGCAAAAAACTGAAAGCCCTAAAAAAATACCAATCTCCTGGAAAACAGCTACCAAGAGACCAGAAGACTATGAAAGGGATAGAGTAGGCAAGTATGTCCCTTACTTTAAAGATAACATCATCTTGCCCATCCCGGGAATCTTCTAGAACCAAGAATTCTTTCATCGATGGTCGTTGACTTTAAAACCAGGAGATTGGCGGGTTTAACAAAGGGTGTTTTTGAAGAACTTCTACAGACAGCAGGCATTCCAACGCAATATTTCTCTAGAAGAAACTTTGAAACATGGGGTGTCCTACTGCCTACAAAAGAACAAGCAGCAAAATTGGCAGAGAGCTGCATAACAACAAAGTTCTTCCAACTGCAACCCGAATATATGGGTACGCGTTGAATCCGGGTGACAGTATGCGACGTCCCGGCCAACCTCACAGGAGATGTATTGGCCTCTTTCCTGAGCAGCTGCGGAAAAGTAGAGAAGGTGACACAACTTTGTGCTGCCGCCGGGACGGCACACGGAGACTATGTGTTTCGCATATGTCTAAACCGGGAAGGCTTCCAAAGCATCCCGGGTACCATCTACAGCCGGGACAGATAAATGATGGTGGTGGTAGAGAACAGGTGTCCGCACAGTTTGAATTGTAAACAACTCGGTCACTCAGCAAAGTCTGCCCTCAGAAGGCCCCTAAAAGATAAACAACAAAACACAACTGAATACATCATCTCAACCACCAAGGGAAAAGATGAAGACCAGCTCGATCTAGAAAACCAATGAACTCAAGTACATTGAAAAAGAGAACATCCATCAAAACAATAAACGAAACAACACCTAAAGAAAAGCAGAGGGCAGACGCAGAACAAATTAAATAGGCCATCATAACTGCATACGCAACCGACAAATTCAACGCAGTTTGTGACACGACTTCTTCGTCCTGGAGAAACTATTGACGAATTTTTGTCTGATTTGCATCGGTTGGCCCGGTTGGTTGAGGAATACTACCTGATCAATGGATGATATGTTCACTCGTGTCAGGGTTGCCACAACATGTTAGGCAGCTTCTCAGGGCCTCGTCCTAGATGGATGCAATGAACGTAGAACAGCTTCTGACCTGGGCTAGGGCTATCATGACAGACGATAGAGGGTGCGACGGGTCAACCGCTGCATCCGTAAAACGACCGCACTCAGACGCAGAAGTTCCTTCTGCTATACGGCGCAGCGGTACAGTTATCTGTTACAAGTACTCTGAGCCTAACCATATGGCGAGAAACTGATGCTCAAAGACGCTGGTGAGCAAAGCCGTGTGTTGCGGGTAGAGACAGGAGGTTGTGGGAGTGCTAACCGCCGACGGGAGGACCCTGAAGTGCCGTGGGTACGGTAAGATTAAGCTGGGCCTTGAACGGACTCGAGTCGTGATTGTTGAGGTCCTGTTCGTAGATGGACGGTTACTAGGATTTGATCTATTCCAGGGAACTGACGCGATCAAGGAGCTCGGAAACGTGCACCTGACCGAATCGGGTGAAGCACGCTTCGGAAACCCAAACAGGTGTGCCGCCATTTCGATCGACAAGCGCGACTTCAGTGTGATGTTTGATCGGAGTACCAAAGCATGGACTGCATTGTGGAAATGGGCAAGTGGTCATTCGCCCTCTGAGCTGGCAAAGAGAGTACAGGGGTACACAGTACCTGACCACGTCCGGGATACGTACGAGGAGGAACTTTCCATGTGGCAGTGCAACGTATGTCCGTTACCATATCCCGAGAAAGAACTGGCCCCGCCGAAGGGGTTTATCCCCTCGATGGCAGTTGTGCAAGAGCACAAGCAGAAGGTCCGGCCGGTGCTCGACTATCGGGAGTTGAACGGCTTTGTAGAGGCATTAACTGCTAAGGCAGAGGCGTGCTCGCAAAGACTCAGAGACTGGCGGTGACAAGGGGTCAATGTGTCGTTTATGGATCTGAGAAAAGCCTACTTACAAATCCACATCGACAAAGCGCTATGGCCTTTTCAAACAGTGATCATCAAAGTAAGCGGTTTCGCCTTACACGACTGGGTTTCAGCCTAAATGTGGTGCCGCGTGTCATGAAATCTGTCATCAGCGCGATAAGGTCCCAAGATCATGAAATCAAGAGTGCCATATCAGCATACGTCGACGACATTTTTATTGACGAAAGCATCTTTTCTGCAGCGCGCGTGCGACAGTACTTTGCAGATTATGGGTTAGTCCGTAAAGATCCTGATCGAGTGAGAGACGGGGCTAAGGTTCTGGGTCTGCAAGTCTGAGGAGATGATGACTCCTTCCGATGGAAACGGGGAATAAGGTTCTGGAAATCCTCTGCATAGTAAGTTGCCGGTACATATTTTCTCTGTGTGGAAAACTGGTTGGCCACTTCCCTTTGTGCAACTGGCTTAGAGTGGCAACTGCATTTATTAAGCACCAAACAAGTGTGCTCCCTAAGAACTAGGATGCTTCTCTCTGTCGTCTGCTGGCAGAAACCATGGCCAGAGTATGCGAGTCAGATCCTGTCGGGGGAAACTGGTGCGTAGATGGTAACGAAATGAAGGTCTGGGTGGACGCTAGTCTGGGTGGAGGCTACGAAAGTAGCTCTGGGTGTAAATGAAGCATCGTAGAAGATACTTGTTGGTTTCGTCCAATTAATGATGTTAGGCACATCAATCTGACAGAACTTGATGCGGTGGTTAAAGGAGTCAATGGCTGGCACGAGTGTTGCATGTAGACACCCATTCAGCATCCGTGCATCAGTGGTGTCTCTGACAGGAAAGGCGCATGTAAACACAAAGACGGCTGGCGAGATGCTGGTGAGGCGGCGCTTGGGGACGCTGTGAGCTTTGGTAGAGGAGTACGCGCTGACGATGGACATAACACTGGTGAAATCATGTCAAAACTGCGCTGACAGCTTCACCAGAGTGCCGCAAATGTTGCTAGATATGCACAAAAAAGGAGGAGCACCGATGCCGGAAAGTTGCCCCGCTGTAACAAGCCAATTAAGCAAAAGTCAGGTGGCTGACATCCACCAAAAGTGTGGCCGCCTGTACTTTTCGAGGATCATCGACTCGGCGGTGTCCAAAGAACTTGTTAAATCGGTTCTCAGAGCCTGTGAAGCCTGGCAATCGATTGATCCAGCACCAGTTCGTTGGGAAAAGGGGAACCTGAGCGTGAAGAAAAACTGGAGCAGGTTGGCAATGGACGTGGACATTTTCTGACGCCTATTGATTGTAGTCCCTCCCGTCTCGCAATATGGCGACCACTGCGACGGCAAGACTCCATCAGCGTCACTCGCCAGCTGGAAGCGATTTTTTTATGAACGAGAGCCACCTGCCGAGATATTGACCGACAATGACACTGCGTTCACTTGCTGGCAATTTACAGGATTTACGAGCAGCTGGGGCGTGCATTTGAGGTTCCAGTGCGTTCACGTACCAGCCGGGAATGTTTCGTGGAACGCAGACACAGAAACATCAAAACCATTGCAGCCAGGAAGAATTGTTCAGCGTTGGAAGCAGTCTACTGCTACAACGTGACACTCAAGACGGTGTCGTCGATGAATTACACTATTAGACTATTGGATACGGTGTCGCCCGGAGGAGGGTTCAGCGAGTAACTGAGTTCCAGTCACAGATTACCGTCCTCTCTCTCTTTTTGGTGTTGCACTATTGTTTTTGCTTTTGTTTGTTTGTTGTTTTTTTCTCTTCATTCTTCATGTTTAATATTATAGATATCACCAACTCTCTAACTGAAGCCACTTGGTGGGTTATAGGTGAATTATTAAAATTCAACACAGCTAACTGGCTAGCTTCCCCCTCAAATACAAGGCCTTCGACAAATACAATACTTCGACAACATAAGAAGACTCTGAACTGCCGTGTTTGGGTAAACAAGATTAAAATAACAATATTTTTTTATTGAACAAAAAGAAAGAAAGAAGAAACAATTCAGGTAAAAGCCAGGAGCGAGAAAGTTTTCTTTTAAAGGACGGCAAGTAAAACACAATTCGTCAGCGCGGTAGATACGGTCCGCTTTCCTTCAGACTTTAGTTTTTAATGGCAGAGCCCGAATTCAAAATCTCAAGTTTATCATTAGGGGAATATTACCGTTTCTTTTCTCCTTTATTCTATCAGAGCTATTCTCTCCTTCCGTGATTTATCTTTCATTCACGTCAACATGAATACACAAGAGAAATTTAAATATACTTCAATTGTATGTTCACTTACTTGGGATTTTGAAAAGTCTTTTCTTTTCTCTTCCCCCCCTCGTTATTGTGTTCACATAACACGTTGATAGAGAGATGTACGTCTTGTTTCAGATAAGATCAAGATTGATTATTATCTATTTCCTCGAGGACAAGTCTCCGGCTTTGGGCGTTTCATTTGACGAGGCCCACCAATACCACGGAGTGCGAATTCATTCCAAGGAGAAGCTTCTTTTTTCTCTCTCTCGGTGTTATCTGCGTGGCATAACTTTGGAATCTGGGTTTCTTTCGTATCCCAAATTTCGTGTCTTCGCTCTCCAACAAACAAACAGCAACTAGTTATTTTCCGTAGTTTGAAAAATGACCACGTGTTTGTTTTTTTGGCGGTTTATTTCACCGCACCAATCATGGTCGCTGTCTGCCTCTCTCCGCTGACGCATACATGGCTAATAGTGAGTGGGATCTCTCATGACCATGTCACCTAATGCTAACGGAGAGGGTTGAAGAGAAACGGCCTTTCTACTGCCACTATTCGTAGTTACTACTGTAGTCGACTAACGGCTGGCGTGTCACACCTCCTTTCCCCACAACCCGGCGATTGTATGAAGGTGTTGTATTTCCTCGTCACAATATATATATATATATATATATATATATATATATATATATATATACCACTAGAGAAAAAGAAGCAGAATAAAGAGATAACTCATTCATATAAATCCGATTCATTTATTTTTTCTTGTATCACCCGACTATATAACATTTGCCCAGAGCGTTGTTCTGTTGTGAATAATTTGACTGGAAATTATATTGTTATTGTGGTTGTGGCACTTTCACATTTGTATGCTTATGGCCATTTCCTGTATATATTCACAACTACCAAACAATAAGTGACGTTGATTTAACCAGCATTGTCAAGATGTAGCCTCAATCCATAGTCGAGCAGTTTTCGACCTTAGTGGAAGAACAAACTATTTTTTTAAAATAACGCCTCGATTCTGAAGTTTTTCTAATCGTAGATTCACATTATCAACTGCAAAAATCAATACTGGTCTCATAGGTATATATATATAATGTATAATAAATATTTCCACCGAAAAATTTTTTTGATAAAAAATATATTTAAAAATTTATTTCAATTGAAAAATGATTTTTTTTTCAAACTCTATTCTCGCTGGAAGCAATATAAGCACACCCAAATAATTTTTTCATTTAACATCTGAAGAGGGTCATCATAAACCTGAAATAAATTTATAATGACACCAAAGAATTGAATTTTTTCTTTCAATTTAATATATAAAAATTGGGGGGGGGCTCTGCACGTTGAGTTTAGATGTATTCTTAATCGCCAAATTAATTATGTGTCGATAGCCGTTGGCATTGAGGACTCAAATTGGATAATCCTACCCTCTGGATTTTTTTCACAGATTATATATATATATATATATATAGATTCAATGCCATTTTTAATTTTATGTATAAGATTGTTTTAATTGACTTCGACCATGGTTAGAATTATTTTATGCTTAAAGGTTAAGGAATCATATTTATTGTATATTCACATATTTACATTTTCTGTGTAGGTGTTTCTTTAGAGTTTTTTCACACGGTCTTATTGAATACGAATAATTCAAAATAGATCTATTTAATCCATAGATGGGACCTTAACTGGTTTTATCTATTAGACTTACAGTGGACCAGGGATTAATAGCAAGTAAGGGATAATCCTCACTCCTTAAAGGCGGGGGTCCTCGTGGAGCAATGGCTAAATCGCTGGACAGTGGAATCGTAGTAATCAATTTCGAACTCCAGTCGCGCTAATATTTTCACTTTCGGACTAATACGCGTAGGAAAGGTATGAACCCCTTTATTCTCCCAGCTATGGGTTAAATAGTACCACAACTGTTCTTCTAGAAGGATTGATTTGGCATTAAATAACCCATGAAAATTGATATGCCATTAAACAAAGAAACCTTTAATAGTACCACTACTGTTCTTTTAGAAGGATTGATTTGAAATTAAATAACCCATGAAAATTGACATGATATTAAACAAAGAAACCTTAAATAGTACCACTACTGTTTTTCTAGAAGGATTGATTTGGCATTAAATAACCCATGAAAATTGATATGCCATTAAACAAAGAAACCTTAAATAGTACCACTACTGTTCTTCTAGAAGGATTGATTTGGCATTAAATAACCCATGAAAATTGATTTGCCATTAAGCAAAGAAACCTTAAATTGTACCACTACTGTTCTTCTAGAAGGATTGATTTGGCATTAAATAACCCAAGAGGGTTGATATAATATGAAACAACAAAACAAACACTCCCTAAATCTCCAGAACTGGAACCTCATCATCAAATGCAATTTAATGTCAAATCCGGGTCACCTAAAAATGTAAATATGTGAACATGACTATACAAAAAAAAAAGACACCTCTTGAGCAATAAAATTTTAGTTTAAGAAAAGTAGATAAAGAATTAACTGATCCCCTAATACCAAGAAAATCATATGAAATTTTAAAGTAAATTTGTTTTATATGTTTTCTATTTTGACATTATTTAACTCGGCCACAAAAGCAACATGAGACAGATTAAAGATACGCACATATTATTTTAATGGCTATTCATGCCATTTTTACTCTGTGTCATCAGTGGCAACGATCACGGTAATTATTAAGTTATCTAAACTTTATATACAAACGTGGGTGTGTTAATGTTTGCCTGGATGTCAAACAGGAAGAGAAAAGCTGACAAAATGAAAAATTCGCGCATACTGGCGTGACTTATTCAAAGCTTCTATTCATTTCATCAAGATGTGTCATAAAAATGTATCTAGAAACTTGTTATATATTTACTTACTTAGATAAATTCGAAGCTTAGTGTCATTTTTTTGGTCATTTTTGTATGAATGACATGTTTGTGTCTTATATAGTCATATTCAATCACACATTCGAAATTTATACACGTATAAACAAATATATGAATGTGTACATAGATATGTATAGATACGAACAACACCCCACAAAGCACCAACTGTACGGGCACATACCTCCCATCAAGAAAACTATCAAAGTTAGACGAACCAGACATACAGGACATTGCTGGAGAAGCAGGGACGAGCTCATAAGTGATGTTCTCCTATGGAACCCCTCATATGGTCAAGCAAAAGCAGGACGACCAGCTCGAACCTACATACAGCAGCTCTGTGAGGATACGGGATGTAGCCCTGAAGACCTACAAGAAGCGATGAACGATAGAGAAGAGTGGCGAGAGAGGGTCAGGGATATCCGTGCCGATGGCACGACATGATGATGATGATGATAAGGAGGCGCACTTATCGTAATCGCTATTGTCATTGGAAATAAAATTAGTGAAACGAGTTCAAACCCTGAACGAAGCTGTTTGCGTTTCATTTCACGCCAATGCACTTGGGAAAGGCATGAATCCATTTTTTCTCTCCCAGATATGCGTAAATAGTTGGACAGACAGGGTTCTTCAGTCTTAGATAGGCAATCAGTCTAGTAGAAGGAAAAATTTGAACTCAAACCCCCAGTACTCTGTTTAAAAATTAACCTTGTGTTACATCCTTCCAGTGGCGGAAGAATTGGGTAAACACACACATGATCAAAAAGGTTTTGAAAAATTGATGAATAAAACTCCTTGATATCAATTTGTTGGAAAACACACTTACTTTTGTTAGGGATCAGACCTAACGAAAAAAATATCAAGTTATTCCCCCTGAAAGATAGAAAGAAAGTTACCTTATAGGATTATAGAGACCGTTAGAACGGACACACCTGAGGGACAATAAGGACAGATTTGAAATCCACCATGATGCAAGGACGGACATTTTCCCTGGTGCCCACAAGGTTGAAACAGCTTCTTTTCCTGTATTGGAAATTATTTACCGAGTCACTTTTTCGTGCCCCGTGATTGGCTGAAAAACAACCAATCACAGGCTGCTATCAGCACATTTGCCGTACCACCACACGTGCACGCATTCTTCAAACTAACATCCTTGTTTCCTTTTTGACACTAACGATGTAACACAGAATTTTGACTGCTGACGAAACAGGTTACGAGTCCATGTGGCGCTACATACGAGGAAGAGATTCTATGCACATGGAGATCTAAAATTCTCATTCTTCAAGCCTTTGAATTTGTACGGACCAACCACTAAAACTACATGAAACTGAAAGAACTGTTACCAAGACGAATGCTATAGTTAAGTCTGCAGAAAACACCTCTTCTTCCAATTATTCTTCTTTTCTTCTTTCTTTATCTCTTTCACTTAGTATAAACCCTTTTTTTGGAAGTGCCCGTGGTGTAATGGTTATCGTCGTAGGAAATGGACACGGCGATACGAGTTCAAATCCTGGACGAGACTGATTGCATTTCACATAGCACTAATACCCTTGGGAAATGTATGAATCCAATTATTCCTCCCCCAGCTATGGGTAAATAGTAGGGCAGACTGATTCTTCAGCCTTGGTGAAGCAACTAGTCTAGGAGAAGGAAAACTCTGAATTCAAAACCTGTTAAACTCCGCTTAAAATTCACCTTGTGTCATATCCTGCCCGAGCGGAGGGGTTGGTAAATATGATAAACCCTTTTTTCAACCAAAATGTTGTTTTGTTTCTTTTTTCTGGTCATGTCTCGTGTTACAGTAAGCCCTATCTTTCCTTACACAGCAGATATTGGTTTCGTCTTATTCTCAACGGGTAAAATCCCATCACCTGGTCAATAGACGCATGTGTCTGTTTGTGGTTAAATAAACCTAATTGTTTTGTTGTACACCACGAATCTGTTTCTTTACAGTTTTGTCTACATATTTTCTTTGTTCATAAAACCTAACACTTTTATTACCGATGTACCTGAAACAGTCAATTGTTGTCCGTGTATTTTTTTCATGGCTTCAGTTTCAGAGTTGACTTTAATTTATGGCAAGTTCTTTCTAATATAACTTTATTGATTCGACCAATTTGATTCTTGGGTTAATTAGCTTTCATTACAGGTCAGACCTAAAGTTCTCTTTATAATATTTAATTATTAGGAATGCTGCTATCCCACCCCAACAAACACCATTTATTTGTGCGGTTATCAATATTCAAATTTGCTACTATATTGATGGCTTCTAAGTTAATGTTGTTTTCAGAAATGTCAAGGCTTCTTTGTATCATTTCTAGTGACGAATTCATCTGTCATTTTTTTATGTTATATAATTATTGTAGACACACACACACACGCACACACACACATACATATAAAAGCAAAGACTCTGGCATGTGACGAGAAACTTTAAAACCCCAACAGAGACACACATTGAGTCACCAATAAACGTATATATACCAAAACGTACGAATGTATAGTAAGTTGTTTAGGATCCCATAAACATTCATATCAGTACACACAATAATAAACACACAACAATGAGAATAGGGCACACAATAAAGATGCTTGTTCTCAGAAAGATGACCATATCATACATGTTCACACACACACACACACACACACACACACACACACACACACAAACGCATGCATGTATCAACATATTCATAAGCGTAACGGTTATCGTCGTAGAAAATAAAATCGACCACCCAAGTTCAAATTCTGGAAGAGGATGTTCGTGATAATACCCGTGGGAAAGGCATGAATCCATTCGTTCTCCCCCAGTAATGGATAAACAGTGGGGCAAACTGAGCTCTTTAACCTTGGTTAGACAATCTATCTAGGAGAAGGAAACCCCGAATTCAAAACCACCTGTACTCCGCTTAAAAATTGACTTTGTGTCGTATCCTACTCATGGCGAAGAGACTGGAATAATACATAAATTCATATATAAACCAACTTATTTATTCACTCCTCAATGCAAAATTGTAATTACAGAAAAAATCTTGCATTCTAAGTTTAAATGAAAATACAGCAAAAAAAGTCAAAAACAAATGTACAAAGAATGACTGACATGTAGATGTGTCTGTGCATGAAAAATATTTGAACGGACACAGACAATGAATAACCCACAAAGGTTGACATGCCATTAAATAAAATACACTAAATCAAATGAATATACATGTTATTTGTAATTCTGAAAATATTTGGTCGATAAATCATAATATCGCTGCCCCGTGATTGCTGTTACAATTATTGCACAAAATTTATATACAAATGTAAAAACTCTTATGTGTGTGTTGCCTTTTTTATTATATATTATTATATTATTATTAATAATCATAGAAAAAAAATAGAGCAAATGAATGTTCGCACATAAGCTTTTATAAGCGGTTTTGGGCCACTGTTCGCCAGTGGTCCGGGAGGCCAGGGTTCAATCCCAGGTCGAGTCAAAAAAAGGTACTTGATGCCGCCTTGCTTAACACTCAGCATTGTGAGGTAAGGATTAAGGGTAAAGCGGAGCAATCCAGGGAAAGGAGTAGCGCCCTCCTCCACACCTCTGTGTAGTAGCTATTGAAAAGGGAGCCCTCGACTAAGGTCGCCAACTTTAACTTTTTCATATTTGTTTTTCAAATATGGATAAAAACAAGAGAGAGAGAGAGAGAGAGAGAGAGAGAGAGAGAGAATAAAGGAAGGAGAGAGGGAACTACTAGAAACCAAATTCAGCTGCAGGAACTTAATCTTAGGAATAGATACTTGGACGGTCTTTTTGGTATGGTACTGTGCACCCTTCTAAACCTGGACAAGAAACAACACCAGAAACATAAACAACAGAACGAAAAACTGATGACGATGCACAAGACTTGATGGTAGAAAGATGATGTTGGCAGACTATATATTACAAGAAATGAGGCGAAAAGGGAAGTTACCAGCAAGGTGGATTGAGTGGACTCAGCAATTCAAGGACTTGAAGAAAGTTTGTGTGTGTTTGTATGTGTGTGTATGTGTGTGCGTGTGCGCGCGCACGCACGCGCATGCGTGTATAGCAAGAACCAGTTCATTACTTTCATGGTTCCTCTTTTCAAGTAAACACCGAAAATAAAGACTATGCGTGGGTAAAAGAGCAAGTATAATAAGGATAAGTGTAACAAGCAACAGGCCAGACTTAAACTGGGTTTGACTCGTTTGTGAGGGACCAAGCGTATGAAATGTGGACCCTTAAAAATAAATGATGTATCAGTTTCCCTTGTTCGTGATCGAGAGACATCCGAACCGTTCGACCAAGTCGGCCGTGCGCTATTCACTCTATCTTAAGTATCACATGTCAAATTTTATAGCGTGTTAACAATCGAGTCTTTATTTTCTGACCATATTTATCACAATTCGATATTCAATGATCAATCTTCCCCAGATCATTACATGCAACGTGGATTATAAATAACAGAGAATGGAACTAGACGCAATATATATATATATATATATATATATATATATATATATATATATATATATAAACAAACACTCATGTAGGATGTGACACAAGGTCATTTTTAAGAGAAGTTTAACAAGTTTGTTTCTTCCTTGACAGGTTGTCATACCAAAGTTAAAGAGCCCAGTCTGGTCTCTCTCTCTCTCTCTCTCTATATATATATATATATATATATATAAGCTTTACAAAAATAAAACAGCTGAGATTTCAATGTGTAGCTCGCCCTGTCGACGGGACTTATACTGATTGCAGACGCCTCCCCAAAAAGAATATGATAGGTATGACTCTAAATGTAGCTAATGGTGAGGCTTCGGTCCAGGAGATCTTGCGGAGTGATGAGTACCTTTTCATTGTCATTACTCCCAGCTCCACTCTGACCCGGAGTGGTTGTACCTGTTAGGGTCCCATCTTTGGGTTCAATAGATTTGTTTAGAAATTATTCGTATTTGATAAGAACGTATGGAAAAAAGTCTTAATTATTTGAAACCCACACCTCCTTGATTTACATCAGGGAAGTGGGGTTCAAAGGATTAAGAATTTTTAATGTTTGGGTGAATATTCAGAAGGGAATTCCCTCGGGTGGTAAAAGTGCCACTGAGCAGGGTGAATCTAGCAGACTGGATTAGGCCGATAAACTGGCTGCCGGGATTCTTAGGAAACAACAATACAAAAATGTAAATATGAACGTACAATGAACGCGATTCTCTAACCTCTTGGCATAAAATAACCTTAGACAGGCTATTTAAACCAATCATCGGATAGCGATGCTATGTCCTGGTCACAGATAGGAAGTACCAAGGAAGGTATCGTTCGTTCTGGCAGAAAACAGATATTACACAGATTAGACATTTGCTCTTTGGCCGAAACTTGCAAAAAAAGACATTTGTTTTTAATATAACTATTTTAAGAATCCATCATAAAAATATAAAACTCTGAAAGCCGTGGTTTGGTATAACATTTAAAAGTTTTTATCCAGCAATCGATCGAGGAGATGGAAAATTCTGAATTCAAACCACCTGTACTTTGCTTAGAAAGCCCTGTCGGCTGGGGCAGTAGAATACACATTGCATCTCTGCCGAGAGGTAAGATCTACCAACGAGTGTTCTGGATACGACCCTAAACAATCTGATGGTGAGGCTTCAGTAATGCTGGAGCCTTAGGAAATGCGGAGTACCCCTTCGTTGATATCGCTCCCAGGTCTATTCTGGCCCAGTGTGGTAGCACCTGCGAGGGTCCAATCAATGGGTCGAATAGAACTGTTTGATCATTTAAATTGAGTACAAACAAATGACTTATGCTAAATTGAATTGCTAGAAATAGAACTGTTTGATCATTTAACTGTGTATAAACTATTGACATGCTTAATTGAATTGTTAGTGATACATAACAATACTTGGAACCATTTAACTTTGTTGACTCGAGCTAAAGTGAATTGTTAGAAATAGAACTGTTGGATCATTTAACTGTGTATAAACAAATGACATGTTTAATTGAATTGTTAGTGATACATAACAATACTTGGAACCATTTAACTTTGTTGACTCGAGCTAAAGTGAATTGTTAGAAATAGAACTGTTGGATCATTTAACTGTGTATCTAGAAAATGTGTTTGCAAATCATATATTTAATATATTTGTAAAAACAAGATTTGGCATTAAATAACCTACAATGGTTGATATGCCATAAAATCAAACCAAACTAAAACCAAACCTAACCAAACTAAACCAAACCAAATTATCTACTTAGAAATTGACCGTGTGTCATATCCTGCTCATAGTGAAGGTGTTGAGAAAAAGTTTTGTGGCTGATCTTGTATATTTTTCTGTAGAAATTCGTTTCCGGTTTTTTATTTTTCTATATCACATTTTCTTACTAATTATCATAGTGGAATTGACTTTTTACTAGTTAAACCAGAATACGGACATTAAGAAAGTGGGTGAATAATTCCAACATTTTGAACTTTTTAATGGAAAACAAGCCGGTAATACTGAATAAATTATGCATTAAGTTCTGTTATGTTAAAAAACCCCAAGGCAAATCTTTTAAACAGCGCGCACTGCATTAAATTTAAAATAGGATAGAAAAACAATAAAAACAACTTGTAATTATGTACGTTAATCTATTCACAAAAAACGAGAGACAAGAACACACATGTACACATATATTTATGTGTGAGTATATGAAAACCTTTCTTACTCTCATATATATAAATATATATATATATATATGTGTGTGTGCGTGCGTGTGTGTGTGTATGTGTGTGAATGAAACAGTTTTGCCAATATTTCCATTTCCGTTTTATGATACTTTACAAAAATTGTTTGGAGGAGTCTCCGTGGTGTAGTGGCTAACGTGTTGGACTGAATTAGACTACGTTGCATGTTCATTTGTGCGGCTTTCAAATTCCACACGGAGTGAAACAATGCACTACGTGTCGGTACATCAACTACTACAATACATTGGAGTTGCCCGTGGTGTAATGGTTATCGTCGTAGGAAATGGACACGGCGACACGAGTTCAAATCCTGGACGAGGCTGATTGCATTTCACATAGCATTAATACCCTTGGGAAAGGTATGAATCCAATTATTCTCCCTCCGGCTATGGGTAAATTGTAGGGCAGACTGAGTTCTTCAACCTTGGGGAGGCAACTAGTCAAGAAGAAGGAAACTCTGAATTCAAACCTGTTAAACTCCGCTTAAAAATTGACCTTGTGTCATATCCTGCCCGAGTGGAGGGGTTAGTAAATAGGATCAACTACTACAATACTACCAACCCTAACGGGTACCTACCACGGATTGAACTGCGTAGGTCACGTGATATGCGCACTGCAAACTAAATTTGGCAAAACCTTTGACTCACTCGAGTAGAATATGCAAATCTCCTTCTAAATTCGTTTACATAATTAAGACCTGAATTTTTTCTCCAAGTGTTTTCTCTTTGGTAGGACCTTCTTAAAAGTTTTATCAAAAACAAATCGAATCGTTTTCTTAAAGGAATAAATTCGGAAGGAATATGTACGTATTTAGTCAACACATCCACTACAGTCAGAATTGGACACAAGGTCAATTTAAAAACGTTGTAAAGCGGGTTTGAATTCAGACTTTTCGTTTTCCTGGACCGGTTCCCTAAAGAACCCAATCTGCCCTAGTGAAAAGCAATGCAATTCCTCTCCCAATTGAATTGTTTTGGGCCAATAACGTTAAAAGTAATTGAACAGCCTTAAAAGTGATTTATGTAAAATAGTTTTGTTTCTATAAAACTACAAACAAAAAACAATCTCTCATGCCTCAATAAAACTTCACTAAATCTGAAAAGGGAAAAGGTAGCCAAGATTTGTGTCTTCGAGTTAATATTATGTCGAAAACAATCGGCAACGGGATAAAAGTAATCCTTAACGAAAATCTTAGTTTATTTTAAGGTTATGACATGACTAATGTATCAGGTTGTGAAGTTAGTTTGTGTATATCTCTTGTGTAGGAACAAGGCACATATTCCCGCGGGTAACGAGTATTTATATCACATTTCCTTGTTGGTTTTGGCCATATTTTTTTCTGATAAGGTTCGCTGTTAGTCTTTAAGCCGCTGAGTTATTCACTGTGGGTGGCCCATAGCACAAGAGAAGATTTTTGCTTGAGGAATCATTTACATTATATCTCTGCTTCAATAATCAGTAGGTTTTAAAAGGAATTTCATGATTACACATTTCATTTGTTAAAAAAAGAATAAAAATTAAAAATTAAAAAACAAAGCAAACAAAAACATTTCAGAAAATTTTTCCTAACAAATTATCTTTTACTGATTTATGAATTTAAAAACGATACGATTCTAATTAATGGTTGGTTGGTTGGTTGGTTGGATTTTAACGCTTTTCAATCCGTCTGAGGTTATTTCATGCGTAGAGGTTCGGGAATAATATACGTTTTACGTCGATACTTACACTTTTGTAGTTAACGGTTTTAATGATGTGTTAACATCGTCAGGGATCATGTTAAGGGATCATGTTAAGGGGTTACTTTATGGGATGTTTATTATGTTAACGTTTATGTTTTCAGAATAATTTTGCTTCTCTCAAAAAAGACAGAATAGATTTTTCATATTGTTTACGTTAAAAAGGCGTTTTCTGATGAGATCGAAAGCTCCACATTCCATAAGAAAGGGTTTAACAAATCAAGGTGTTCGACCTATTATACATTGAAGTTGTTGTTCCAGCTTGATTATAAAGGAGTGTGTAAGTCTTGTGTCATTAATGTGTAATCGGGATATAGCGACTTGTTTCCTTCTGGATTTTCTGTAGGCTGGTCTCCATTCACCCAAATGTAAAGTCGATTTGATTGCCATGTCAGCGTTTTCATTGTAATTCTAATGAAATAAAAAATTCTTTAGAATTAAAGAGAAGGGTTCTGTAAAAATTATTATTATCATTATTATTATTATTATTATTATTATGCGAGTTATTCCCCCCAGTTTTAACTTGTGGTTTTTCACTGAAATCTGAGTGACAATATTCTAATTATACAAATGCTATAGTCTGGAGGGTCTCGATTATTGCTCTGATCTCCAGTTTTCCCTGTCTCTTTTCCAGGCCTTTGAGGGCCGTTCCAAGTGTGCAAACTATGGTTGGTATCACCATCTCTTTCATATTCCACAATTTTTTCATCTATCATTATTATCATTTTACTTTTAGCGAGTTTTTCACACCACCTTTAGCTGGTGTGTTTTTTTTTTTACTAGAGTTTGAGAGACACCAAGTCTCATCAGGTCTCCAGGACTCTTCTCAGTATTCTGGCCGATCTTAATGCTGTATTATAAAAGATCTCGATCCTAACCCCGATTTCCAGTTCTTCCAGTCTTTTTCCAAATCTTTGAAGACCGTTCCAAACGCACCAACTACACCGCCACCCTCATGTTCCAGTCTTTTTAGTTCTCTAGCAAGATCCAACCATCAATTATTATTATTATAAGTTTTTCACACCATTTGTAAGTCATGGCTTTCATTGAAGTCCGAGTGATAACAAGTTTCTTCAGTATTTTAGCCAATCTCAGCAATTTTGAAATCTGGACTGATTAAACTTTTCTACTGATCTCTACTTATACTAGTATTTTTCTCAGATTCTTTCGGATTGTTCCAAAGGCTCTAAAAAAGGATTGTAATCACTGTCACCATCATAATCCATAACCTTTCCAGCTATCGGTGTACCTATTTAGTTTTTCGGTTCTCTTTACTCTGTGATTGATTGGAGCAGTAAAATCCACTATTTCTTTTCTTTTTTGGTTAACAACAACCGTATCTGATCTTTTATCAGGGATCGGGCTATCGATTTTCAGTAGTTTCCTTGTCCAAGTTTTCCTTTCTGACTTTTCTCTTCATTTCGACGCTATTACATTCACTTTCAGACAAATACCCTTGGTAAATGTATGAACGTCTTTATCTCCTCTGCTATGGGTTAAATATGTCACTATTCTTCTTCTACAAGGATGGCTTTGGCTTTTAATAACCCACAAAGGTTGATAAGCCCTTAAACAAAGAAATCAAACCAAATCTTCATTTAGACGCGATAATGCATATGCGTGTCGGTGTGAGCGTATATGAATATTTATAGGCGTATATGTATAAGTATATATATATATGCATGTGGGTGATAGCATATCTATAAAGATTTTTGTAGACATAGGCGTATGTACATGGATATATGGGTATTGTAGTATCACAAGGGTAGTAGCTAAATAAGTTTGGGAAGCCGGCAGATTTTAATTGATTATAAAATAGAAAAAAAAAAAGAATTTCTTGATGGGAATGAAAGGATTTTTTACGTCCATAAACTGAAATCTTCGGCTCTAGTACAGTCAGAAATTGGTGGACAAGTTTGACACTATGTGGGTGGTCCGCTAAGCAGACGACCCCTTTGTCTGTTTTGGTGCGAAACCAAACAAAGGCCTGAACTCGAGATCTCGACGCGAGCGGAAGTAGGCAAGGGAACGCCAGTCAGGAGTTGGAAGAAGGAACCCAGAGGAGGCAGTTGGCGAAGGGAGACGCAGAGTGGTAGTGAACAGTCGACACCGGACAGCAGAAGAGACCAGTCGGTATGAGATAGGGTCCAGAAAGAGTGAGGGAAGGCCAGCCAGGATGAGTTGGCATTCCTAGTGGCTTTGTAGAAATTTCGCTAGAAATACACGCTAGCGTAGTCTACGGAGGCACAGGGAATGCACAGTGTCACAGAATCACCCTTCTTGCACTTGAGTTAACCCAAGCCCTCGTTTGTTCTTTGTTCTTTTTCTCCCACTCCCTTGATTGTATTTCTTGTGTCGTAAAGAAATGTGTGATACCCCTGTCGGAACCACTAGATGATCACCGATCAAGATTGAAATGGTTTAAAGAAGTTGATATAACGGGGGGCTGAGGAGGTATGGTCACACAAGGACCTCATTTTTATGTATTTATAATGAGGTGGTCCATACTAGAGTAGTGGATTTCTTTCCCAGAAATCAAGCCCTATATAAAAGTTCGAGTTTAGGAGTAGTAAGCAGTGGTAAATGCTGGGATCAGTAACAGTCCGAGAGAGAGAGAGAGAGAGAGAGAGAGAGAGAGAGAGAGAGAGAGAGAGAGAGAGAGCAGCAATCCGTAATTAGCCATTATACACAGTGTGAAGCAGAAAATTGACCAGCAGATAACTCAGCAGTGCTCACGACTTTGGCTGAAGAGCGAAATGTCACACTCTAAATCTGGATTATTTAAATATCAATAAAGAAGACCTCACCGTGATGTAATCGAGATTTTGTTTTGTTTCTCCCCACCCCCTTTGTGGCACTGACTCGTGGTTTCTATGGTTTCAACCAAAATCTGTGGCAGACCGATCATTAAAAAACAAAAACGTCAGGAAAGGTCGGTCCGCAGACGGTTGTGTGGGCGGCAGATCGACACTGTATTTGTGGTTTTCTTTTTCTCTGTTACACAGGTATTTATTACATTCTTTTTCTCGGTCATAAAAGTATTTAAAGCTTTCTTTTTCTCTGCCGTACATATATTTATAACTTTCTTTTTCTTAGTTTTACAGTATTTATGACTTTCTTTTTCTTTGGGTGTTCTGACGCTTTCCTGAAAAGATAGCTCTATTTCTATGGTTGTTTCTCTTTTTCCTTTACTCTTTATATAGGGTTATAGATTTCTCTATTCTGTTCTTGTATCTAGGCTGAATATTCTAACAGGTTGTCTAAGGGCTTCTAATTCCTTTTCAGTCTGATAAAAAAAACCTTGACGTATTCTAATTCTGCAAGGTTTCATCCTACAACTGTTAGTTCACCTCTACAGTTTTAATTGGCTCTTGTGATTAAAGTAACAACTTACACGGATATTTTGAACATTTTAAAATGTTCTATTATTCACATTTATAAGATTATGTCATGTGTTTTCTTGTAGTCTATCCATGAGTAAAGCTCGACCCTTTTTCTTGTCTTTATTTATTCTAAAGCGTGTTGTTCTATGTACAATACATCATTCGTAACTCTAATTTCTTTAGGCATCTCGTCTGTTTCCTATGAAAAAGCGTCTGATAAATTATTTCTCTTATGTGTGCGGTTAGGATTTGCCATAACATTGGTAAACACGTCATTGGTCCGTAGTTACTTGTAGTGTTTCTTTTTATTTGGTCTTTCTGGAACAGAGTAGTCTATCCTTTTATCATCCATTTGAGTATGTTTGCTTCTTGCTTGAACTAACCTGTCGTTAATAGACGTGAATCGTTTGACTGGTTATTCACCAAAGTATGCTTAGCATAACGGTTATTGTCGTAGTAAATATAACCTGAGTTCAAATCCTTCGCGCTAATTCCCTTACGCAAGACAAGAATCCATCTGTTCTCCCCCCCTCTCGCCAGCGAAAGGTAAATAGTACACTTTTCTTTTTTACTCACTGAATTCAAACCAGTTGCACTCTGCTTAAAAATTGACCTTATGTCATATCCTGTCCGTGGTACTATTTACCAACCCCTCCGCTTGGGCAGGATATGACACAAGGTCAATTTTTAAGCAGAGTTTAACAGGTTTGAATTCAGAGTTTTCCTTCTCCTAGACTAGTTGCCTAACCAAGGCTGAAGAACCTAGTCTGTCCTACTATTTACCCATAGCTGGAGGGAGAATAATTGGATTCATACCTTCCCCAAGGGTATTAGTGCTATGTGAAATGCAATCAGTCTCGTCCAGGATTTGAACTCGTGTCGCCGTGTCCATTTCCTACGACGATAACGACTACACCACGTGCACCTCCTGTCCGTGGTAGACAGTTTGGGTAAATACCAACCCAATAAGCCTGGAGATGATAGTTTACTCGATTTAGCTAGGAGAAGAAGAGATAGATTAACGCACATTCCAAAGCCATTATTGTGAAGTAAACGCAATCTAATCTGAAAATTGAACTTGGATGGCTGATTTCCCTTGGGGGTGGGTCCTCGTGGTGTAATGGTTAAAGCGATGGACTGCGGAATCGTAGTAAGCGAGTTCGTATTCCAGTCGCGCTATTACGTTCACTTTAGGGCAAATACCCTTGGGAAAAGTATGAACCCCCTTATCCTCCCAGCTATGGGTTAAATAGTACCACTACCGTTCTTCTAGGAGAATGGCTTTGGCATTAAATAACCTACAAAGGTTGATATGCAAAGAAACTAACCAACTAAACCTGATTTCCTTTTTCGCGCTCAAACTTCTGAATCCACGAGACACAAATGCATAAAATGATGATCAACAGTTTACTATGAATAAAAGTTAACGTTCTATTTGTTTTGTTATTTTGAATTTGGGTATGTGTCTTGATAAAAATTGGCATTTATCTAATTATTTAAATATTTGCTAAGTTCTCTGAATCTAATTTTATGATTATTAAAATTAAATTCTAATATGTAAATGAAATATAAATTCTAACATATAAATATGAACAATCTTATTAATTTATATGAATTGATTTTTCAGGAAGGGTACGAGTAAAATAGTTATCGACAATTTTTAAGGATGTAAATGTTAAAAATGGCTAAAAATATAAGAGTCTAGTCATGACTTTGAAAAACCTTTCACCATTATTCATACAAATACTCTTTTAAAAAAGATTCTCAGCAAACAGCCGAACATTTTCACATAAGCTCTGCATTCTTTATCCTTTAAGATGAACGTTTTTGATTTATTTACGCAAATGTTTATTTTTCTTTCTTAAGATACCATAAATTTATTTATGAGTCTACATTTCTTTGTAATACTGTTACATGCATGTGCAAAAACGCATGGGTGTATAAAAAATAGGCAAAAAAAGCATGTTTTTTGTTTTAGTTTTTTTTTTTGTTTTTTTCGAGGGGGGAGCTCCGTTGTCCGTCTAGGCGTATTTGGTTGCTTGGTTGATTTTATCAACCTTTGTTGAGTTATTTGATCTTCTCTTCCTTTTTTTTTTGTAAGCAATTACATGGTTTCAAGAAACAAATAATAATAATTATAGCAATTACAGTTTCAAGTAATCTTAATCTTAATCTATGCTTTGTACTAATAAACGCCCAGTTGGTGGCGCTTGGAATACGCAGAGGGGTAAAACTCCTCACTTCCCACACTGTGACACTAAACTGTGACTGATGGTGAGGCTCCAGTTCTGGAGATCTGATTGGTTGGTTGATTGTATTTTATAGCATATCAACCCTCGTAGGCTACTTAATACCAAATTTATATATATATATATATATATATATATATATATATATATATATATATATATATATATTTACTAATCTAATATCTACCAGCATTCAAAGAGTTGGAGTTAGACTTCCTGATGATCCGATAAGGTGAAACTTTAGTAGATTTCCAACTCGCGATTTAAGTTAATTTTATATATATATATATATATACATATATATATATATATATATATATATATATATATATATATATATATATATATATACATTAATACAAATTTCGTTGAACATAATAGATATTTTTTGTCTACATATTTTCTTGCTGATCCTTTCATATTGTCGTATTGATTTTATAATATTCGGCGGGAATTGATTGATGTATTTTCCATAATTGTTTATTTCCCAAGTACTTTCTGCCCAACTTTAGGGCATCATCAGAGGAGGATCTCTTATAAAAGTGATGTAACTTTTATATGTACATTACTACTTTGTAAGAAGAAGATTTGTACATGCATAGTTTGTTGGTAACATTTTTTAATAAGTCAGAGCTCATTAGTTTGCAAACAATAAATGGTTTCAAGAATTGCAATGTAAAATTGATAATTCAATTTAACATCAGTTATTTGTTAGCACACAGTTAAATGTTTCAAGTATAGTCATCATCATCATCATGTCGTGCCGCTAGCACGGATATCCCTGACCCTCTCTCGCCACTTCTCCTTATCGTTCATCGCTTTTGGCAGGTCTTCAGGGTTACATCCCGTATCCTCACATAGCTGCTGTATGTATGTTCGAGCTAGTAGTCCTGCTTTTGCTTGGCCATATTCGGGGAGTACATCACTGATGAGTTCGTCCTTGCTTCTCCAGCAGTGTCCTGCGTGTCTGGTTCGTCTAACTTGTATAGATTTCGTGATGGAAGGCAGGTGGCCGTATAGTTGGTGTCTTGTGGGGTGTTGTCGCCTGGACTTGTTCAGTATTGCTCTCAACATTCTTGTGTAAAAGATTAAATATTTCTGTTTGACCCATAGATAAGACCCTAACAGTTACTTCCACGGCGAGTCAGAATGGACTTGAGAGCAATGGTAATGAAGGAACACCCTGGAGTTCCTAGACTGAAGCTTCACTATCAGTGTCATATTCAGGATACTAGTTTTTACCTATCTGCCGAAGTGCAATGGGTGTATTCTACAGTCTCAGCCAACAGGCCGAAGGAAATCTGGGCAAATGTGCTATACTCTTTCATTGCCATTATTCTCCGGTTCATTCTGATCCGAAACGATAGTACCTGTTAGGGTTCAATTCATGAGTCAAATAGATCTTAGTTGTCTAAAGTTCTGAGACGAAGCTTGGTGATTTTCATCATTAAGGGTTTTCGGACTATTGTCTTCATCTTTATTGTTATTTCAACAACGTTTCGGCCGATATGTCCAGCAGGACACATGGCGTAACGGTAATAGGCGTTGGTTGCCTAAGCTTCTAAAGAGACAATCATCTGATGGTTGCAGGTTCAATCCTGACTGCAGGTGAGTAACAACACAGGAATACTCAACACTTGTACTCAGTTATAGCTAACGGAATCAGAACAGGCGACCCCCGTGGATTCAATAAAGGACGTAGTTCGAAGTTCCGTGAAAGTTCCCGAGTTCGACAAACACATGAAGAAGGCTGGAGGACATATTGGTCGAAACGTTGTGGAAATAACAATAAAGATGAAGATAATAGTCCGAAAATCCTTAATGATGAAAATCAAATAGATCTGTTTTGAAAATCATTCGTATACGACATGAATATGTGAAACAATATAACAGTAGGCAAACAAATAACTAGCATTGATTATCAATATTTACTTGAAACTATATAATTGTGTATAAATCATTAGTATTCGGTAGGAATACTTGGAACCATACAAATGTGTTCAAATTATTTGTGTGCAAATTATTTCTATAAAGAATACTTTTATGATAACTGTGTGCAAACAAATGGTTATTGAAAGATAAAAATAAAAAGTTCATGATTGCTGAAAAAGTTATCAGTTTGTATCTGGTTCCAGGAATCAAAATCTGAATCAAGATCAAAAGGCATCTTTTCAGATCCAGATTTTTTAAATTGCTAAGTTCCTTGTTGTTTATAGGGGCATGCTCTTAAAATTGTCTTTCTACATTAGAACACAGTACATAAATTTACTTGCAAAATCTAATTAACAACATACATTAATCTTTTTATATAATTTATTTTCTTATATCTGCATGTCTGTTCTTTATAGAAACAAAATAATTGAATCTGATGCTACCAAATGAGGTGTGATAGATATGATGTGAAACTGAGTACAGGCATTTTTTTCAGTGGGAATTATCTCACCGGAACATTAGTAGATATTAATACATTATTTTTATACATTGGTATTCAATGGAACATAGAAAAAACTCTAGATATGTTGACATGCTTAATAGCATGTCAACATATCAATCAAACAACATATCAATCAAACAATCCTAATAATTTGTAGTTTCAGTGTATAGTTTCCTGTATTCCAATTTAATTTTGATACTTTGCAAAGACGTATGATTTCAAGTAATTATTCCTACAAGTATTAATTATCATTCATTTGGGCACTGTTATATGGATTCAAGTATTCCTTTGTAATACAAATAATTTTCAAATAGATCTAATTCACCCATGGACGAGACACTCGTAGTGTTATATATTCACCCTCGACCGAGCCGTCAATCAAGAGATGCACCTGTGTAAAAAAGCGGAAGAACAGCGGAAGCAGGTGAACGTTAAACAATAATATAACCAGGTGCACAGACGGTTCGAGTCAGTTGGAGACAAGATGCCGAAGTGAGAGCCAGCGGCAGACAGAGGGCTTTGGGCCCTCGGTGACCCTCGGTTGAGTAACCCCAGTCAAGAAGAGGAAGAAGTGCTGCTATGGTCGCGAGAAGAACTTGGGTCAATATAGCAGTCTGTCCCTGTCTCCAGCTCATCTCTCACACACAACAAACATCACCCTTTCGAGAATAAAGTATGAGAGATATATTTTTATAAAGAAGTGTATTCGTTCGTTTATTGAAGTCGTCATTACCGGTTAATGATGTTTCCGCATGTAAGCGTATATTTGTATATGTATTCGTGCAGTTGTATGAGTATACAACAACAGGTCAGAGTGGACTTGGGAGTAATGACAATGAAAAGATAACTCCACATACCACGCAGTTCAAGAACAAACGCTTTGCCATCAAATGAAACATTATACTCAGTATACCTCTGAATTTGGTGAAAAATTATTAGCCAATTGAGTTCAAAAGTTTGTTTTTTTTAATACCAGGGAATTTTAAGTATATATTATGATTCTCCTTTTACTTTTTGTAATGTATTTGATTTGCTGTAATTGTAAATGAATTTGACATGATGAGATTTACGTAATTGCGTAGTGCATTCAGTAGGTTTCCAGACTTTCTTTGTACAGGCATTTAACATTGCCGTAGACTCTTTAAAATTCACTATGTTATTGCTATATATCTTATGCGATGACTGACCTGTTTTTATGATACCAGGTTCAAAGGAACACCTACAGCAGCAATTGGAATACACCCTACTAAAGCCTGATTGTCACACCTGGTGAATTTCAAAAATCCAATCTGACACTTTAGAAGAACGATATGCAATAAAATTCTATTTTACACTTGGAAAAAATGCCGCCACAGAAACGTATGGAATGCTTCAGGCTACTTTTCGACCATCTTGTATGAATCGAGCACCAGATTTTGAGTGGCATAAGAGATTCAACGAAGGCAGGGAGTCTGTGAGGGATGATGAGAGATGTGGGAGGAGTAAGGAAGTCAATACACCACAGTTGATTGGCCAAAGGGTCAGGGTTAGGGTTACTGTGTTGAGGTTTTAAAGAAGCTCAGGAAGAGATTCCGTCGGAAGAGGCCAGCACCCTTCAAATCGAATCAGTGGCATTTCCACCAGGACAATGCACCAGTCCACAACTCCATCCTTGTCACAGACTATTTGACCAAGATGGGCATCAAGATAGTTCCTCAGCCTCCCTATAGTAGAGACCTTGCTCCCTGTGACTTTTGGTTATTCCCTAAGCTCAGAGGCTGTCGTTATGAGATAATTGAGGAGATGAAAGACGCTGTGACGAAGGTCATTGATTTAATCCAAAAAAGGAAAAATAGATTAATCAAATGTAGAGAAGAAAGGTGGTCGAGTGATTGACTGATTGATTTTAAAGAAATGTCAACTCGTCTAAGGTTATTTTATACCTAAAGGTTTGGGAATTGTATAAATGGTATGCTTATATTTACATTTTTGTACCGTTTGTTAACATTTTTTGCACATGGTTATATGATATCAAATATTAGTATCTAATAAGATAATTTGCGAATAAATCTATTTGACTCATAAGTGAAACCACGACGAATACTATCACTCCGGGTCAGAGTGGACCTGTGAGTAATGGAAAAAGTGAGGGCCCAATTCCCAAAGTTTACTGTCATAGGACACAGCTTTTTGGTAGTGGTGGGTTCTTAGCTCTGTACTTCAACGTATTCCCCACGGAATGGGCTGAAGAAAAAAGAATGAGAATAAGGAAAGATCAGTCATTTATTTTTATTTTAAGAAAAGATTATAAATTAGATTTAAATAAATTTGTTTGCTAAACAAGGTTTGCGTAAAACAAGTACATATTAAACGTGTGTGCGTGTTCGTGTGCGCATGCGTATATATATATATATATATATATATATATATATAATGTGGACACGGGTCATAGAGCGACGGTTATCATTTGCTACTTTAGTGTGTTCTGTGACCATAGAGATGGGCAGCTAGTCTAGGAGAAGAACAGCTCTGCATGTAATCCGGAGAGTAGGCAACAGAAAACCACTTCTCTATCTTCTCCATGAACAGACATAGCAATGCACAGTTGGCTGATGAAAAGAAGTTGTGAGGAGTCATAATCGCTTAATGTCGCTTTCCATTCCATGAATGAAATAAATGAAAGATACCAGCAGCAAATAAACAAAAATAGAAAGAGGATATGAATCATGAATATTTGCAACTCATTTCGAAATGCATGTCATCGGCTTGAAACGTGTTCAACAAAAGGTCGGGAATAAATCAGACGAAAGGCCAGTTAATCGCAAGGGAGTCAACACCGACAAGCTGATCCCTTTGACTTGGAAATACGAGCTTTTCGAACAGCGGGCCACACCTCGTGGGGTAGAAGACAAACAGGCGAGTATATTGAGATGTTTGTATGCTCATTGCTTTCGGGAGGTGTGGGTTTCTCATCAAAACGCTTGTTTCACGTGGCTGGAGCTCGTCGTATGTCTTGTAGTTGCCCCCACTGCTACAAGAATGTCGACGCTACCGACATACTCATGATCGGTCGGCTGTTTTTTTTTTGTGCCTTTCAAAGGCAGGTCACTCTCTCATCTCACATGTTTCTCTTTCTTTGTCTTATCTATCTATCTATCTATCTATCTCAGTCTGTCCATTATCTATCTATCTATGTGTATATTTAGACAAAGAGATAGATTTGCCCAAATGCATGCTTAGCGTGTATATAGTTATGCACATATATTCTTTTACACTCACACGCATAAACATACTTACGCACACCTCCATATTTATAGATCATTCTAGTACACGCGTGCGTATATATATCTAATGGTTATCATCGTAGGAAATGGACACGGCGACACGAGTTCAAACCCTGGACGAGACTGATTGCATTTCACACAGTACTAATACCCTTGGGAAAGGTATGAATCCAATTATTCTCCCTCCAGCTATGGGTAAATAGTTGGACAGACTGGTTTCTTCAGCCTTGGTGAGGCAACTAATCTAGGAGAAGGAAAACTCTGAATTCAAACCTGTTAAACTCCGCTTAAGAATTGACTTTGTGTCATATCCTGCCCGAGTGGAGGGGTTGGTAAATATATATATCTATATCTATATCCTACAAGCAAAAAATTTTGAAGCAACTATTGCATTTCTTAAAAAAAAAAACGCTTTATAAAGAGATATTTTCGCGTCCTTTTTCAAGTAAAAGAAAAATTCAGGAATTACTATGTATTTACTTTTGTTTTGACAAGAATATAAGCACGTAACTATAAAAAATATCATACAACAGCAAAATATTTTCTTTTTGTTGATAAAATCACCACCTGCTTTAATTACGGCATTACCAATTCTTGGCATTCTTAGCCAAATTTTTTTAAAAAGTAGATAGCAGACCTTCCGAAGCATTTTTAAACACAGAAAAAGCTCACTTTCACTTTTTGGTGATTCTCTTCGAACACTCTAATCCAATTCAATTCGATCGATACAAATTCAAAGAAAAGGAGATCAGGAGACTGAAGCGGCCAAGTTCTAATTTCCAAGATTTTGTTTCTATTACCTTTTTTGACCCGAGGTAATTTTTACATAATTTAGAAAAGGGTTTTGGATCATTGCTTAGTTGAAAGGTAATTTTTATGTGTAAACCAGATGGTATAGCTTGTCTTTACAAAATCGAATGATATTTTTCTCTTTTTTATGATTTCCTTTACCAAAATCTCAAGCCCCACTCCCTCCCTTTCTTAAAACACACTAACACCATATCCGATCTACCAACATGCTTAACTGGTGAAACCACACACTCATCATTCCTCCTTTCTCCAGGCTTTCTTTTCACACACTAGTTTCCTTTCTCTTGCTGATAAAAAGTTTAAATTTTAACTCTTCTGTTCACAATACATTTCACCACACTTTCAATGTCAACTTCTTATGAGTGTTTTATACCCCTATCAGTATTTTATGCTTATTCATCTTGCCAATTTGTCTTCGAGAATTGCTTTCTTTAAATAAATTTCACTTTGTTTCTCCAGATCAATTCTACCTTGATTTTGCTATTTTGTGAAAATTATTTCAAAATTTAAAAAAATTATTTTTTAAAAACCATGAACAAAATTATTGTTATAGCACATAATCTTTTTTTTTTTTTTCAGAGACAGCTTTGTCATGCCCAAATTGAGTGTTCCTTGATGGCTCCGCTAATCTAAGTAGTTTTTTTCACAGTTTTGAGCAACACTGGTTGCTATAAAGAGGAATTACGTTCAGCTGTAAATTCTGGAGCAGTTTTTTCTATGACTTTTGCTCTCATTAATCAAATGTTCATCTCCAGCATCAGTTGTCACTTTTGCTATTCTCGCTCTTTTTCTATCAACATTCGCACCAGTTTCTAGCTGTCTAGTAGCGAATATTGCACCACATCTCTAGAAATTTTCAACTTGCCTTCTTTAAATAAGATTTCACTTTGTGTCTCCAGATTAATTCTGCTTTGATTTTATCATTTTGTGAAAATTATTTCAAAATTAAAAAAAAACTACTTTTAAAAAAGCCATAAAAAAATTGTTGTTATGGCACGCAATCTTTTTTTCTTCTTCAGAGACAGTTTTTTCATGTCCAAATTGAGTGTTCCTTTTAAACAGCAACTAATGTTACAACATTATCTGTATTTAACTTAATTAAAAATTTTGGTTACTTCAAAATGTCTACAGAGGAGTTATTGGTAAAAAAAAATGTTTTTCGTTCGAAATATTCATGTTATATTTTGACCTTCGACCCGGCCAAAAATGCCATTTCAAGGTGATGCACCGGAAGGAGGTGACACATTCTAATGGCAGTTAGGAGAGGAAATCGCGTGGGCGATGAAATGAGACGAGCTAAAAATATTCCCATGGTACACTCATAGACTGTTGCATCGGAAGAGAGTGACCTGGGAACTGCATGACAGTTATTTCTGCTTGATGACTATTAAACATGCGATTTCAAAGATCGAATGGGCGATCGATTGAGCGTTGAACTATTATATAGCTCAGCCAAGACGGAAGTAAAGACAGTTGAGTTCGAGTTCCAGTTGGAGGCGAGATGTGGTAGAGAAAGCCACACCAGGTCGAAGGGGCTTGGGGCCCTGATGAATTGGGGTCCTGAGAAGATGCTGATAAGATGCAGTAAAGAAAGCCAACACTTCGGTTGAGCATCTGGAGAACGAGAAAGACACAACGTTGACGGCCATAAGAGTAGGGGTCAAAATATTGAAGTTTCTGTTCGGTCACCAGCTCCCTCTCACAGTGGAACCCCACACAACCCTTTCGAGCCTTACAATAAAGTGAGATGTACATATATTTTGTTAAAGAAGTCTTCCTGCGTCTGTTTGTTTATTGTGTCGTTGTGATTATGATGCTGTAGATGACGATATAACATTCATAATTTAGCAAATATTGTGGATAGACGAGTCCAAATTTGAATTTTTTGGTTGTAATTCTTATTTCAGTCGTGAAAAAGTGCGCAGTAATCATTTAATCTATTCTCTCACGTTTTCGACAATGGACGAACTGAAAGTGCACATTCGATATGTAATGTTGATGGAGTTCAGGAATCACAAAAAAATTTACAGAAGCAGCTGTGTTTATGTGAGAAAAAAAAAGCCAGGAGAGAGACCGAAAAATAAAGGTAAACACACTGTAGTAACTGAAATTTTAACTTTTGCTTAAAAAATATTTTAGAAAATATCTCATTGTAAGGTGTTTGTTAAAGAAATGCAGGGTGGCCCCAAACTTTTTTCCTCTAGTATATATATATATATGTTTATATATTTGGTTGAGTCATAAATAATTTTCTTTAAAAAGATTTGCAACTACGCATTAAAAACTTCCAATGTTTTTAACGCAACTGGAATACTGGCTCATGGGCCTTGTAGGTGGAGTGTTCGCCAATGGTCCGGGAGACAGGGGTTCAATCCCAGGTCGAGTCATACCAAAGACTTAAAAAATGGTACTTGATATCTCTTTGCTTAATACTCAGCATAACAAGATACGTATCAAGAGTAAAGTGGAGCAATCCTGAAGAAGGAATAGCGCCCTCCCTTACAACTCAGTGTAGTAGCTATTGAAAAAGGAGCCTTCGGGTCACCTCCGACTACAGTCGCCAACTTTACTTTACTTACATCAGTAATTCTTATTTCAGTGGTGAAAGAGTGCGCTTCATGATTTAATCTATGATGTCACGGCCCTAAAATGGAGAAAATGAAAGCGCTTGTTCGACTTGTAATGTGGGAGTTTAAGAATAATAAAAACACAACAGAAAGAGCAAAGAAAATTTTAGTGCTATTTTAGTGTCATTATTGACCGCCAAGTCATTGAGTGTTAAACTCAGAACAGAACACTCACTTTCAACTGCTGCAACGTGCGTATGAAAATCTTTTAAGAAAACACCGCGCACATTCGTAAATTGGACAAACATTATTATGATCTATAATAACACAAAAGTACATTCAGCAAGAATCATTCAGCGGGAAAAAATATTGGATTTAGGCAATTCTGTTTTACCTCAACCGCCATATTCACCAGACATTGCCCTAAGTGATTTCTATCATTTTCACTTTATACAAAATTCTCTGAATGATAAACGAAATTCTCAGGAAGATTAGGAAAAAATGTTTGTGGAAAACATCTTGTACTTGAAACCAATTGAATTTTACTTGGGAGGAATTAACAAACTACCTGATAAATAAAATGAGTAGATAAAAATAACGGCGAATATTGGTTGAACTCAATTCATTGTTAAATTGTCCATGAATAAATTATATTTTACTAAAACGTAAATTATTTATCACATACACACACACACCTCTAGATTTTAAATTATTCAAATTAATGAAACAATATTAAATGCAAAAAAGCTTTTGAAAAATCTCGAGATTCGTAGTGATGTATATAACAAATTTTTTCTCACAAAAGATTTAAAACTTCAAATTTTCTAATTGTAAACAACCCATTCGCCTTGCTAAACAAATATCTTATGGGAATTTTCTTACCCCCTTAAGAGAATGTCATTTCTACCTAAACCACCAAAGAATTCATATATCGGACGAACTACTCTGTCTAGTTTCACTTGTCATTCATCAGATCAAATATCGAAATCATCTCAACAAACACACACATAACTTGAAACTCCAAACTTAAAATTACTAAAAGCCTACGGATGAACAGTAAAAATGACTCACTATACTTGACGAGTTGATTGACCTGTTGATGGGACTTAGACTATTCTGACTGAAAAAGCTAAACTTTTAAAAAAAGACGCTGAATTACATCTGATGGTGAGGTTTCAGTTCTGGAATTATGGTGAGTGTGCAGTATCCCTTCAGTTCAATTATGGACGCACCACTTGGACGCAAACAAAACGGCTGGAGAAAAAGCTAGACGGCAATTACACAAGAATGTTGCGAGCAATATTAAACAAGTCCTGACGGCAACACCCCAAAAAGCACCAACTATACGGCCACTGCCTCCTATCACGAAAACTATCCTACTGAGACGAACAAGGCACGCGGGACACTGCTGGAGGAGCAGGGACGAGCTCAGAAGTGATGTACTCCTATGGACCCCCGCATATGGCCGAGCTAAAGTAGGACGACCAGCTAGAACATACATACAGCAGCTATGTGAGGATACGGGATGTAGCCCAGAGGCGATGAATGATTGGGAAAAGTGGCGAGAGAGGGTCAGGGATATCCGTGCTAGCAGCACGACATGATGATGATGATGATGATGATGCAATTACTCCCAGGTCCCCACTGACTCACAGTGGGAGTACCTGTTAGAATCCTATTTATGAATCAAACAGACCTGTTTAAAAACTATTCGTATTTAATATGTGAGTGAGTAAAAAATACTTTTTAAGAAACAATTACACAAAAATATAAAAATGAATTTAGAAATAACGCGATTCTCTTAACCTGAGGCATAAAATAACTCTCAACGAGTTGACATGGCATTAGAATAAATCGATCAATCAATTGACGACTTTATAAAAAAAACACTCCTCTGCTGTATCTTCCTCGGAGTAACACCTACCCCAATCAGTCCTGTCAAGTCTTATACGCCTTTTGCGCTAATTTATTGCATTCGCTTATTATGTGATTGATCTGTTCGTCTCTGTCACTACAAAATCTACCTCTGCTATTTTGCTGCGTCTTGTCTATTCTTGCTTTGACAAAGTTAGTCCTTATAAACATGGAGTTCTAAATATATTTTTATCATTAGACCCTCACTTCCTCAGACTGTCATTTAACAGCAGTCGGCGCCACGCCGAATAAAACTCGCAAATGATAATAATAATACCTATAATAATAATAAGAGAAACTGAGCCTCTTCTGAATACTGAACAAAACAACGCCATATGGACTATCTTTGTCAAAGCAAGAATAGACAAGACGCAACAAAATAGCAGATGTAGATTTTGTAGTGATAGAAACGAACAGATCAATCACATAAGGGAATGCAATAAATTAGCGCAAAAGGCGTATAAGACTTGACAGAACTGATTGGGGAAGGTGATACGCTGAGAATTGTGCAAGCATTTCTAATCTGACCATACGAACAAATGGTATGTACACAACCCAGAATCCGTCCTAGAAAATGAGACGCACAAACTTTTCTGGGATTTTGCAATACAAACGGATCATCTAATCTCGATCAGACCTAGTGATAGTCAACAAACAAACAAACAAAAAAAACGAGAACCTGCCGAATAGTGGATTTGCCATTGCAGTTGACTACAGTATAAAACAGAAGGAAAACGAATAGGGAGGTAAGTACCTAGACCTTGCTAGAGAACTTAAAAATTATAGAACTTGAAAGTGATGGTGATACTAATTGTAATTGGTGCGTATGGCACAGTCACCAAAGGGGCCGGAGGACTTGGAAATAAGAGGACGAGAGGAGACCATCTAAACTACAACATTGTTGAGATCGGTCAGAATACTGAAAAGAGTTCTGGGAACTTGTTGTCACTCAGACTCCTGTGCAAAACCATTAGCTGACGCTGGTGTGAAAAACTCAAAAGAGTAAAATATAATATTATTACTATTATCATTCCTTGCGTCAGAGGGACAGCAAGTCTCTTCATGTCTCCAGGATTCTTTTCAGTATTCTGGCCGATCTTAATAATGCTTTAGTTTGGATGGTTTCGGTTCATCCTCCGATTCCCAATTCTTCCAGTCTTCTTAATAAGCCTTTGAGTACCGTTCCAGTACACCAACTACAATAGGTATCACCGTCACCATCATGTTCATTAGCTTTTTTAGTTCTTTGGCAACGTCTAACTTTGCCAGAAAACTAAAAAAGCTATGGAACACGAAGGTGATAGTGATACTTGTCTCTTTTTTCGTTTTCTTTGATTTTCACTCTGTGGTCTGCCGGATAGGCAAAGTCCACTATTTGGCAAGTTCTCTTTTTTTCGGTAACCATCACTAGGTCTGGTCTTCAGGCCAAAATTTGGGGATTTGTTTGAATCTCAAAATCTCAGAGAATTTTATGCGTTTTATTCCCCAGGACGGATTCTGGTTTGCATATGTACCATTTGGTAGTATGATCAAATTCTAATTTCTTGCACAATTTCCCGTGGATCAACTCCCTTCCCCCCAGTCGTGTCTACTCTCGTACTCCTTTTGTTTGCTGCATTCGCTTATTATGTGATTAATTGTTTCATCTCTATCACCACATAACCTACACTTATTATTCCGTTGCGTATCATCGATTTTTGCTTTAACATAATTTATTTGTATGGCGTTATTTTGTGCTGCTATTAAAAGGAATTCAGTTTCTCTCCTAAGGTTTCCCTTTCTCAGTCATGTTCCAGTCTTCTCGTGTGAGATTTCGTCAGTTTGTCGCATGAAATATCTATACCATATTTACCAACCCCTCCGCTCGGACAGGATATGACACAAGGTCAATTTTTAAGCGGAGTTTAACAGGTTTGAATTCAGAGTATTCCTTCTCCTAGACTAGTTGCCTCACCAAGGCTGAATAACCTAGTCAGTCCGATTATTTACCCATAGCTGGAGGGAGAATAATTGGATTGATACCTTTCCCAAGGGTATTAGTGCTATGTGAAATGCAATCAGTCTCGTCCAGAATTTGAACTCGTATCGCCGTGTCCATTTCTTACGACGATAACCATAACACCACGGGCACTGCCTTCTTGAAATATCTATACAGTTGTTTTTCTTCCCATCTGATGCACTTCAGGAGAAGACAGAAACATACATCGAAGACGAATATGAGAATTTCGTCAATGCCCACTGAGAAGCGGCAGCGGAATGCATACCAACTAAACAAAGAACTAAACCTAGAATTCCATGGGAGACATTAGCGGTTAGGGAAAAGCGTGCAGGTGTAAAAACTGCTTCCAAATCCAATCAGAAAAACTCAACCAATATCAATGCAATGGAACTTAAAAAGGCACAGAATGAATTAGCTAACATGTACCTATAAGAACAAACAGAATACAAGCAAAATCAGATCTATAAGATTAGAGACTCTGTTGAAGATAGACGATCTATGATAGCATGGCAAACGGTAAACGAAGTTAGCAGAAGGAAGAGCACTGCCAAAGCTAAACTGAAAGCTACCAGCCAACAAGAACGAATACACCTATGGAAATAGCATTTTGAGTATATACTCGGAAACCCCCAGAAAGTTACACATGGACCAATCACGAAAATTATAAGTAAACAATTAGATATCAAACTAGGACCGTTTATGCAAGAAGAACTCGATTCGGTACTTCGAAAAATTAATATAAAAAAATTAAATAGAAAAACAGCAGAGCTGGATGAAATACCGCCAGAAGTATGGAAGATCAGGCAATTCGACAACATACTACTCCAACGCTGTAATGCTGTATATAATCAAAACCCTATAGACAGATGGACAAAGGGATGCATCCTTCCTTTCCTTAAAAAAAGGCGACCTGGGATCAGCCAAGAACTACCGAAGTATAACCCTTACATCCATAGCGGCCATGATATACAATGCTCTACTACGCAACCGCATAGAACCCAAAATTGACAACATACTTAGAAAGAACCAATATGGCTTCCGGAGGAATAGATCCACGACGTCACTAATAATGACTATCCGTCGAATTCTTGAAGGGGTACGAGCAAAAACGTAGAGGCGACAATATTATTTGTCGACTTTACTGAGGCCTTTGACTCCATTCATAAAAACACGAAAGTAAAAGTCCGTTCCCCGGATGGTGACACAGACTACTTCGACATTGTAGCAGGTGTATTGTAAGGAGACATTAGCCCCATACATTTTCATCGTCTGTCTAGACTACGTGCTTAAAACATCTATTGATAAAATGAAAGTAAACGGTTTCAAACTAACAAAGGAAAGAAGCAGAAGATACCCATCACAAACAATTACCGACACTGACTACGCCGATGACATAGCGCTTCTAGCAAATGCACCCGCCTAAGCCGAAACCCTGCTACATAATCTGGAACGAGCAGCTGCAGGCATAAGCCTCCATGTCAATGCACACGAGACGGAATACATGTGCTTTAATCAAACAGGTGATATCTTCACACTAAATGGTAGCACTCGAAAACTCGTTGACAAGTTCACCTACCTTGGAAGCTGTGTCTCATCAACCGAGACAGACATCAACACGCGACTAGCAAAGGCATAGACAGCTATCGATAGACTGTCGGTCATATGGAAGTCAAACCTGACCGATTAAATAAAAAGCAGTTTCTTCCATGCAGCGGTTGTGTCGATACTGCAGGGAAAAAAAGCTTGACGGCAACTACACAAGAATGCAGCGAGCAATATTGAACAAGTCCTGGAGGCAGCACCCCACAAAGCAGCTGTTGTACGGCCACTTACCACCATCACGAAAACTATCAAAGTTAGTGGAACCAGACATGCTGGATACTGCTGGAGAAGTAGGGACGAACCCATAAGTGATGTACTCCTGTGGACCCCTTTGCATGGACGAGCAAAGGCTGCTAGAACCTTCACACACCAGCTCTGTGCTGATACAGGATGTAGCCAGGAGTACCTGCCGAGAGCAATGGACGATAGAGAAGGGTGGCTAGAAATAATCAGGGATATCCGTACTGATAGCGCGACATGATGATGATGATGATGATTTATTGTCGTTCTGCAGATTTTTATGTTGTCAGTGCTATTTCTAGTCAATGTAATAAATCTTTATTTGCTCTTTTTTATGTTGTCTTTATATCTCCGAATTAATGCATTGACAAGATTTCACTTTCTTAACCACGTCCACGTTTTCTTGTGTGAGATGCTGCTTTTTAACCGCTTCAAACGTCCATACATAGAGTTATTTTTCTTCCTATTTTTGTTTACAGGCTATTTCCGTTCTGTTGATCCTCATATAGTCTGTCTATGTCATCTCTCCGAAGAAAGGCCTTGTGGATTGTCATTAGTTTTCTTGACCTCTGGTTCATTAGTTGAAGTTCTTCCCCTGTCAATTTCAAGAATAGTCTCTTTCAAGGAGGACAGCCCAGGTGTTTATCTCTTTGATGAGGTTTCAGTTGCGAAGTTTGGTTTAGAGTAACTTTCTCGTTCTTCTGTTATTTTTTGGTTTGGTTTGGTTTCTTTGTTTAATGGCGTATCAACCTTTGTAGATTATTTAATGCCAAAGCCATTCTCCTAGAAGAACAGTGGTGGTACTATTTAACCCATAGCTGGGAGGATAAGGGGGTTCATACCTTTCCCAAGGGTATTTGCCCTAAAGTGAACGTAATAGCGCGACTGGAGTACGAACTCGCGTACAACGATTCCGTAGTCCATCGCTTTAACCATTACACCACGAGGACACCCCCTTGTTATTTTTTCTCCACTTGTATCATGGTGTCTACTTCCAATATTCCCAAGTATTTGTAATTTTCTTCTTGCTGTAGTTTGGATGGTCTCTACTCGTCCATTTATTTCCAAGTCCTCCCGTCTTTGTACTAATCATTTGGTAACAATAATAAGAGCACCAATTACACCGTTACTTTCATATTCCAAAGTTTTTTCAATCCTCTAGCAAGGTCCAGGTACTTATATTTCTTTTCGCTTTCTTTCCATTTTACTCAGTATTCAGCCGAAACGGCAAAGTCAACAATCCGGTAAGTTCTCTTTTTTTCTTTCATCTCCATTTGTTTGATGTTGTCATCTTTCAATATCCCCAAGTATTTGTACGGTTCTTTTTCTCCGTGCGTTCTAATTTTTTCTTGATTTGGTAGTTCCATTCCGTCTTACATGTGTCATTTTACGCTTTTCATTATGGCACATTTTTCTATGCCAAATTCCATTCCTATGTCCTGGTTGTATATTCTTATTATGTGTATTGGAGTTTCCATTTCTTTTTCGTTTTTGGCAAACAGTTTGATGTCGACATGTACATTAGATGATTGATCATTTCTTCCGGTTTACTAAGTTTGTATCTGGCTGTGCATTTCCTAAGGATGTGGTTGAGTGGTATTATTGCTATTACAAATAGTAATGGTGATAGTGCATCTCCCTGGTATATACCACTCTGGATCTTCACTTCAGTTAAGCTTCTCTCTCCTGTTGTCAATTCCACTCTCCAGGTTTCCATGGTTTTCTCGATAAAGTTTATGACTTTATCTATTATCTTGTACATTTTGAGGCAGTTTATTATCCAGCTTTGCAGGACCATATCATATGCCTTTTTGTAGTCAATCCAGGCCATAGCTAGATTTTTTCTGTCTCGTCTTACTCTTTTTGAGGATGTGTTGTTCAGTGTTCTGTAGTTTTCCTGTGCCTCTAGATTATTGCTTGAAAGTCTCCAGATTATTGCTTGAAAGGAATTGATATTTGAATAGTTTTATTCCTATGGTTTTTCTTCAAAGTTACTTTACTGAAAATGAAGCGCAGTGTGATTCTGTACTAAAGAGTTTCATATTCGAGTAAATTATGAGAGTAACACTGTTCTTTCAGTTTGTTTATATTATTGAATAAATCATTTATGTTAGAGCAGATTTTTTTCTTTTACTTAAAACACGTGAGTAGTGTCGGGTTTCTTTGAAATTCTTGGGGTGAGAAGATAATTATATATATCTGTGGGTTTGTGTAAAGTGTTGCTTGTAATTGTTTATTTTGGCTGATATATATGCAGGTGTTTCACATCTATAGGTTAAATAGTACCATCACTATTCTTCTACAAGGATGGCTTTGGTATTAAATAATCCAAAACAGTTGATATGCCATTAAACAAATAAATTAAACCAATTGGTCTAATTAGTAGAGTGTTTGCCTATGTTCTGGGCGACCGGGGTTCAGTCCCAGGTCGAGTTATACCAAAGACACAAAAAATTGTACTTGATGCCATCTTGCTTAACACTCGGCATTATAAGGTAAGGATCAAGGGTAAAGTGGAGCAATCCAGGAAATGGAGTAGCGCCCTATCCTATACCTAGGTGTAGGAGAGGGCGCTATTGAAAAGGGAGCGTTCGGTTCACCATCGACTACGGTCGCCAACTTTACTTTACTTTTAGGCATCTAAAATACTATTGATTATAATAAAATGCTATTGATTATGGTCGAATTTGATAAAGTTGGGGTCCATGTTTGAATTAGTGAGGGAATTGTTAAGTTTTTGTTTATCCTCCGATACATTAACGTGTGTGTGTGTGTGTGTGTGTGTGTGTGTGTGTGTGTGTGTGTGTGTGTGTGTGTGATCCATTATCTTGAATAAACAAGGCAATTGTTATCAATTTCAGAATGAATATTCATTTTTTCAAATTCTCATATATATATATATATATATATATATATATATATATATAATAGCACATGACCGTGTAGCGATTCCCCATAATATAACTTTCTGTTAGTAGCTTATCTTTGAAACTGCTCGCATGGTGAGTAAATGACGATTCCCTCAAAGAACTCCTCTTAAAAAATAAGAATGGGTAAGGAAAGAAAATTACATTGTCGAGTCTGGCTTAAGGCATCAAGTTTTGATGTTAACTTTTTTTATGATACTTTTAGAATTAATACTTTGCGACTTCTTTTTTTTTTAAATTCTATCTGATGTTTTATCACTTGTTTTTGGTTTTCATCATAGTTTATTAATGCTAATTCTACCCCCATGGGAAATAAATTACCAAAGTTTAAACCCCTGAGATTGTATCAGTAAAAAAAAGAGAGAAAAATGAAATAAGATGAAGAGAAAAAACCTCCCCAGACTTTTGTGAATGTTAAATAAATTTCCCTCTATATTGAAATTGTTTTGAGTCGGTATATAGTGCATTAAGGTTGTTATTTTTTCTATGCTTGGTTCTTTTACTATTTGTTCAGGTTTTTTAAAGGTTATTAATCCTTCATCACGTTTGATATAAGATTATATGGATCTAACATATAAATGATATATAAAACTATCTTTCCTTTTTTCTCTCCTTTCTCTCTCTCTCTCTCTCTCACACACACACACACACACACACACACACACACACACACACACACACACACATATATATATATATATATATATATATACATGTATGATGATTGTATTATTTGCAAAAATACATAATAATGAGACTGTCATGAAGTGGAGAGTAAGCATTTATTTATTTTAGGTTTTGACCTAATCCACTGCCCATTATTAAGCACTTTTCTGATTTATAAAAAACGTTTTAAAAACGATTTGTTTATTCCTCACTATATTAGTAAGTCGGCTGACCGTAGTCGAGGGCGACCCGAAGGCTCCCTTTTCAATAGCTACTACACCGAGGTGTAGAGGAGGGTGCAACTCCTTTTCTTGGATTACTCGACCTACCCTTAACATACGTACCTTATAATGCTGAGTGTTAAGCAAGGTGGCATCAAGTACAAGTTTTGAGTCTTTAGTATGACTCGACCTGGGATTGAACCCTGGTCTTCTGTGCCAACACCCAAGCCATTATGCCAATGGGCCGATATATATAGCAGTGGAAAGAGCGGGTTTTATTGGCTTTTTTTTTTTAAATGACTGGCGATTTCTATACCTCTAAATTTTATAATATATATATATATATATATATATATATATATATATATATATATATATATATATGTGTGTGTGTGTCTGTCTGTGTGTGTGTGTCTGTGTGTGTCTGTGTGTGCAAGTGTTCCAGCGTAATTCCTCATGATCGTAAATGTACATTAACGCAACTACGAATACAGAATGCATGACAAATACATTACAAATGCTTAACACATCTGCAATTGATAGCATATTTGTTTTTCTATTATCGCTAATAACTGTACAGTCTGAATAAACACCAAACTTTGAGAGTTATATTTCAAGACAAACACGACACATTTAAAAGCTTTATTGGCAGCAGCATTGCCTGCGATCCGCCTGAGGGAAATTTTAGAAGATGGAAACTTTAAACAGTTATGCCACCAAACGAAAATTTAGAGCAGCACAATCTTAAAAAGCTATAATTCTGCACTGTCTAATGATCAAGATAATTGAATTATAACTATAAGTCACACATAAACAAAGTCAGTACGTCTGTAATATGGTTTCAATATGTGTTCGCATATGTGATTGTATTTTAATAGTATTTATGCAAATTTGTCAATATTTATTAGTATTTATGTATGTTTATTCATATGTAATTGTATGTATGTATGTATATTTTTATATATTTATTTTTAAATTTCATTATACAACGTGGGAAAGCACGTGCGAGACCATGTCCTCATCAGCTAATAACCAAGAGTGATGCCTCAGTTTCTATGGCTAATATATGACTGCCGTCCATGTGCTCCCAGCAGCGTTTACCACCGGACAGGGTATGAAGACAAACAGAGCGAAAGTTCCAATTCAAGCTACAAAGAGAAACTTTCGCACTGTTTGTTTTATACATATATATGTATAAATACAATTACATATATACATAAGCATGTATGTATGTATATATGTAATTGAAGTTATGGTGTCTTTGTTGGCGACATTAGTCGAGGGTGACCCAAAGGCTGCTTTTCAATAGCTACAACACCGAGGTGTAGGGGAGGGCGCGACTCCATTCCCTGGATTGTTCCACTTTATCCTTGAATCCGTACCTTATAATGCTGAGCGTTAAGCAAGGCGGCATCAGGTACCATTTTTTGGGTC
This sequence comes from Sepioteuthis lessoniana, assembly GCA_963585895.1. NCBI lineage: Eukaryota > Metazoa > Mollusca > Cephalopoda > Myopsida > Loliginidae > Sepioteuthis > Sepioteuthis lessoniana. Next base: position 22,080,875 of record OY757907.1, read on the forward strand.
TTTGGTATGACTCGATCTCGGATTGAACACCGGTCTCCCGGACCATTGGCGAACACTCTATTCATAAGGCCAATGGCCTGTTGTAAAAAGTTGGCAACAGTAGTCAAGGGCAACCCGAAGGCCCCCTTTTCAACAGCTACTACGCCGAGGTGTAGTGGAGGGCGTAACTCCATTCCCTGGATTGCTCCACTTTATCCTTGATACGTACCTTGTAATGCTGAGTGTTAAGCAAGGAGGTATCGAGTACTATTTTTTAAAAAGTCTTTGGTATGTCTCGACTTGGGACTGAACCCCAGCCTCCCAGACAATTGGCGAACACTCTACCCACTAGGCCAATGAGCCGGTTATGTATGTGCGTGTAATTGTGTTCATATATGTCTGTCAGGATTTTAAATCGTTTTTCTGGATTTTGAATCATTCTTAATACTATACACACGCTTTTTAAAGCAATATATGTTTGTGTATATATAGTTATATTTATGCATATTTGCGTAATGTAATTGTATGTATGTATGTATGTATGTATGTATGTATGTGCATATTTTTATGTATTTATGTATGTGTGAGTAATTGTATTTATGTATGTGTATATGTGTAATTGTATCTATGTATGTTTGAGTATATGTAATTGTATTCGTGTATGCGTGTATATATAATTGTATTCATGTATGTTTTTGTATGTAATTGTATTTATATATGTGTATATGTAGTTGTAATTCTGTATGTATTTACTTTAGTGTTAACGTGGACATAACTTAGTTGCATGGGTCCATGTGTTTTTATTTCCCCAACCCCTTCGTCCTGGGCGGAATGTGACACAGGGTCAATTTTTAAGCGGAGTACAATTGATTTGAATTTAAATTGTTAGACTGGTTGCCTAACCAAGGCTAAATAGCCCGTTTGCCCTACTATTTTTCCATAGTTGGGAGACGAAAAGATGCTTTTCCCAAGAGCACTAACACGCAATGAAATGCCAACGGCCTGGTCCAGGATTTGAACTCAAGTCGCCGATTCCATTACCTAGGACGATAAACAGTATGCTAAGCACGTCTTATTGAATTGTGTGTTACAATTTAACACCTGCTATTTGAAACTTTTCACTAATTCGCGTTGAATGGCACTAACTCTTTGCCAAAACATTCGAAAACAAATTAAGAACAAATTCTCACTCATTTTCAGCCTCTCTGTTGGTTTATTTTAAGGGCGAATAGCAAAAGAAATTTGTGTCTGTATGAAAGATGATCCTTAGTTTGTCAAAAGTTTACAGTTCACAAATGATGAAAGAAGAACGAGTGTCTTTGAAAGAAATAGACAATAGGAATACTGTAGGATAATGTAGTCGGAAGAAACAGTGCTTTAAAATGTTATTTTTTCATGCAAATCAGCGAATTTAGAGAGACAATTAGTTCGACTAAGCTAAGGAATCTTCTGTCAGAAGAACGCGTAAATCATGTCCAGAAAGATTAGAAAAATTGCATCTTGATCTTTTCTGTACCACACATGTGATAAACTCGATCTTATAAGATGAAAAGTTGCAAAATTTTTGCCTTTAGAACATATCTTGACCAAAGACCTTGACCTGAAAATTACAGTGTACTGTTGACATCGACTTTCATAGTTTAGCTTTATCAGACTTGATTAGTCACGTCGCCCTGTCAACGAGGTTTAGAATATACTGATTGTATCATATGAGGTATCCTAACTAAACTGAATTTGATGGTGAGCCTCAAGCTTTTGAGATATGGTGAATATGGGGTACCCCTTCATAGCCATTACTCCTAAGTCCACTCTGACTCGGAGTGGAAGTACCTGTTAGAGTATCTTCTATGGGTCTAATAGATTTGTTTTAAAAAAATTCGCATTCAATATGTAAATATAAACGTACAATAAACGTGATTCTCTAACCTCTTGACATAAATCATAATTTTTTAGTTTACAGTTTAAGACCAAAGAGAAAAGTAATTTGTAGAGACTAGAAAATGTAAAGAAAGTTTTTTTTATCTTTAAAAATTCAAAAAAGCATAAAATATACGTATAACTAATCTATTTCCTACCTTAAATATAAAAGACGACTTGAGTTGTAACCTGGTTTGGTCATGGGGGTACCACTCATATACCGTGTTGTGGGCACAGATACCCCGGCAGAACCCACCCCTTTCTGGGTCTACTACACCAGTTCAGTGAAATTTGTTTAAAATTGAACAGTTTATTCCAAACAGCAGTCGATATTCTTAAATAATCTTTTATTATAGGAGGTGCCCGTGGTGTAATGGTAATCGTCGTAGGAAATGGACATGGCGACACGAGTTCAAATCCTGGTCGAAAATGATTGCATTTTCACATAGTACTAATACCCTTGGGAAAGGTATGAATCCAATTATTCTCCCTCCGGCTATGGGTAAATAGTAGGACAGACTGGTTTCTTCAGCCTTGGTGAGGCAACTAGTCTAGGAGAAGGAATACTCTGAATTCAAACCTGTTAAACTCCGCTTGAAAATTGACCTTGTGTCATATCCTGCCCGAGCGGAGGGGTTGGGTAAATATGATAAAAGGCCATCATTTATGCGTTGCAGGAAGCTGGCAAAATGGTGGGATGCTCTCAATCTTGAAGATAATAAAACAAACCTGTTCGAAAGGGTCCAACTGCAGTCCCAAACGCAAGACAACAGCTTGTGATAAAGGTCAGCTGAATAGGATCCTTATTTCCAATTATTGTGGTAAAATTTCCAAAGACTGGAATGATACTGATGCAGCTTTTTCTCGATGCACAACACTCCGGAGACTCCATCAGTTCGGATATGACATAAGGATACTGATTTTGAAGCCACAACTGACATTTAAACGGAATCGAAAGCGTTCACAACGGGCTTTGTGATAATCAAAATTGGTCTGTTGAACAAGGTCATTTTTAGTGATGAATTTAGATTCTTTATTTCCTTTGGTAATTGTAGCCCACGCGTCTGGAGAAAATCATAAGAGAGATATGTTGCCAAATGCGTAAAGAAAGCGTAAACTTTCATCAGTCCATAATGGTTTGGGGTTGCCTGTCAGTCTCCGGTGTTGGAAAGATCTGCTTCTTGAAAAGATCAATTAATGCTGGTATCTATTAAGATGTATAGATTATTTCCTTATAACATACATTAAGGACAATTTTAGTGATAACAAATTTTTCTTTCAGTTTGACCTTGTTCTACCCATACAGCGAAATCAACAAAAGAATGGTTAGGGGAGAATAGGATACCTGTTTTTGAAATACTTTTTCTTCAAAACCACCCCCAGATTTTTGTCTTTTTCGTTCTAGATATAACAATCTTCAAATTTCAGAAATTTTACATTTAAAAAAAATCTGTTTTGTCAATAAAATACTGCCAGATTAAATTCATATATCAAATTGATACACAGTTAAGAGTAATCTGTCAAATTTAAACAAATTCGAACCATAAATATGAAAGTTATTCGCAAAAAACTGAATATTCCATTTTACTGAAATTAGATGAATACTTTTCTCAGGCTTATTAGTAGCGCTATGTAAAACGGAAACAGCATAGTAGAGGATTTAAACTCAGGTACAGAGTCTACTTCCTATAACGCCTCTTTACACCATATATATATATCCTTATATATATCCTTAAATTTTTAAATACATGTATACACAAATTTACAAAAGTTTTTAATGTATGTGTACCAGACGACCTCTACATCATTCTCTGTGTTAATAGTGTCATTTTAACTTCCAAAACATAACTGTATAACAGAGATAATAAAAGATAAAATGCTGAGAAAGAAATTCAAAGTGAAATGGAATGAAGGAGTTGGAAGTGGGTAAGGGTGAGAGTGGAAAATAGTTTATGGTTTTTATCTGCCGCTCTCAGTCCCCTACCAGTGTATTGTTTTAATTTGTATGTTAAATAAGATGACTGTATTAAGAATTTCTTTAGTCCCTGAGTGACAGCAAGTCTTCTCAGGTCTTAACGACTCTTCTAAGTAATCTTGCTGATTTTAAAAGACTTGAGGTTTAGATGGTCTCGATTATTCCTTTCATCTTCAGTTCTTCCAGTCTTTTCTCCTGGTCTAGTAAAGTAAAGTTGGCGACCGTTGACGAGGGCGACCAGAAAGCTCCCTCCTCAAAGCTACTACACTGAGGTGTAGGGGAGGGCGCTACTCCTTTCCCTGGATTACTCCACTTTACCCTTGATACGTACCTTATATTGCTGAGTGTTAAGCAAGGTGGTATCAAGTACCATTTTTTAAAGTCTTTGGTATGACGCGACCTGGGATTGAACCCCGGGTCTCTCGGACCATTGGCGAACACTTTACCCACTAGACCAATGAGCCAGGTCTACGGGAACCATTATTAGCGCAACTATTACAATTTCTATTACCATCCTCTTCCTGTTTCACAGGGTTCTTTTTTTTTTTTTGTTTTTTTTTTTTTTTTGCTCTTTGGCAAAATCCAAGTATTTGTCCATCTTTCTGCTTTTCATTTTTCACTTTATGATCCATTGGAACGGCAAAATCCACTTGACAACAAGCTTTTTTTTTCTTTTTTTCTTTTTTCGTTAATCGACTCTAGGTTTGATCTTCTGGACGTGATTTAACGATTCGTTTGTATCTCGAAATCCCAAATGATTTTATGGGTCTCATTTTGAACTACAGATTCTGTTTTTTTTTTTTTACCATACCATTTATTAGTATGGTCAAATTTTGATCACTGGTGTAATTCTCAGTGGATCATGTTTTCCAACGAGTATTCCTTTTGTGCAAGTTTGCTGCATTCACTATTAAGTGAATAACCGTTTCATCTCTATCTCCACATAACCTATACTTACTATTCTGAGGCGTATCAACAACTTTCGCTTTGATATAATTGGTCCTTATGCCATTATTTTGTTCTGCTATTCACGGAGATTAACTTTGTCTCTTCAGGTTTCCCTTTCTTTGCCATGCCCAGGTCATCTTGGATGCATTTTTAGGTTGTTGCTTGAAGTATCTCTACAGTTGTTTGTCTTCTCATTATAGTTTTCTAGGTTTTGCTATTTTCTTGTTTTTCCTTTAGTTATTTATGTTGATGCTTCTGGCTACCGTAATTAGTCTGTCTTTGCTCTTTTTGTATATTATTATTATTATTGTTATTATTATTGGGATCGAGTAATTTAAGAACGAAAAAACGGAGATAATAAAAGATAAGATGCTGAGAAAGAAATTCAAAGTGAAATGGAATGAAGGAGTTGGAAGTGGGTAAGGGTGAGAGTGGAAAATAGTTTATGGTTTTTATCTGTCTCTCTCAGTCCCCTACCATTTGCACTTTTTTCTCCTCATAAATGTCTTTTCGTTCTTCGTTCTTCTGATTCTATTTGTGTGTGTGTGTGTGTGTGTGTGTGTGTGTGTGTGTGTGTGTGTGTGTGTGTGTGTGTGTTTAATCTCCTCTCTTTTCTCGCAATCCGTTTATGTTTCAGGTTTCCTCGTTCCCATACACTGCCCAAGCTCCACTCTAGGAGCCCACGTTAATGAACGAACAAAAGGGTAGCAAACGTGTTCCATGCAGATGGCATTCTTTGCGTCTTTTGGCGGGGCGGATGCAGTCACATGGCAGTAATGAATATAACTCATCCTGACTTACTTCATCTGATGAAGTGCGTATAAAAGTCAATTTCCTATTGTCCCATTCTGGTTATTGTGGCTGCTACTTTATTATTTGAAGGAAAG
>OY757907.1:22091580-22144080 GCA_963585895.1 Sepioteuthis lessoniana
TCATCTTCATTTCCAATCCAAGTTTCAGATTTTGTGGTAAGCACTTAACATTTAGGTTTTACAAAAACATTTCAACTCCTATGTAAAACCTTTCTTTTTTTTTTTTTTTTTTTTTTTTGGTGAGGGAATCGTCAGTTCTTCACCATGTGAGAAGTTTCGAAGATTCAAGAGTAAAACTGCGAACTCACACATGTCTCTTCTACAGTGTACATGACACATCACTTACTCGCAAATTTTCTCGTTTGTTTTAGCTAAAGAACGACAAGAAACAATCAAAGAAAAGATGGTGGATTATTTCTCGTGAAAATAAAGCTTTTTCACATTGCAAGCAATATTTTTTCTAATCTTTTAAAAATTTTCTGTTATCTATTCCAAATATAAAGAGTTTTTTTTTCTTTTTATCATCATCCTTTTTCTTTTGTAACGAGTTGCATTAAAACCAATTTTTTCATAAAACTAGAATTAGTCCCAATGATGATTCATGAATTTGCCATTAATTACACAAGCCAACAATAAAATATTTTCAACTAACTTTTTGGCGCTGATTTCCAAAATGTTGTCCATCTTTATTCCTCGCATATCATTTTTTGTGATGGAAATACTATTTATTTGACAAAATCAGAACTGTGATGAAATTATATTCTGGAGATACCCGAGGCATTGTTTCTTCTGGATAATACAATAGAATGTCATTGTCTAAATATCAGAATGAAAACACGAACCCTATTTTTGGTATGCAAAATTTTCTATTTTTGCATTCATTTGATGATTCATTGTGCTTTGCAGAATTTGATATCTTTGTATGTTTTAATGATATTAGAAATGTGGCAATGAATTTGAGTATTGGTGTAACTTTTTTTTCGGAGTATGATGACAATGATATAGAATTCAACCTGCCGACGAGGAAATCATTTAAAAAACACAATGTGAAGTTTATTAAAATTTCAGGAATTTCTTTAAGAATTTTTCCAAACTTCTTGTCAAATTTTAGCACTTTTCTCTTATTTCAATGTTGCTGCCTCGGGTGTTCCAGAGATATGGAGATATAAGATTTCAAAGACTGTTAAAGTTTTTTCATATTAATGAATTTATTTTCTTAATGAATTATGTATGGGGATGCCGAATTAAGTTTTTTTTTTTCTCGTTTATACTTTTTTTAGCAAGAAAAGTTTTAATCTAAATAAGAATATTCTCAGAAAACTCTCTGCTTGCATATATAAATTCTCATTTTAATTTTTGCTTTATGATTTCAACTACAACGAAAAATTTAGTGAGACAATTATATTTTCTCCGACATAAATAACATTTTTGTAGCAAAGCAACAGAGGTTCAGGGCAAAATTGAATGGGGTTTTTTAATCAATAGCTTGAAATTGTCAGAAAAAGTTAAAATGTCTTATTAGGCAAGATCAATTTTTTATGTTATCCAGTGTTATAACATAAATTCTATAAGTAGGATATGACTCAATATCAATTTGATAGCCATAAAAAACAACCTTTCATAGGGTGGAGTTATTATTCCAGTTGGCATTAAAGGCATCACCACTCTTCTTGAATTTTTCCTCTAAAAAAAAAGTGTTAAATATCAACTGCATCAATTTTCTCGGTATAATTTTTCTTCTGATAACGTTAGATTGCTGAATGTTTTCGTATTTTAAAAATAACTAATTCCGTTTTTAGTTCCTAATTGTGAAAATTGTCAATGGGCAAAAAAAATAAAATAAAATAAAATCGTTGGTTAAGAATTTCTGGATGGAATCTACCTGGAAGAAATGAGTTCAATCCTAGAACCCGGAAAATTCAACGGAATTAAGAAGACGTTAAAAGAGTAAAATAACTAAAAAAGCGAATTAAATGATCGGAGATATTCCTAGTCAAAGAATAGAATATAATATATATAATAATATCCTCCACCGGACAAAAGAATTTCTCTGTTTATAGTCTTCGTATTTATATTTTAAGTTTTTGCTAGAATGTGTATGCACTGTTTTTCGTCATTTGTTTTTATTTGTGAAAATAAATTACAAAAAAAAAGTTAATTAATTTAAAAAATTATGAGAATAAGAAAAAAACCACATACGAGGTGCATGCGATAAGTTTCCAGACTTTTTTGAATGGGCATTTAACATTGTCGTATACATCTTATCGTATTGCTATACATCTTATGAGATGACTGACCATTTTTTATGATTTCAGCTTCAAATGAACAGCTACAGCAGCAATTGGAATACACCCTACTAAAGCCTGATTGTCACAGCTGGTGAATTTCAAAAATGCAATCTGGACGTGAGGACACTTTAGAAGAACCATATGCAATAAAATTCTGTTTTAAACGTGGAAAAAATGCTACAGAAACGTATGGAATGCTTCAGACTGCTTTTCGACCATCTTGCATGAATTAAGCATCAGTTTTTAAGTGGCATAAGAAATTCAAGGAAGACATTTCCACCAGGACAATGCACCAGTCCATAACTCCATCCTTGTCACAGACTATTTGACCAAGATGGGCATCAAGACAGTTCCTCAGCCTCCCTATAGTCCAGACCTTGCTCCCTGTGACTTTTGTTTATTCCCTAAGCTCAGAGTCTATAGTCATCAGACAATTGAGGAGATGAAAGAGGCTGTGAGGAAGGTCATTGACACGCTGACACAAGAGGACTTCCACGGGGCCTTCCAGAAGTTGTTTGAACGGTACAATAAATGCATTGCAGCCGGAGGAGATTACTTCGAAGGGGACTAGAGTTTCATGTATGTACTATTAATAAAAGTGCCTATACGAAAAAAGTCTGGAAACTTATCGTATGCACCTCGTACCAAATGCTTCCAACTGGTTTAGAAATAAATTTATTTTCATTGCTCTTTTAAGTAAAAAACAACAAGAAATTGTTTGATTGTTTTTATGTATGAGACTCTTTTCCAAATCTTATTTCAGGCTATTGTACACTCTGGACTTCCTCAGGTTTCTTGAGACGCAGTTTGATGCTTTTACAGAATTTCATACCAGACCCTTTAATAAATCCCCTAGGGGGATTGACTATTCTCATTTCACTGTCCATGACCTAGGAATATCCTTTTTGCCAATTGACAATTTTCACACTTAGGAATATAAACTCTGTTCTAATCTTTGATTGATTGTCTGATTGATCAATTTTAACAACATATCAACCCGTCAAGGGTTATTTTATGCCGAGACGTAAGAGAATCGCGTTCATATTTACATTTTTGTCAGGTTGTTTCTTAAAAGCTTCGTTTATGTTTTTTGTCTGTTGTTTTTTGTTGTTGTTGTTTTTTTTGGTTGGGTTTTTGTTGGGGTTTTTTTTGTTCTTTTTTTTTTTTTTTCTTTTGCGCGCTGACCAATTCTTTAAAGCATCCTCTGTAACTTTTTTCTGTGAAAGATGCATATTAATGAAGAACAGTTCTGAACATTGCTAATCACTTCACAGGTCAATATTCGATGAAGTATTGCCGCTACTTCTATTTTATTTATCATTTCTTTTAATTATTTAATCAGTTTTATGGCTATTAAACAATGAATATAAACTTGTGCTCTTTCCTTTCATTCTGATAATAATACAATGTACTTAATTTGACGTAGACTATATCAATTTGGCTCGGAATTAGAAATCAGAATAATTCAATTCATTTGACATTTCCATCCTTTCAATATGATAAATAGAAAGAAAAAATTGGATGCAAAGACAGTTGTTCCATGACAGGAAATGTGATTACAGTTACAAAGAGAAACAAACGCAAATGCTTATATGAATAGCGAATACACAATAGAATATTCATCCATATGACTTATTCACACAAGTACATGGGTATGACACTAAATTACATTCGTTGGTGAGGCTCCCGTTCTGGGTATATCAGGGGTGCGGAATATCCCTTCATTACCATTACTCCCAAGGCCATTTTGACCCGGCGTATTAGTGCATGTTAAGGTCTCATCTATGGGTCATATAGATCTGTTTAAAAATTAAACGTATTCAATAAGGCCGTGTGCAAAAAAAAAAAAAGGAAAAAAACACAAGAAGCAACAAAAAATGTAAATATTAACGCGATTCCTTAACCTCTTGGCATCAAGTAGCCTTTGACAGTTTGACATGCCGTTGAAATCAATGAATCAATTACATACATATTGGTATTTACATGATGATTTTAGTTTCGTCTTATATACAGCCGCTTGTGTGAAGCATTCAGCAAGGATTGAACTTACAACATTATTATTAGTCTGTGAGATTAGCTTGTTATACAGCAACGTAGCGGTATACAAAAACAGGAAACAATACAAATGTATATGTTTAATCAGAGAGACAGATAGGCACACACACACACACACACACCCACCCACACACACACACACATGGTCTTATTTCCCAAACAATAAAACTGTCCGACCGGTTGGTTGACGTATTGATCAGATCAACGATCCTGACATAAGGAATAAATCACCAGTGCACCGGTGCATAATAGCATCATTAATAAGAGACGATTATTTTCATGCAACACCGATTCTGCATCATACGTGTGGGACTAAGATAATGTGATCAAGCGACAGCATGAAATTCTATTCTTCTTCTTCGGAGATGTTTGAATTTTTTCATTTCTAAGTTTCGAATTGGGGTTTTCCCTAAGCATTATTCACTTTGCTTTGCATTTTGAAGTTTTAAAAAAGATTTAAAAAAGAAAAGGGAAAAGATATCAACACTTATGTTATCTTCAATTCATTATCAGATAAAATAAAGAAGATAAGAAATAATGGTCAATGTCATTGTCAAATATACACACACACACACACATATATATATATATATATATATAAGTAAAGTTGGCGACCGTAGTCGACAGCGACCCGAAGTCTCCCTTTTCAATAGCTACTACAATGAGGTGTAGGAAAGGGCGTTACTCCTTTCCTTGGATTGCTCCACTTTACCCTTGATACGTACCATATAATACTGAGTATTAAGCAAGGAGGTATCAAGTACCATTTTTTGAGTCTTTGGTATGACTCCACCAGGGATTGAAACCCGGTCTCCTGGACTATTGGCGAACACTCTATCCACTTGGAACCATCATGAAACATGCATTGGAAATTTGCAGTTTACTGATGACCGTAGAATTAGGTTTGTGATAAAAATAAAATAAAATAAAAAAGCTAAAACTAATATCAGAAAAATCCTGGTTGACGAAAATTACTGATAATTAATAAGTTGGTTTCTTTGTTTTAATGGCATATCAACCTTTGTAGGTTATTTAATGCAATAGCTATTCTCCTAGAAGAACAGTAGTGGTGCTATTTAACCCATAGCTGGGAGGATAAGGGAGTTCATACCTTTCCCAAGGGTATTTGCCCAAAAGTGAACGTAATAGCGTGACTGGAGTACGAACTCGCTTACTACGATTCCGCAGTCCATTGCTTTAACCCTTACACCACGAGGACAAATTATTTGTCTTCGATAAGACTGTGTGTAAAAGAAAGAAATTCTGGAGAAATAACTTAGCCAAAAATTTAAATATGAAGTACAATGAAAGCAATTGCCTAACCTCTAGGCATAAAGTAACCCTAGACGAGTTGATATGCTGTTAAAGTTAATCAATCAATCTAAGAGTATGTATGTATTTACCAACCCTTCCCCACGAGTAGGATGCAATACTAGGTCAATTTTTAAGCGAAGTTTAACAGGTTTTCCTCTCCTAAACTGGTTGCCTAACCAAGGCTAAAGAAACCAGTCTGCCCAACTATTTACCTTTAGCTGGAGTGAGAATAATCGGATTCATACCTTTCCGAAGGATATTAGCGCTACGTGAAATGTAATCAGCTTCGTCCAAGATTTGAACTCGTGTCACTATGTCCATTTCCTACAACGATAACCATTACACTATAAACTCTTTCGTGCATCTCTAAAGTGCATCTCTAAAGTGCATCTCAGTGTAACTCTTAAGTGCATCAAAGTGCATGTAGACATTAAGATTGCGGCTAGAGAAAATAAAGAGTGAACGCAATAGGATTAGAACTGAGATTCTGTTGACTATTGTATTCGTGGTAGAATCGGTCAGAAGGAGTAATTTCCTGAGTAAAAGAAAAATGTAAGTTTCACCTGTCGAATAATGACACCCTGGGAAGTTGTTCAAAAAAGATATTGAAATTTCAAGGAAAATACTAATTAGAAATTAGTATTTTGATATATACACCTGGGAAAAATGTATAGAATACTAGTTAATATTTACTTAATTAAAAATAAATTTTTACTTACATATGAAATACAATGTTATTTTATTAATTAAAACTAATAATGAATTTGAATGAAAAGTATACTGTAAATTAACCAATAAACACACTCACACACACACACACACACACACACATATATATATATATATATATATATATATACATATATATATATATATTCGGGATCAAGCGAAGACTAAGCGCCTCTTTCACAAACACCAGTCAATTCTAATTCTTTTAAACTAAATGCATTTTAAGAGTATGGTAAAGGCACCCAATGTTTATAAATTTGGAAGGGTAGAGTGATATATCATCATTATCCGACTTTTTTAAAACCAATTTTAATCAAACTGAGTGAATGTATTTTGAAAAAATATGAAAGATACCGACTTTTGTGAACACAGGTCTTTACATAATCGATTAGAGTGTCATTTACGTAATACGGAAATTTTTGTTCGACCTTATAATTTTGTGCAAATGTCATCAATTGTGGAATACGTTTATGTGATTTCTACAAAAGCAGCTCATTTGAAAGTCAATTTAAACTCTTAAAGGAAAAGCAGGAAAAAATTCTAGCCAGTGGTGAAACACCATTTCAAAAATCACCTGGAACTTGTTTTTATTTTTTATTTTTATTTCTTTTCAAAAGCCAAAATTTGAAATGATGAGATCTGAAAGCTTCATTTTAAGACAGCGGGTCATTCCTGTGATTGTAGAGTTCAACAAAAGGATTGTGTTATAGGTTAGGTCAAAAGTCAGATCTCAAAAAGTTGCCTGTTGAGGACCACGCCCAAAATGGCCAAAAACCAGGAAAATCGTAAAACATACAAAAACTTTGAGATTTCACCAAAATCAAATAAAAAAATAGCAGGCGAATTGAGTTGATTTTTCTCATGGATATTCTTAGCCGTGAATGTGAGTATCTAAGGTGAAGTTGATCGGCTGAACTGTTTGGATCGAGAGGATCGTAAATTTGGTTGTATTCGAATATGAAGATTATCCGAAAATTTTCTAATGCGGAAATTAAGATGAAATTTAGCATGTGAACTCTTTTGGCCACAAGAGGTATTTTAAAGACATTTGTTGGGGTAAGGAGCGTAGAGATAAAGAGCAGGGTAGGCATGCTTAGTTTAAAATTGATCAGGTAGGTTTATTATTGGAGAGAGAGAGAGAGAGAGAGAGAGAGAGAGAGAGAGAGAGAGAGAGAGAGAGAGAGAATACCATCGGCAAACCAGAAACTTTTAGGATAAAAATTAATTATAGATGATAAAAATCTATCTCCTGTCAAATGAATAAATCTTAGTAAGATTTGTTATATAAGCTTGCTTGACTTCGGGAAGGGGGAAGTTTTAAGGGTATCTGCGAGAAGGGGCAGGGGCTGTTTAGAAGAAAATTACCAAGAATAGACTCATTCGCACTGAAAGAAAAAGTTATTTTTTCAATAAAATGTAATTTAGTCCGTTATCTTAATTGGGCAACGCTGTGTTCTCTTCTGCTGTAATATATATATATATATATATATATATATATATATATATATATATATATATATTTGTTTGTGCATAATGTTTATGTTTTTTTTTTTTAGGAAATCGTTTTATTTTCCTTTATCTGTCTTTTCATGCTTCTTTCAGTTCCATGTTTTTTTATCCTAATTTTCTTTCTTTCTTTCTTTCTTTCTCCTGATTCCATTATTTCTTTTCTTGTGTAATTTTCACTTTTCACATTTTATACATTTTCAGTATTTGTCATGAGTGAATCTGAGAAACTCAAGAAAGTGATTGTAAAACCAATGCAAGTCTGAGGTACTGCTTCAAGCATATGTTTTGTTCTTTTCTTTCATTATCTCTTTCTCTCTCTCTCCCTCATACACACACGCACACACACGCATACACACACACACACCAACACGCACACACACAGACTTTCTCTTTCTCTCTTTCTAAAACACCCCCACACACAACTATTGGCATTTGCATTCGGATCTGGGAAAAACGCTGACTTAAAAAGTTTCAAAGTTTAATCACGTAAGCTGTCAGATATGTTGATTTAGGGAAACGGACCTTCAAGAAACTGCGTAAGATTTTCGAGTACTATAATACATACAATTATATATATTCCAAATATTCCGGTTAAACATTTACTTAAATATATATATATATATATATATATGGGGTATGATTTTTATATATTTTTCTTTCATTTGACTAAACCTCCTTTGATTTATTTTTTCAACTTTTAACACTTTTTGGCCTCGCGACTTGAATTTTTTTTTTCGTCTCATTTCTGTCTGTTCAAAAGTTTAAAATTCCCCGAAAAATAACTGTTGCAAAATTATGAGCTGATATATATATATATATATATATATATATATATATATGTATATACAATATTTCCTAAATAGAACAGATGGATAGATCTATTCTCCCCCACAACTTAATTAGGCGTTACATTGCTGATTAACTCTCCTTCTTGGCATTCTTGGAGCAATGGAGGTTAATTAGTTGTGTCCATCTCCTCTCGAAGTAACATGTGACAAATTGTAATGGGTTACATGGTACCAGATCTAATTGCTTACGCCTCATATAAATTGCTTTTTACTAGGCTAAAGGGTTCTAACTGTCCTCTCTGTCGATAGCCGGTAAAAAAGTGGGTTTATTCACTTTTTCTTTCTTTCTTTCTTTCTTTCTCTTTTTTCCCACTATGGTATCAGTGTGTTTTAAGACGCAAACTAGCCCAGCTAGAATTTGAATTCAATTCGCTGATTCTATTCCCCATCTTGCTAATCATTCATCTTCACGTACCTTTGCAAGTGGAGGCGCACTTAACGCAACGGTTATCGTCACTATGAAATGGAATCGGTAATTTGAGTTACGAAGTTATTTGCATTTCACTTTTGCGCAATGCCCTTGGGAAAAGCATGATTCCATCTGTTCTCCTCCACGCTAAGAGTAAATAGTAGGATAAACTGGGCTTTTAAATCGTGGTTAGGCAACCAGTCGAGGAGAAGGAAAACACTGAATTTAAACCAGCTTTACTCCGTTTAAAAATTGACCTTGTGTCCCATCCTTCTTGTGGTGGAGGGGCTAGGTAAATAGATTTCTTTGCATGTGGAAGATCATTATTGTATAATTACAAGAGCTCAGTAAGTCGTATTTTTTTTATAACTGATTCTTTATGTTGATAAACATTTAGCCTATAAGTATAGTCATAATTAATAATAAACGCTGTGAATAACGTTTGGAGGATATACTGTGTATGCAAAACGAGAAGATCAAAATGTATCGGCTCTTCTTTCTCCGAATTGTCGTCGAGGTTTGGGGTTTATATATGAAGTGATTATTACAAACTGAATTTCCCACCAGAAGAAAGAATTCAAATAAAATGCATATTCTAAAAAGTTAAACCATTTCACAAACTATTTCAGCCCTCATATTACAAAATTTGTACTGTTCTTTCTCTCTCCTTTATATTGATTTGTCGCTTATGAGGTCAATTTCATGTGAGCACCCGTTTTCCTACGCCGATAAAGGAAAACAAGACGATGTACGTTGTTTGTGTTTAAAACAGGAACTAGAAAAATGCTTTGCAAATTCTCATGTCCTAATTTCATTTCACAGGGTCCAATAGCAGTTTAAATAGAAGACACCTCCACTTTTTCTAAACCAACTTACAGATAGATGTTGTCTAACCAGCTTTCGATTATATTCAGTGAAAGGACTTTACGTATATATATATATATATATATATATATATATATATATATATATATATATATATATTTGTGTGTCATTTGCTACTTGACTAATTCCATATTTATTCTCCTTTCTTTGGACAGCTCTAGTGATATATCTATGTATATTTTATGTATATTCGTGTATGTTCTCTTTCTACGTGTGAGAGTCATAAGTACTTCCACCTTAACACGTAACTTTCCATCACGCTATAATTACGATTGATTGGCCACTTTTCTCACTTTTCCGTCTGATGATTATGTATTCATGAAACTTAATGTAACGGATTTCGTGTTCATAATCTGATATTTTTCTGGGTTGTATATCTACTCTGCTGTAATTGTATCAAGCACTTTTTAGGGCAAACTTTTTTCATTTGCATTTATCATCTGCATTAATAGTCGTATAATTACGGTACTTTTACATTAAGTGCACTCATAGACTTACTGCATTTGTATTGCAGATTATGTGCATATAAAAACTACTGTATATTATATGCAAGTAAGCCACGTTTTTCTAAAATTTCAAAGTATATTGTTTCTGTAATAAATATACATATATATATATATATATATATAAGTTGGCGACCGTAGTCGAGGGTGACCAGAAGTCTCCCTTTTCAATAGCTACTACACCGAGGTGTAAGGGAGGGTGCTACTCCTTTCCCTGGATTGCTCCACTTTACCCTTGATACGTACCTTTTAATGCTGAGTGTTGAGCAAGGAGGAATCAAGTACTATTTTTACAGTCTGACGCGACCTGGGAGTGAACCCAGGTCTCCCGAACCATTGGCGAACACTCTACCCACTAGGCCAATGAGCCAGTTACATATATATATATATATATATATATATATATATATATATATATATATATATATATATATATATATATATATATATATATATATATATATATATATATATATATATATATATATATATATATATATATATATATATATATATATATATATATATATATATATATATATATATATATATATATATATATATATATATATATATATATATATAATATATATATATATATATATATATATATATATATATATATATATATATATATATATATATATATATATATATATATATATATATATATATATATATATATATATATATATATATATATATATATATATATATATATATATATATATATATATATATATATGAGCCAGTTACACACACATATATATATATATACATATATATATGAGCCAGTTATATATATATATATATATATATATATATATATCACAAATCTTATTAACGAGGACTTTCTTTATTAATCGCTTGCGAATAATAACCGAACTGAATTTCTCATTCTTCAATAGTGACCAAAGTGTTAATATATCGCTAAAAAAAAACTTTGTATACACTTTCAAAAATTGATAGAATTCCGATTAAAAATTCATATTAAACAACAAATACATTAGAAAACACATCTATTCATAACCCAGTCTACTCGTAGTGTAGAATAGACCGACTACATCTCTGCCGAGGGGTAAGACTCCCCGCCAACGAATGTCCCGAATATGACATTAAACAATCTCATAGTGAGGCTCCAGTAATGCAGGAGCTTTGGAAAATACAGAGTACCCCTTCATTACCATTGCTCTCAGGTCCTCTCTTGCCTGTAGAGATAGCACCTGACTGCGTCCAATCTACGGGTCAAATAACACTGTTATACTTTCAAACTGAGTTCAAACTAATGACTTATGCTTAACTGAATAGTTAGAAATAGAACTGTTTGATCATTTAACTTCGTATAAACAAATGACACGTTTAATTGAATTATTAGTAATATATAGCAATACTTGGAATCATTTAATTTTGTTGACTTATGCTAAACTGAATTGTTAGAAATAGAACTGTTTGATCATGTAACTGTGTGTGACTGCAAAATTTTTTCAAATCATATGTTTAATACATAAAAAAAATAGGATTAGGGATTAAATAACCCACAATGGTTGATTTGCCTTAAAACCAGATCAAACCAAACATCTTATTTCTATACGGATTCTGTTTTTGCTTTTGTTGCATTATCAAATTTTGATCCTTTTTTTTTCAATTCAAAAATGTCTAAGTATATTAAAATAATTTTAGAAATTTTTTTTTTTTTTTAAATTTTATATTTTTCTTTTACGTTTTATGATTTTATCAATATAATTTTAAATCTATTCTAAGAAAAAGGATTATATATTACACCCGGATCTTAACAGGAAAACCAGATTGAGTAATATTTCCATCTGATCATTACATTTGTTGACTAGAAATTATGAACAGTGAAAGTCTTTTTTTTTTTTTTAAAGTGCTTTAGCAGGCTAAACACTTAGCATAGGGATTTGTGTTTAACACAACGAACAGACTCATGTAATCAATCTTTATATCTTTTAGACCACAAACACTTTATACAAATTTATCATATTTTTCTACTTGAAAACTAAACGCTCAAATTTTTCTCCAGCAAACAGCGGGCGATAACTTTCTCGTTTTTTTCTGTTTCGGTTATTTTATGCCAAGAGCTCAAGGAATTCTGTTTATTATACATTCATATTTACATTTTTTTGTTGTTGTTCCTCAAGAGTGTTTTGCTCATATTTATATCATTTCAAGTATTCACATCTAATAGAAATAATTTGCACACAGTTGTAATGTTTCAAGTATTCCCATCTAATACGGATAACTATGTGAAATTATATAAATAGTTTCAAATGATTATAATCAAATAGAAATAATTATTTCTATTTGATAATATTCATAGGTTTGCACACAGTTAAATGGTTTTAAGTAAGTAAGTTGGCAACCGCAGTTGAGGCTGACCCGAAGGCTCCCTTTTCGGTAGCTACTACACCAAGGTGTTTGGGAGGGCGCTACTCCTTTTCCTGGATTGCTCCACTTTACCCTTGATCCTTACCTTATAATGCTGAGTGTTAAGCAAGGTAGCATCAAGTACCATTATTTTTATTGTTTGGTATGACTCGACCTGGGATTGAGCCCAGGTCTCCCGGGCCATTGGTAAACACTCTAACCATTATGCCAATGTCCGTTAGTAATTAATAATAACCCTTAGTAAACAATTATAGCTCCAAGTAACGATTCTTAAAACGAATAATTTAGAGTTATATAGCATCAATTGGTCCTATCGAACTCAAATGATTTTTCAACAGATTTATTTGACCTATTGATGGGATCCTAACACGTACTACGACTATGTGTCAGAGTGGATCTGTGAATAATGACAATGAAGGAGTACTCCCCAGATTTTCATGGAGTCTCACCATCAGATGCTGTTTCGTGTCATATTCAAGACAGCTTTTTTTTCTGAGGAGTCTTACTCCTCTGTAGGGGATACAGTCAGAGCATTCTTATTCTGAAAATCACGGGAAATCTAAAATATGTTCTTTATATCATCTTGTGTATTTAAAGTTCTCTCTGGTTTCAATTTCGTCATTTTCGAACTCCATCATAATGAGTAACAATTCATATCACGAAATATTGCTAGTATGATTATTTTAATCTTTACTGGGCACCATGACAGCGCCCTCTATCAAACCAATCTGAACTTTAGAGTTATGCAAACTTTATAGGCACAAAGTAGATTTTATGGGTGTCTTTTAAGTCTTTTATCTAAAATGAAGAAACTTTTGTCATCAACTTAATATTCCTTAAGTTATCAATCCAAGAACAAAAAAGTTTGCAGTTGTAGTAAATTATCAAGGAAAATTTTTAGTTTTTATTAGTAAGCTTATGTTTTAGTAACGCCGTCAGTAAAAAAGAAAACATCATAATGTTACATTTTTTGGTTGAGATTTTTTAAATCGACAATTCTTAATTCAATTTTTTACTTACCGTATTACTCTGAGATTTTGTTATTGAAATCAGTTTTTATCAGGCGTGTTAATTTTTTGTTAGGGTGAATGATTACGGGTAAAGAAAGAAAACTGAATTTAAAACGCTGGCAGACTTCCGTATAAAAATACCATAACCACACATAAAGGAATAAATAAATAGATAAAAATTTATTTTAAAAAATAGCTGTAAATATTTTTCACCATATCAGACTGATATGGTGAAAAATATTTACAGCTATTTTTTAAAATAAATTTTTATCTATTTATTCATTCCTTTATGTGTGGTTATGGTATTTTTATACGGAAGTCTGCCAGCGTTTTAAATTCAGTTTTCTTTCTTTACTCGTAATCATTCACCCTAACAAAAAATTAACACGCCTGATAAAAACTGTCTGTTTTGTTTTTTTTTTGTTTTTTTTTTGTTGTTATACATTTTTTCAGATTAAAATTTGAATGCAAATTAGCAACGCTTTACTGTGTTTTTTGAATAGGCTTTTGATGTCTATACTTTTAGAAGTGAGGGGTGGGTATAGTTACTCGTCAAATTTGATTAAAGTAAGATTAAGTGTTGTTTTTTTTTATTTTACGTATACCTTAAAAGAAAGGTATCAACCCTAACTGCGCGGTAACCGAGTATACTCGGTGCATGTGCACTTACGACTACACGAACCCATTTAACTGGTTTTTTGGTTAACTGGGTACTTTCTGGGATTTCATTCGACATTTTATTTTTACTGGCCAAAAGAAAAAAGTGGCGAGAACTAATTTGAGTATGATCTGCCTGTGGGGCGTTTTCTTTTTTTTTTTCTTTTTCTAAATTTAGGATGTAATTAGCACAGTGAGGGTTAATAGTATAGATAATCTAATTTTTTTTATTTCCAAATATTCTGAGACAGGATTTTACGAGCGTCACATTCAGTATTTTTCAAAAATCATTTTAAAAGATATTTTTCTCATTAAATTCATTCAAATTGTTTGAGTGATATTTTTAAAATGCTCAATTACACTACAAGAAGATTTTTTCTTTTGAAAATTGTGTTTTGAAAGCAATTTTTGGATTTCAAATTTTCCATTTGTTATTAGTCTTTCCTTTTTAAAGTGAATTTTAGAAAACGCCTAATAATTAGTCACGCGTCTATATTCATACCACATAGCTGTAGAGGATTTATTTTCTATATACTCTCAGGATGTTCCTGGCCAGTTGGCAGAGCCGAGAGTACGCTAACTGTATCTCTAGCTGAAGGGTAAAACTCCTCCACACAAAAAAGGTGTGTCTTGGATATGACATTAAACTGCATTTGATGGTGAGGCTCCTTTTCTGGAGCTATGGAGAACATGGAATACTCATTCATAGCTATTAGTCAACGGTTTACTCTGACCCGGAGTGGTAATACTTGTTTGGGTTCCATCTACAAGTCAAATACATCTGTTTAAAATTTATTCATATTCGATATGAAAAAAAAAAACTCTTAAGAAGCAGTTACACAAAAACTGAACGCGATTCTCTGACCTCTACGCGTAAACTCATCATCGACAGGTTGACGTGCCGTTAAAATCCATCAATTAATCACTCAAAAAATGTCCAACCTTTCTTTGTTTTGAATTTTATTTATTTGGAGTAATGACTTGAATTAACTCACTAGTTTAGACATCAGCTCTGACCTCTTGATCTTCTCAAGTGAGCCATTGATGTCCATGTCGAACAGATGGATGTAGGTTATTTTGCTGCCTAAAACCACGAGATTAAATTTCTGCTGCCATCAGCCAATCACATTTCGCATCTAAAATCAGATCTTTGTTGCTGTCATCGTCACTTTCAGTGTTCCCGACATTCATTAGGGAAGAATGAAGTTGATTGCACGGACGATAATTCAGTTTGACACCAAAGTTACAAAAAAGCAAAAGAATTCACATTCTTCCAATTACAAGTTTGCACTCAATTATTATTTCCACAGTTTTTCTTTCTTTCTTTCTTTTTCTTGCACTTTGAATAATACAACAATAAATCTTGTTTACCAAATTTACTTGAATCTTTTGAGAAAACCAATGAATGTTTATAATTTGAGTGAACTTTGTGTATTTTGACTTTAAAACTCTCGATAAAGTGCTACATCATAGACTTCTTGTTAAATCTTAATTGGTTCACACATAGTTTAAAATGATTTTAGTCTTTATTCAATTTTGGCGCCCATTTTTAAAATTTCCTGACAGAAGATCGGAAACAAAAATTATTGAAACTAATCATTTACTGATTTTACAACACTGAGTATTTTTAAACGGATCCAGATGAATATTTTTTAAAATATCTTAATTTTTAATCTTAGTTTATCAAATATTAAGACTGGGATACGAAACCGACGCATTACTGATCAGTATGCAGAGACACGAGAGTGTATACACCCTACACACACATATATAAAAAGAAAGTCGACGTTATAACGTTTCGGTTTCTATAAACCATCATCAGGACTTAGAAAAGATGTTATCAAGTGTCGTTAAATCCCCGATGGATGTTTAGTGAAATACAAAACAAAGTAGGAGATTATATACCCAGCGAAAGGGGGGGGGCGCTAACCGTTTAATCCATAAATCAGCATTCATATTTCAAAAATATCATGTGACTGTATAAAACAATGATCTAAAACAAATGAAACTATGATTAAAAAAAAAGAAAAAGAATGAGAAGAGGGAGAAAGGAAGAGAAAAGAGAGAAGGAGAGGAAAGAAAAATAATAGAGTGATATAAAAGATATATATATATATATATATATATATATATATATATATATATATATATTTACTAATCAATTATCTACCAGTATTCACGGTACCAGAAAAAAACAAAAAAAACCTGGCCAGGAACAAGAGAAAAAAATATCTCGAATCACGGTCCAGGGGAAAAAGAAAAAAGTTTCTTGGGTAAAAAAGAAAGAAAAGACCAACCTCGTCCTACTCCTTGAAAAAAATCAAGGGGTACTTAGTCAGTGGCCAAAAGAAAACCAAAAAACCCCCCGCGAATACTGCAATGCTATAATTACTAAAGTGCTCAACATTAAACAATGGAGCCAATTATAGAATTAACTTAAATCGCTAGTCGAAAATCTTCTACTAAAGTTTCACCTTAACGGATCGTCAGGAAGTTTCGCCTAAACCATTCTAAGGAGAAATTGCTTTGCCTTTATTCACCAAAAACCTCCACCTATCCTAAAATTTGCATATTAAAAAAAAAAAAATACAATACAATTAACTAGTGTATGGATAAAAAAAGGGGAGGATGGAAATTTTGACGTTTCGATCGGAGCATATGATGGTGCGGAAATTTGTGAACTCGTCGGATGTGTATTACTATATAACATTAATAAGATTATGGACCCTAATAATCATGGATTGTATAGGGATGACGGGCTGATTATAGTGGATAAAAGTACGCCGAGGAAGTGTGATGGGATTAGAAAAAAATTGTATAAGCTGTTTGATGACTTTGGATTTAGGTTAGATGTAACAACAGATTTAAAAATAACTGATTATCTTGATATTACTTTAAACTTATATAGTGGAACAGTATCTCCATTTAGAAAAAGGAACCAGGATCTGCGTTATGTAAACAGGGGATCTAATCACCCAATACAGGTCTTTAAACATGTACCTAAAGGAATAGAGCATAGATTATCTAATAACTCCTCCAACAGGGAAATTTTTGAACGAACTAAGCAGGAATATGAGGAGGCTCTAAAAAATGACGGATATAGGGTCAATTTAGAATATAAGAATAGGGATAGAATTAGAACACAAGGTAGGAGAAATAGACCTAGAAAAATCTTATGGTTTAATCCCCCTTACAACATGGAAGTAGTTAATAACTTGGGAAAAGAGTTCTTCAAGATATTAAAAAGAAACTTCCCTAGTTGGAGCCAATTATATAAGATATTTAATAAGAATTGTATTAAATTAAGTTACAGTTGCATGCCAAACATTAATGGAATAATAAATAGGAGTAATATAGCCAAATTAGGTACAAAGAAGCATAAGGTGATTAACAAATGCAACTGTAGGGATAAGCTTAGGTGTCCTCTCGAGGGCAAGTGTAAGCAGGAGTGTGTAGTGTATAAAGTAGAGGTATATACTGATTCGAATAATAAGAGAGATAAAAAGATATATTTTGGGTCAACCCAAGGGGATTTTAAAACTAGGTACTATAACCATAGAACAAGTTTCTCGCACGAAAGATATAGGTATAGCACTGCTTTATCTAGTTATGTGTGGGAGATTAAGGAAAAAATTGGAGTAGATCCGATAATGAAATGGGAAGTAATAAAGAAATGCCGCAAATATAGGGCAGGTAATAGAACCTGTAATCTTTGTATGGAGGAAAAATTGATAATAGCAGATTGTAAAAGTAAGAATATGCTAAACAAAAGATCGGAGGTGTTAAACAGTTGTAAACACAAAAGAGCGTGGTTACTATATAATTAGGAAATGTTATAGGGTTTGTTTTTTTGTTTTGTTTTTTTTGCTATGAGAAAATTTTTTTTTTTTTTTTTTTTTTTTTTTAATATGCAAATTTTAGGATAGGTGGAGGTTTTTGGTGAATAAAGGCAAAGCAATTTCTCCTTAGAATGGTTTAGGCGAAATTTCCTGACGATCCGTTAAGGTGAAACTTTAGTAGAAGATTTTCGACTAGCGATTTAAGTTAATTCTATATATATATATATATATATATATATATATATTAGGATCCTTTCAAGTTTCTGAACAAGTGTTTTGGTTTTAGGTTGGAGTTGGTAGTTGAATTTACCAAATTTGTCCCGAGCGCTTTCGGACTTTTCATAGACCTTCATCAAGGGTTGCTTGCATTGGGTAAAGATGGTTTATTTTTTTAAAGTTTTTTTTGGTTTTTATATCATTGCAAAATTTACGTAAAGTTATTGTTGGATTAAACTGAGATGCTGATGTCAAGAAGTTCAGTTTAATGAATTAAAAAATATAAAACAAACACTTATTAATAATGGTTTTCCCAATTATATTGTCGATACAGAAATTAAACATTTCATTAATAAAACTGAACAACATAACATAGACAATACCCTAAACCATAAACAATCAATAAACCTTTACTATAAAAACCAATTTCATAGTAATTATAAGATAGATGAACATACATATATATAAAAAAAACCTTATCCAAAAAAATATTCACCCTATGATCCTACCAAAAAATAAGATTTATCACACACTACAACAAATTTAAAACTTCCACCCTCATTATTTTCAATAACGCTTCCCTCTCTACTGAACTTCTTGATAGGAAAAACGTCGTACATATGTTCAAAAGTCCCTTAACTAGACGCGCGTATTCTGGCAGACACACACTTTATTTTATTTATTGTTCCGAAAAATTTCATGTAGAAAATGAAATCGGTGACCTGAGTTCAAATTTTGGACAAGGCTGAATGCGTTTCCCTAAGTGCTAATGCCCTTGGGAAAACCATGTATCCTTCCCTTCGCCCTATCCCCAGTTATGGTTAAATATTAGGGCCCACTGAGCAATTTAGCATTGGTTAGACAACCATCATCATCATCATCATCATCATGTCATGCCGCCAGCACGGATATCCCTGACCCTCTCTCGCCACTTCTCCCTATCGTTCATCGCCTCTGGCAGGTCTTCAGGGACACATCCCGTATCCTCACGTAGCTGCTGTACGTATATTCTAGCTGATCGTCCTGCTTTTGCTCGGCCATATGTGGGGGTCCATAGGAGTATATCACTTATGAGCTCGTCTCTGCTTCTCTAGCAGTGTCCTGCATGTCTGGTTCGTCTAACTTGGATAGTTTTCGTGATGGGAGGTAGGTGGCCGTATAGTTGGTGCCTTGTGGGATTTTGCCACCAGGACTTGTTCAGTATTGCTCTCAACATTCTTGTGTAATTGCCGTCTAGCTTCTTCTCCAGCCGTTTTGTTAGCGTCCAAGTGGTGCATCCATACAGCAGTATCGACACGACCGCTGCCGGGAAGAAACTGCGTTTCATTTTATCGGTCAGTTTTGATTTCCATATGATCGATAGCTTATCGATAGCCGTCCATGTCTTCGTTAGCCGCGTGTCGATGTCTTTTTCGGTTGATGAGACACTGCTTCCTAGGTAGGTGAACTTGTCTACCAGTTTCAGAGAGGTTCCCTCTAGTGTAGAAATGTCAGCTGTTTGATTAAAACACATAAATTCAGTTTTGTGTGCATTGGCATGGAGGCCAATGCCTGCAGCGGCTCATTCTAAACTATGCAGTAGTGTTTCGGCTTGGTTGGGCGTATTTGCCAGTATCGCTATGTCATCGGCGTAGTCGGCGTCGGTAAATGTTTTTGCGGGGTACCGTCTGCTTCTTTTCTATGTCAGACAACCAGTCTAAGAAAAAAATATCTGAATTTCAACTAGCTGTACTCCACTTAAAAACTGACCTTGTGTCACATCCTGCCCGTGGTGAGGGGGTTGGGTAAAAATGTACCATAGCCATGATATGGCTATGTGTGAAACGTACATCGAATGTCCATAAAGATAGAACATAGGAATCTCGAAATTCGAAAAACATGTAACGACTTCTCAGTTCAGGTACGAAAGTTTTTATTACCTTAGAGTTTAAAGGTTCTTCGACATAAGGAGAGAGAGGCACAATCTTTCTATCCTGGCTTTTTCATCTGTACCCACAACACGTGTGGCACCCGCCACAGAGGTCTCTGCTAACAAGCGAAAACCAACCGTCTTCCCCTGAGGCAGGTCTCATCTCAACTAATTGACTTTTTCAAAATCTCCCAAAATCCTCCACGCGCTTCCGGTGCGTGACGTCATCCGCACTCGCTAGCCTCCGTTTCCCCTCTGGGCTATTGTGACATCTCTGAGTGACACGTCCACTCTGCGCGCGCGCGTAAACACCTGTCTTAATGTTGCACCTAAGTAACCTATGTACTGAGCTTATGAATGTAGGAGTTCGAACACCAATTCCGATTATTCGTCTATAAACAATTTTTCAACACGGAGAACACGTGATTGCCGCCAGAAATCTTTTGAGATCTTCATTTTTTATCGTGTCGTTGAGTGTAAAATCTATAAAAAGTACATCATGCATTTAAAAAAAAAAACTAGTCTTTTTGAATTATGCGCCTTTAGATGCCTCATTTTCAGTGGAATTATCTCAGACAATTTGCAGTGATTCTGAGTCCCAAAAATACCCATTAATTAATCACTTTGACTAATATAAACATTGATGTTGTTGAAAAGATTTAAAAATCATTTTTTTCTATTGATCATGTTCTGTCGGTGGGGCTTAGAATATGCTGATTATATCCCCTGCTGAGGGGTAAGACTCCCTAAACAGGTGCTCTGGGTATGACACCAAACTGCATCTTGTGGTGTAGCTCCAGTTCTAGTGATCTGGAGATTGTAGAGTACTCCTTCGTTGCCATTACTCACAGATTTACCCTGACCCGGAGTGGCAGTACTTGTTAGGGTCTCATCTATGGGTCAAATAGATCTGTTTTCGAATTATCAATATTAGATAGTAAGTAAGTAAAGTTGGCAACCAAAGTCGAGGGTGACCCGAGGGCTCCCTTTTCGATAGCTACTACACCAAGGTGTAGGGGAGGCCGCTACTCCTTTTCCTGGATTGCTCCACTTTTACCATTGATCCGTACCTTATAATGCTGAGTGTTAAGCAAGACGGCATCAAGTACCATTTTTTGAGTCTTTGGTATGACTCGACCTGGGATTGAACTCAGGTCTCCCGGGCCATTGGCGAACACTCTAACCATTATACCAATGTCCGGTTAAAGATAGTAAAACCTTATATATAACCGTCTGCAAAAAACTGAAGAAAGTAAATAAAATTGTAAATATGAATGTACAATGAACCTCTCGACATTAAATAACCCGAGATGGTTTAACATACCTTTAAAATCAATTAATCATTCAAGCCATTGTGATATCTGTAAATCCAAATTTATTGACTGAATGACCGCATTAGCAATAGTTATAAGTTTAAAACATTAGTTGACGCCCCAACCACGCAACTAGCCAAACCAAAATTCTTCACGGAATATCTATCGAGACAAGTTGTTGTGAAATGTTTATATTTTCCCTGAATACATTTCGGTTTTTTCCACTTTACAGCCGACAAGACCTGCGATGTAAGTGCTTCGGGTGTTATTTGAGTATACAGACGAATCTGTGGATTGCAGACAGCCTTGCAACTTTTTAGCTAAAGTGGCTGTAAACACCTACTTAAAATGATTTGTCAGTTTCGTATTCGTTCATAGATGCCGTTCTATCTGATATAGTGTCTGGCATTGCTCTCACCATTTTATGGGCTAGGCCTCGAATCGCTAAGTGCTAAAGTCTGTAGAAAGGAGAGAAAAAGAGACAGAAAATAAATTGAAAATTAACGATCAATCTAAATTGTATCACAAAAAAGTAAGAATGGAAATATCTTAAAAAGATTAAAAGGATAGAAATTAATGGAAGACTATCACGAAAATATTGGTTTTATATGTGACAATCAAATCTTATGATTAATTTTTTTTTTTTTTAGAAATATTTTTAGAGACGAATTTTCTGGTCATTAGACTTGGAAAGAGAGTAAAACTCTCTTAGCTGTGCCAATGTCTAAGGCTAAAAAAATCTACTTTCTAACTCAGACAGGTTAGTTCTTCCAGTTTGAAAACAGGGTTATTTTTAATTGACCATCAAAGATAAGTTGAATGAAATCTATTAAAAATGGATTATAAGATGATGGATTATGTTTGAGAGAGAAAGTTATTAGTAGAAAATGGGGAGATTTTGGAACGAATATTATGACACTCATTCAAACTTCACAAAGGAAAAGGATTGTACACAAAGAATACTTGAATGACTTTCAAACTATTCTGTCTAAACTAGTTGAATAAAGAAAATTCAAACTAAAAAAGAAAAGAAAAGAAAAACAAATAGACAAAATAAAAAAATATAATGAGATGAAAAGTAACAATCATCATCATCATCATCATGTCGTGCTGGTAGCACGGATATCCCTGACCCTCTCTCGCCACTTTTCCCTATCGTTCATCGCCTTTGGCAGGTCTTCTGGACGACATCCCGTATCCTAACATAGCTGCTGAATGTATGTTCGTGCTGGTCGTCCTGCTTTTGCTCGGCCATGTGTGGGAGTCCATAAGAGTACATCACTTATGAGTTCGTCCCTGCTTCTCCTGCGTGTCTGGTTCGTCTAACTTGAATAGTTTTCATGATAGGAGGCAGGTGGCCGTACAGTTGGGGTCTTGTGGGGTGTTGCCGCCAGGAATTTAAGAAGAGTTAAAGAAGATTATTTTGGAGTTTTAAAGATTTACAAATGAATTGACTCGGATTTCTTTTGAAGCAGCAAAAACTTTAACAATTTTTTTTGTCCATATTTAAGAAAAAAAGTTATGAAAGTCAGACATTGATAAATGGGAATATGAATGTATTATTTATTGAACCTAATAAAGTAAGAAAAAAACAAAATTAAAAAAAATGCTTTTAAGCATCGAATGAGACTAGATTTATTGCTAAAGTTGTTAGAATATTTGACATAATATGAAAGGTTCATTACTCACTTTTTTATGCATATAGAATGTCTACCTAAAATAGAAAACACTGCAGTTGTTATTTCTTCACACGAAAACGGTTCATTTCACTAATTAGAGATTTGTAGGCCTGTATTACTTATTTGTAAACTTTTTAGTTTGTTTGAAACCTACACCTATATATATAAAAATACACTGGTACTTATATGCATATGAATTATTGTACATAAATATGTGCATCTCGATATGAAAGAACTTATCGTGTTGCTAATGTTTCATAAACTTCAGCTGCAGCCAAGACCAATGATATTAAAAAATTGCTTTGAATTGTGCAACAAAACTATTATAAAAACTATGGTTGTTATTCTTACACACAAAAAAAGTTCAGTTCACCAACAAGAGAATTATAGACTATTATTACTTGCATACTTATTCATTTGTTGCAAGAGAACGTATAATTGATTATGTGTGTCTTGTAATTTTGAAAAAACAAAATGGATTCTTAAAAGGTAAATCTTGTTTATTAAATTTACTTGAAATTGTTGAAAAAAAAACCCTAATGACTATTTATCAGTTTCTGTTAATTTTTTGTATTTTGACTTTATTAAAACTCTCGATAATGTGTTGGATCATAGATTTCTTGCAAAACTTAAAACAGTTGGATTCAGTAAAAAAGAAAGGACACATAGCGTAACGGTTATAGGCATTGGTTCCCTAAGCTTCTAAGGAGACAATCCTCTGGAGGTTGCAGGTTCAACTCTGACTGCAGGCGAGCAGTAATACAGGAATACTTAACACTTGTACCCGGTTATGGCTATCGGAAATAGAACAGGCGATCCCCGTGGATTCAATAAAGAACGTAGTTCGAGGTTCCCGAGGAATACTTAACACTTGTACCCGGTTATGGCTAACAGAATCAGAACAGGCGACCCCCATGGATTCAATAAAGGACGTAGTTCGAAGTTCCGTGAAGGTTCCAGAGTTCGACAAACACCTGAAGAAGGCCGGTGGACATATCGGCTGAAACGTTCTGGAAATAACTATAACGATGTAGACAATAGTCCGAAAACCCTTAATGATAATAATTAAGGCTACAGTTCTGGAAATCTTAGGAGTGAGGGGTATCCTTGGTCCACTCTAACCCGGACACTTGTAAGTGTCTCATCTCTGGGTCAAATAGACCTGTTAGGGCCCCATCTATGGGTCAAACAGATCTTTTAAAAACTTATTCGTATTTAATAGAACCGTGTACAAAAAAAAAGACACGAAACACCTCTGAAGAAACAATTGGATAAAAATGTAAATATGAAAATGTACATATGAACGAACAATGCTCATTGTAGGTTCATTACGTTACTATGTACATTTTCCTAAAAGTCCGGGCTTAAAATAACCGTAGACGGTTTGAAATGCCGTCAAGAATCAATAGACAAAAAAAAAACAACTTAAAAAGGAGGTTAACTACATTCAATTAAAACATTTTTAAGGGCCATCTTTTTCTTTGATATAAAAACTATATTGCTTCAAAAAATACATGTGGTCTCTATAATTAAATTTCGAATTAAATGAAACACAAAAAATCTTTTCCTCATGACATACTTTCAAAATTAGCCCTAAAAATGAATACACGTTTTTAGAATTTGCCTTTCCAGGGTGTAATATTTTTCACATTTTGACGTTAAATTTTAATAGCCAATTACGTTCCCATAGATAAAAAAAAATTTAATCGACTGTAGTTTGTGTTCATTTATAATCACTTTAACATTGTCAGCAAACATTTTGATAAAGTTAGTCATGGTTTTAGAAGATTATTTATAAAAAGTAGAAACAGGATACATTCTTGATCTTTGAGTGGCTCCATATAAATAATTATCATTTGATATTATATCCCCATGTTTTAATTTCATTATTATGTTCTCTAGAAAACTTCTAATAACATTTAACTCTTTCTTTTTATCATTATTCTTATTTCCACAACGTTTCGGCCGATATGTCCTCCGGCCTTCTTCAGGTGTTTGTCGAACTCGGGAACCTTCACGGAACTTCGAACTACGTCCTTTATTGAATCCATGGGGGTCGCCTGTTCTGATTCCGTTAGCCATAACCGGGTACAAGTATTCCTACCCGGTTATGGCAAACGGAATCAGAACAGGCGACTCCCGTGGATTCAATAAAGGACGTAGTTTGAAGTTCCGTGAAGGTTCCCGAGTTCGACAAACATCTGAAGAAGGCCGGAGGACATATGGGCCGAAACGTTGTGAAAATAACACTAAAGATGAAGACAATAATCCGAAAACCCTTAATGATAATAATCAACAAGCTTCGTCTCAGAAATTTAGACACCTGTAGCCTTAATATCAGATTCATTCTCGTCTTATATCCAGGAGACTTAACTTGATTAATCAAATATCATCATCATCATCATCATTATATTCATCATCAGGACGAGCTAACAGCACAGATTGCCTCGATTCTTTCTCACCATCTGTTTCTTTGGCTCTTGGCAAATCGTCTAGACGCAGTGTCCTCACAAAGCAGATGAATGTTAGTTTAATCGTCGGCTAACAGTGGTGTTTCCATATGTAGGAGTCCATGAGAGAACGTCGCTTATAAGTTCGTTCTTACTTTACCAGCAGTGCCCAGAATGCCTTGCTCGTTTTTGATGATTTGCGAGATGGAAGGTAAGTGGCCGTACAGCTACTGTTTTGTAGGGTGCTGGTTCCAGGATCGATTTAAAACAGCATGAAGCATCCTTGTCTTGTTCCTATCAAGCATTCCTTTCGAGTTCAAGAGGTGCAACCATACAGTTGTACTGACACGGCTACAGCTGGGTTTTTTTATGTTGTAACTATGCTTTTAGAGTGTTACTATATTCTCCCGCCTAAAATATTTCATATGACTTGAGTTACTCGCTACATGATTACCTCCTGTAAGAATTACTTTAGAGACAGAGTTAATTAGGTTTGATTTCTTTATTTAATGGCATATCAACCTTCGTGGGTTATCTAATTCCAAAGGCATCCTTATAGAAGAAAAGCAGTCATACAATTTAACCCCTAGCTCGCAGGATAAGGTGCTTCGTACCTTTGCCAAGGGTATCAGTGAAGGTTATAGCGCGATTGGAGTTCGAACTCGCTTACTTCGAGGCCGCAGTCCAGCACCTTAGCCATGACTGCACGGAAACTTCCCCATGACTAAATTAGAGGTTGCTACAAGTTTATCTTATAAATAAAATAATAAAATCAATAGCCATTATATTTAGTAACTTTAAATCCTTGAAGGCTTTTGAGATTTCATGAAACTACAATGTCGTTTTCATAAAACTGCTGACATGTTTAGGGAATTCACAAAATTTCCAGTTTCACGATCGAACTGTAACGTATATATAACACAAACATCTAGAGTAGAGGTCCAGGACCGAGGATCGCATGTGGCCAGAGGACCGTAGGCGATTCCCAAACAAGTTTTCTGTGTCATGTGACAGAACAATGACTATAAACTCAACTAACTGCTTTTCTGAAAAAGTTATTTGGTAAAGAGTTATGATGAGAAATAAAATGTCATTAATTGTATTTTTACATAGAATTTGTTTCTTGATTTTGATTTTAAAAAAGTATTTAAAATTCTTGTTTAAGATATCTGCTATTTCTTTAGATCTAATAAAACTTTTAATTTTGCCCTTGTTTTCTCTACCCAATTTATTGCAATTTAGCCATGAAAGACAGAATTTATCAAAAGTGAAAACAGAAAAAAAGGAATTTACCGAATGTAAAAACATAATGAAAAATTTAAAACAAAAAATTAATCTCCCTATAATTTGTACAAGTTCCATATCCCATTTACTATTATATGCAGATTCATTTTGATGAAGAAAAAATAGCAGCCAATCGGTTGTATTTGTGATTAGCATAATAACAGGTGGGAACTATGCCCCTTCATCTCACGTTAGGCCCGCTGAGCCTCTCCCTTTTGTGGCCTTGAGTTTGAGACCCTAACCCAGAGAAGAATCGAAGCAGAGAGAGAGAGAGAGAGAGAGAGAGAGAGAAATAGAGTGAGAGAGAGAGAGAGAGAGAGTATACAATGACAGAAAATTTTCCATACGTGCATACTTACGTATAAAGTTTTCAAATGTTGAATGGCAGAAAATGCTCTCTCAGCAGGGCTCAGAATACGTTGATTGTATCACCTGCACGGTATAACCCCCCACCTAAAAAGAGGTGTCCTGTGTATGACTATAAAATAAATCTGATGATTAGGTTCCAGTTCCGAAGATATGAGGGGTGTGGAATACCCCTTCATTACCATTACTCCAAAGTCCATTCTGACCCAGACTGGTCGTACCTATTTGGGTCTCATCTATGAGTCAAATAGATGTGTTTAAAAATTATTCATATTCGATAGGAACCGTGCGCAAAAAACATTCTTAAGAAACAACTTCACAAAAAATGTAAGTATAAACGTACAATGAAAGTAATTCCCTAACCCCCAGACATAAAAAAAACCGTTGATGGATTGATATGCCATTAAAATCAATCCATCAAGCAAATTATAATTTTTCTTGACACAACTGCTCGTACAAATATCTTAGAAGAGCGATTGATTTTTCTTGTGTCTTTATTATCAAAATGTTTTTCTGAAACATACTTTTCATAATTTAAAACTTGATTTCACTCGCGAAGTAAAATTTATTCTTTCGAAATTTTATGAATCTTTCTGTTGTAATGTAAACATTTTGGGTTTATTTAAAAATCAGTTATCCGTTTTCACAGACTCGAGTAAATAAAGATTTTTTTTAACTGGCAAAGATGGAATAGGAAACAATGCAGAAAAATAGTGGTTAAAATAATGTAAGAATAGTTTCTGATGAAAACAGTACCAGTAAAAGATCTCAGGAAGGTAGAAATAGAAATATAACTAATGTATATAATAAGTGGTTAAAATCTTGTAGATTAACGGAGAAGTTATTAATTAGTTGAGGGGGTGTCCTGCGATGGACTGCGGAATTGTAGTAAGCGAGTTCGTACTTCAGTCGCTCTATTACATTCAACCATTCAACAAAGCTGTAGAAAAAGAGCGAAAATGGTTCTTGGATTTAATAGAAACTTCTCCACAACAAATAAACTGTGGAAAATATTTAACAGAAATACAATAAAGACCAGTATGGATGATATGCACCGAATTATGCGAAAACATAATCATAAGGTCATGAACAACAGTGATACTACGGCACACTCTCTCAGTAATTGTGGGTTTAGAAATAATGGCCTTTTAGAGGGAAAAGGCACAACAAAAAATGTGGTGTATCAAGCAACGGCAAATACTAGATGCAAATTTGACGTGGCGTATATCGGGACAACTGAGAAACACTGGAAGCAGAGATTTTACAATAATAAGTCATCCTTCCAGAACAAAATTTACACTTATAGCACTACGCTGTCAAAATATATACGGGATCGAAAGATGCTAATAAATCTGGAGACTAATGTATATAATATGTGGTTAAAATCTTGTAGATTAGTGGAGAAGTTATTAATTAGTTGAGGGGGTGTCCTCGTGGTGTAATGGTTAAAGCAATGGACTGCGGAATCGTAGTAAGCGAGTTCGTACTTAAGTCGCGCTATTACATTCACTTTCGGGCAAATATCCTTGGGAAAGGTATGAACCCCCTTATCCTCCCAGCTATGGGTTAAATAGTACCACTACTGTTCTTCTTGGAGAATGGCTTTGGCATTAAATAACCTACAAAGGTTGATATGCCATTAAACAAAGAAACCAAAGCAAACCTAATTATTTGATACCCAGAAACTAACGAACTACTAAAAGCAAGGATAAAATCATAAGTGATCGACTCATTTACATCACCACACCAGTGTTGGCCGACTAGCAAAAACTTACATTAATCAGCTCTGTGTGGACACTAGATACCATCTAGAGAACTTAATAACAGTGATGACTGATGATTTGGATAGCCATGATGATGATGATAAGAATTTTCTCCAAGTGTTGACAATCATGAAAACAAATATTTGGTTTGCCACCATTTTCCACCAGAACGTGTTCGGTTAGGTAACAAAACTTTATATCTCCATAGGGAAGAGAGAAAAATATATTTGGGGGAAATCAGTATCTTCATTCTAATTGCTCAGGGAATTATTGTAACAATATTAAACTCGAAGTATTTTGAGAAATGTTCGTGATTTTTTTTAAAATTTGTCATATATATATATATATATGTGTGTGTGTGTGTGTGTGTGTGTGTGTATTGGCTCTACTCTGTATCGAGCACTTTTTTCATTTAATTTAGTCCTCTATCAGATTTTTTCTTTTGGCTAGACACTACGATATTGTTTAATTTTTTCAGACAATACGCATGTTTTAGTCTTTTCTTTTTTTTATGGAATTTTTTCCCTAAATATCAATTTGTGTATTTGTTTATTCACTAGTTGGATCATTTGGGGTTTTTTTTCACTCTGCCAGTATGGACCCCCACACATAGCTGAGCAAAAGCAGGACGACCAGCGCGAACATACATTCAGCAACTATGTGAGGATATGGGATGTTGTCTAGAAGACCTGCCTGAGGCGATGAACGATAGGGAAAAGTGGCGAGAGAGGGTCAGGGATATCCGTGCTACTAGCTCGACATGATGATGATATATATATATATATATATATATAAAATAGAAAGTTCTCCAAAATGTTGTGGAACTAGCTGAATCCAGTAATGATATAATTTCAAACGTATTTGTCAGTTTACCAGAGGTTTGTTGATCTTGTGTCAACGCCAACCTGCGTTCCTTCTTTTGGCATAACACTGTTGCTCTAATTCGTTCATCACCTACGAAAATAACAACCAACAGCTGGCACCGTCATATTTGTAATGGTGACCCTTACGCTGCCAAACCAGATTCTTTGAGTTCTTTATATGTTTTCTCTTTATTTATTTTACTCGGTTTTTTTTTTTAAACGTTAACTTTGTTTTTACTTTTCGTATGTGTACGTGCGTGTTTGTGTATCTACGTGAGAATACGCGTAGTACTTTCGTACCTGTGAGTAGTTAGAGGTGCATGTATATGTGGAAGAGAGGTAGATTATATATGCGAGTGTGTGTAAGAGAGAGAGAGCGAGAGAGAGAGAGAGAGAGAGAGAGAGAAAAGGATGAGAGGAAAGTAAGAAAAAGACAACGAATTTAGTTGGCTTTAAGAATTTCTCTGTTCTTTTTTCCCATATAATGTGTGTGTGTGTGAT
This sequence comes from Sepioteuthis lessoniana, assembly GCA_963585895.1. Taxonomy (NCBI): domain Eukaryota; kingdom Metazoa; phylum Mollusca; class Cephalopoda; order Myopsida; family Loliginidae; genus Sepioteuthis; species Sepioteuthis lessoniana. Next base: position 22,122,257 of record OY757907.1, read on the forward strand.
AAAAATAAAGCCTATATGAGTGTGTGTAAGAAAAAGGACAATGAATTTAGCAGGTAGTTTGCTTAAAGCATTTCTCTGTTCTTTTTCCCACATTGTTTTATTTTTTGTTGATTCTTTGATTTGATTGGTTGTCGGTTAATTAAACTTACCAATGGTTTTGATAAAAAAAAAAAAAAAAAAAGAAAATGAAAAAAGAGCCGCTGATTAAAGACAAAAAATGAACGTGAAAAGGAGGAACTCAGAAAAAAAGTGAATTATTCAAAGAAATAGAAAGAAAATAAAATAAGAAAAAAATAACGTTATCAATTGTAAAAGAACTTTCACGGAAAACAAATAATATCAAACCTTCTTTTCGTGTCAGATTTATTCAGAATAAGAGATTTTTTTTTTTTCTTGTGCTTTTTCTTCCTTAGAGCTCTTTTCCTTCACAGATTTTTTAAACTTTTCTTTTCTTCAATGCAATGAAATGCTGAGCAACCAAAACATATCAATTATTTTGTCTTCTTGTTTTTCAGCCTTCCCACTTTGTATTTGAATAGGAGCCCAGATAATTAGTGTAGCCCGTTAATCAAAACTTAATAACATTAATATGGCGTTCGTTCAAGCATTTGATGTTTACATTTTCGATTTTTCATTGAAGTATTCATTTAAAAATGATAATAATAATATGATTCAAACAATGCTAGTAGTGAGTTAGTTTACCTGTGCCATAAACATTGATGAAAAATAAGAAATTCTGCAATTGTATTGTACTTGTAGAATATTAAAAATATCATTTTGCTCCGCATTTTCTTGTTAATGATCAATAAATTAAACTAATTTCAGTGTAATATTGTTGGATATTTCCTTCGACAGGCTGCGTAAGTTACCCAGGTGGTAAAACAGGATGCCCACCTGTTTCCTAAGGTAAACAAAACGGCGGAAATGTCACGTGATTTGCGTCTAAGGAAATGTGACCACGAGGATTGCGTAGGTGTCCGGAAAATTATATAACGACTGGAGATTTTCGACCTGGAGAGAACGAAGGAGCCAGCAGAAGAGTCACTAGACGTCAAGCTACTCTGGGAGTTGGCCTTCTGCCAGATTACTCTAAGTTGAGAAGTAGAGAAAGGCCTGGTCAGTACGAGATGCATGAAAGCAAATAAAAGAGAAGAAACAGACTCGTGAAAGTTGAGAAACATGAAGAGACAGTCACATGAAAGCGATGAGAATCTCTGATGATTAAATGCCTTGAGATAATACCAGAGGTACGGAAGCTGCGAAACGTGAAGAAACAAACTTGCTAAAGTCGAAAGTGGATAGGACCACAGAAGAAAAAAGACGGGTGCCCTGAAAAGGCCCTAAAGTCGAAGTTGATTAAATGTTTTAAGTTGGCCCCGTACCAGTCTCGTGAAAGCAGAACGAAGAAGAATCAGTTCACTGAAGATTCGTATATCCCTCTGTGTGTATAACTGAGTCGCCCTCGACTCTCTCATTCACTCCACTATTTCGTATATTTTGAAAGAAAAAGAAAAGAAAAGAAACAGATTATATTTTTATACATAAGAGTTGTTGTTCTACCCAGTACAACACAGTATTAAGTAAAGACTATTCCTCTTTTAGTCTTCCGCTCTGTCAGTGGAACTTAGAATAAATTGACTGTATCTCCTGTACAGGGGTAAGACCAACCATATTGAGGTGTCCTGGATATAACATTAAACTACATCGATGGTGAGACTATAGTTATGGAGATCTGAGTACCACCTCATTGCCATTACTCTCGGGTCCATTCTGACCGGGAGTGGTAGTATTTGTTAGGGTCCCATTTATGGATCAAATAAATTTGTTTAAAGATATACGAGGTGCAGCATCATAAGCTTCCAGACTTTTTTTCATATCGGATAAATTGGTAGCCTCTTAACACTGGGCTTCACTCTTGAATATTAACTATTTTTATTACACATACAATCTTTATTGCATAATCTATAAGATGACTGACAATTTTTATGATTTCAGGTTTAAATGAACAGCTACAGCAGCATTTGGAATACACCCTACTGAAGCCCGATTGTCACAGCAGGTGAAGTTCAAAAATGCAATGTGACACTTTAGAAGAACGATATGCAAAAGATTTTTGGAAAAAATGCCACAGAAACGTATGGAATGCTTCAGACTGCTTTTGGAGCATCTTGCATGAATCGAGCATCGGTTTTTGAGTGGCATAAGAGATTCAAGGAAGGCAGTCAGTCTGTGAGGGATGATGAGAGTGTGGGAGTAGTAAGGAAATCAATACACCAGAGTTGATTGGCCAAAGGGTTAGGGTTACTATGTTGAGGTTTTAAGGGAGCTCAGGAAGAGATTCCGTAGGAAGAGGCCAGCACTCTTCAAATCGGCTCAGTAGCATTTCACGAGGCCAATGCGCCAGTGCACAACTCCATCCTTGTCACAGACTATTTGAGCAAGATGGGCATCATTAAGACAGTTCCTCAGCCTTCCTATAGTCCAGACCTTGCTCCCTGTGACTTTTGGTTATTCCCTAAGCTCAGAGGCTGTCGTTATGAGACAATTGAGGAGATGAAAGAGGCTGTGACGAAGATCATTGACACGCTCACACAAGAAGACTTCCACGGGGCCTTTGAGAAGTTGTTGGAACGGTACAACAAGGGCATTGCAGCTGGAGGAGATTACTTCGAAGGGGACTAGAGTTTAATGTGTTTACTATCAATAAAAGTGCCCATACGAAAAAAAGTCTGGAAACTTATCGTGTGCACCTCGTATGTGTATATTGAAACGCATTAGGCTTTGTATATACAGAGTAATGCTAATTCAGCTAATGACAATTTTTCTCGCTGGTGTTGACATAACAAGTTAATTCAGAGTTGGCTTCTTTCGCCGGCAGATATTTTGGTCACTTTTATATTCTCTTTATCAAAGTCTTTTATCTGAATATTGTAGTATAAGTAATTACGCGTTTCTTGTACAACTATATAATTACCAACAAGGTGCAATTGTTTCTTAATGATTGGTTGATTGATTTTAACGGCATGTCAACCCGTCTAAGGTTATTTTATGGTTAGGAATTGCTTTCATTGTACGTTCACATTTACATTTTTTTTGTGTAGTTGTTTCTTTAGAGGTTTTTTGCATGCAGTCCCGATCTATTTGATATAGATGGGACCCTTATATGCACAGACTCTACATATCAGTACGGAACTGTACTCTATACTACCCAGATTTCTATAACTGGAGCCTCACCATCACATTCCGTTTATTGTCAATTTATTGCTGATATCTATATCGAAATTGAGTATTACTGTTTTCCCAGAAACTTAGTACCATGGCGTCTGAGGGTTGTTTAGATGGAATTCAAATTCTGTCTCATCTGAATTTGAACGTCAAGCTTGATGCGATTATTTCCTAAATGACGATCTTCCAAAATGTACGTTGATATTAGCTTCCTCATCGTTTTTCTTCTTTAATGTCCCTAATTTCTTTTGCATATTTTCCCCACTCTGCATTTTCACTATCTTTCATCTTCTTTTTTTTCACACCTCAATATATATCTATTTTCTTGCCGCCTCCTTTATTTCCTTTGCATCATTTTACATCCTTTCCTCTCCTTCTTTTTTTCCGTATCTTCTTTTAACTATCGCATCGCAACCAGCCCCAGGGACAACAATAACCCACCAAAAACTAATTGAGCATGACATAAAAAATTGCTTACAAATGTAAAAGCCATATCTAATAAAATATGACGTGATACATTTACTCACATCCGAGTCATTTATTTTATCTAGATTTCTGGGCAGATTCCTGCGACGTATTCATTAACTAGTTGCAAAGGTCACGACAAGCGACGTGCTGAACAGACAACAACAACAAAAAAAAAAAAAAAACATCAAATTCGATGCATTCGTATCATTTAGAAATTTTAAGATATGCACACATTCTTATACAATCTCATAAGTACATTTACACATAGTTTCAAGCAAACAAATTGACAATCATATACATTCAACTATAAATATGCGAATCGACACGTTAAGGAAATTTAAACACACACACACACACACACAAACACACACACACACACACATACACACACACACACACACACACACACACACATTGAGTACTCTGTTGACTTTGGAAAAAAAACGTTTTTAAAACGATTTGTTTATTCAGATATATATATATATATATATATATATATATATATATATATATATATATAATATATATATATAGCTGAATAAACAAACCGTTTAAAAACACACACTACTCGCGCACACACACTCGCACACACACACACACACACACACACACACACACACACACACACACACACACACATTGAGTACTCTATTGACTTTGGAAAAAACGTTTTTAAACGATTTGTTTCTTCAGATATATATATATATATATATATATATATATATATATATATATATCTTAATAAACAAATCGTTTAAAAACACACACACGTGCACACACACACACAGATATATATATACATATATATATATGTATATATCTCTGTGTGTGTTTAAACGATTGGTTTATTCAGCTATATATATATATATATATATGTGTGTGTGTGTGTGTGTGTGTGTGTGTGTGTGTGTGTGCAGACAAGGAGGAGTCCTGAGAAGTCCCCTTAGTGTGATGGCTAAAGTGCTGGACTGTGATATGTCGAAATGAAAAAGAGGGGGAGTCGCTGTGGCGTAGTGGCTAAAGTGCTGAACTGCAACATCGTAGTAAGCAAGTTCAAACTCCAGTCGTGCTATTATGTTTATTTTCGGACTAATATCCTTTGAAAAGGCATGAATCCATTTATCCTCACAGCTATGGGTCAAATACATATCAATGCTGTTCTTCGAAAAGGATGGCTTTAGCATGAAATGACCCACGAAGGTTGATATGCTATTAAAACAAGAAACTAAACTAATGAGACTGACAAGGGAATTCATGCAAAAAACAAAAGAACGTAGTTTCTACATTTAAATCAGACATTGGAAATTTCCCGATTTAACAACAAATATTTGTGATTATTTATGTTATATTTTTTCGAGATAAGAAAAGAAAATGACAATCTCATAGATAGTATAATTCGTTGAAATTGACTTCAATTTTAATCCGTATTATTTCACTATTACTCTTGCTGAATTATTGTTACTTTAGATGAGCTAAGAAGGAAAATACAGAGATTAAAAGAAAATATTTTTCTTCGTAATAGACCACGTTAAAACTGCGGTAAACGGTAACCCGAAGTAGAACATTTATAGACCGTATTTTTCTGAAGTAGATACGAGGATCATTAAATAAGTTTCCAGACTTTTTTCGTATGGGCACTTTTATTAATAGTAAACACATGAACCTCTAGTCCCCTTCGAAGTAATCTCCTCCAGCTGCAATGCACTTGTTGTACCGTTCCAGCAACTTCTGGAAGGCCCCATGCAAGTCCTCTTGTATGAGCGTGTCAATGATCTTCGTCACAGCCTCCTTCATCTCCCCAGTTGTCTCATAACTACAGCCTCTGAGCTTAGGGAATAACCAAAAGTCACAGGGAGCAAGGTCTGGACTATAGGGGGCTGAGGAACTGTCTTGATGCCCATCTTGATCAAATAGTTTGTGACAAGGATGGAGTTGTGCACTGGTGCATTGGCCTGGTGGAAACGCTACTGAGCTCCCTTAAAAGCTCAACATAGTAACCCTTACCCTAACCCTAACCCTTTGGCCAATAAACTTTGTTGTATTGACTTCTTTACTCCTCCCACACCTCATCCCTCACAGACTCCCTGTCTTCCTTGAATCTCTTATGCCACTTAAAAACTGATGCTTGATTCATGCAAGATGGTCGAAAAGCAGTCTGAAGCATTCCATAAGTTTCTGTGGCATTTTTTCCACGTTTAAAACAGAATTTTATTGCATATGGTTCTTCTAAAGTGTCCTCACGTCCAGATTGCATTTTTGAAATTCACCAGCTGTGACAATCAGGCTTTAGTAGGGTGTATTCCAATTGCTGCTGTAGCTGTTCATTTGAAGCTGAAATCATAAAAAAAATGGTCAGTCATCTCATAAAATGTATAGCAATAACATAGTGAATTTTCAAGAGACTACGACAATTCTAAATGCCTGTACAAAAATAGTCTAGAAACTTATTGAAAGCCCCACGTATCATTGGGGAATGAGAAAAGTTTTAGCAAACTTCAATTTGATTTATTAAACTAAATTCATTTTTTTCTCATTCCCAATGATTCTTGCATAAGAAAATTCCGATTTCGAGTTACCCCTTTCACGCCTCTAACCTGAATTATGATTATTCCTAATCCATGTTATATCTGATAAAAAATGAATAACCACCAGAAACTGCCACTAACTATTTAAAAAATTTTTTTTTTTTTACTTTTAGATGAAGCAAGATCGACCATTATTTTAGACAAATGTTTTCTTTTATCGTAATTTTTAGTTGAATATTTTATCGAAACTCGCCATTGAATGCGATTAATATTCAAACTGATCTATTTCACCCATAGCAAGGACCCTAACCTACTACCACTCTGGGTTAGAGTTAACCTTGGAGTAAAGGCAATGAAGGAGTGATTGACACTCCTCAGATCACAAGAACTAGAGTCTCACCATCAGATACAGTTAAATGTCATACTTAGGACATCCATTTTTTAGGGGGGGGGGAGTTCTGACCGTCATATAGTTAGCGTCTGCTAAGCTTTGCCAACAGGGTGAGGTTACTTTGTATATATTCATATAGAATTTATGACGTTCAAAATATCAATTGACAAAAAATTAGTGAAGCTTTTCTCTAAGTCAATTAAATGATTAGTTATCTAATACATTTACAACAAAAACAGAGGCAACGGTAATATACCGGAGAAACATAGCAAGCCTTGCCCGGAAAGTTGTTTTTCTTCCCATTTTTGTTTCCTAGTTATTGTCATTCTGTCGTGCAAAAATGGGTGAAATTACCCACACTGAAGCAACATTGTCATATAATATATGAAACGCATCAAGTAATGTGATAGGCTTACGCAAGAAAAGCCGAACCCATAGAGAGAGTTCCTGCTGTTTTACTTGCTCCTCCGTTTGTGTTGTAAATGGATCGGTTTGCCACCACAAAGGTATCTAACAGCAATAAATCTGAAAGAAAGAAACCTCTCCCGGTCGTTTTTTTTTAAATTCTCACGGAAGCATTTTTTTCTGGACAGGTCATTAAATAAAACGTATTTTAAAGGGTTTTTTTAAGTTGCTCGAAATCATTATCGCAATGGTTAATTTCGTGGTTAAATAATGATTTTAAAAAAAGGAAATAAAATTAAATAGAAATAAAATAACTTTTGACCCTACTCCTTGGCGAATAAATATATTCTCATATACACATGTATGTATTTACCCACCCACTCCGTCACGGACAGGATGTGAAACAACGTCAATTTTTAAGCGGAGTAATGCTGGTTTTAATTAAGAGTCTTCCCTCTCGTAGACTGGTTTGCTTAACCAAGGCTTAACAGTCCAGATTGCTATATTATTTTCTTTTGGAAGGGTGATGGATGGATTCTTGTCTTTCCCAAGGGTGTGTAGTGAAATGCAAACAACCTCGTTCAGAATTTTAACTCAGGTCGGCGATTCAATTTCTTTATATCAAACACGCCTCCATGCAGATGTGTAACGCTCGGTTTTATCATTTTTTAGAGAAAGAGGACTCAAAGGGAAATTCCGCCAATTTTGAAAACAGAGAGCTGAAATAGTCAGTAATATAAATGATAAATGGATTTTTCATGGTCCGTTAAATACAGTAAAATCTGACGGCATGAACTACTTTACAAAACAAACAGGGTCAATTTTCTTACATGGATTTATTAGTATTATTATTATTATTATTTACTCATTAGAGTTTATCACATCAGCGTTAGCTGATGGTCTTTCACTAGAGTTTGAGTGACAGCAAGTCTCCTCAAGTCTCCGGGACTCTTCTCAGTATTCTGGCCGTTCTCAATAATGTAGTAGTTTGGACGGTCTCCACTCGTCCGCCAACCTCCAAGCCCTCCAGTCCCTTTAGTAATCCTTTAGTTACTGTTCCAAACGCACCAATTACAATTGGTATAATTGTCACCTTCATGCTCCATAGTTTTTTCAATTCCCTAGCAAGGTCGAGGTACTAATCTTTCTTTTCACATTCTTTCAGTTTTATTCTGAGATCAGCCGGGACAGCAAAGTCGACAATTTTACATATTCTCTTTTTCTTTTTTTCTTTTTTTTTTTTTTTTTGTTGATTATTATAAGGTCTGGTCTTCTGGTCGAGATTAGGTGATCTGTGTGACCCCATCGGAGTTTATGTGTGTCATTTTCTTGGACAGGTGCTGGGTTGTGCATATACCATTTGTTGGTGTGGTCAAATTTAAATTTCTTGCATATTTCCCAGTAGATCACCTTGCCGACCCGGTCGTGTCTAGTCTTATATTCCTTCAGTGCTAATTTACTGCATTCGCTTATTATGTGATTGATCGTTTTGTCTCTATCACCACATAGCCTACATTTGCTATTTTGTTGCGTCTTATCTATTCTCGCTTTGATATGATTGGTTCTTATGGTGTTGTTTTGTGCTGCTATTAGGAGATATTCTGTTTCTCTCTTAAAGTTTCCTTTTCTTTACCAGGTCCAGGTTCTCTGGTGTTAGATGTTTGGTGTTTATTAGTCGTTTAAAGCGACCGTAGAGTTGTTTTTCTTCCCATTCTTGTTTCCTAGTTATTGTCATTCTGTCGTCAATCGTGTTGTCAGTATCGTTTCTGATGCCTGTAATCAGTCCTCGTTCGAGCTTTTCTATGTAGTCTTCGAGTCGTTGTATCGATGCGTCAACATAGTCATCGATGCTGGCAAGTCCTCTTCCTCCCTCTTTTATAGATACATATAGTCTGTCAATGTCGTCTCAGGGAATTACATCGCAGAGTGATTGAAGGAGTGATTGACATACTACCACTCTGGGTTAGAGTTAACCTTGGAGTAAAGGCAATGAAGGAGTGATTGACACTCCTCAGATCACAAGAACTGGAGTCTCACCATCACATACAGTTAAACAACCCAGCACCTGTCCAAGAAAATGACACACATAAATTCCTATGGGATCACGCGGATCGCCTAATCTCGGCCAGAAGACCAGACCTTATAATAATCAACAAAAAAAAAAAAAGAAAAAAAAAGAAAAAGAGAATATGCAAAATTGTCGACTTTGCTGTCTCGGCTGACCACAGAATAAAACTGCATGGTCATTAGTTTTCTTGTTCTTTGGTCCATTTGTTTAAGTTCATATCTAGTCCACTTGAGAAAGGGTCCGGAATATCTAAGGAGGGGTACAGCCCAAGTTTTTATTCCTTTGATGAGGTTTCTGCTAGAGAGTATGTCTCGAGTAGTTTTCTATTTCCCCTGAGATATTCTTTTTGAATTTTGTCTTTCATTTCCACTTGCTTGATGGAGCCAGCCTCCAAGATACCCAAGTATTTGCTGGTTTCATTTTCTCCGAGCTTTCTAATCTTGTCTTGATTTGGTAGTTCCATTCCGTCAGTCATATGTTGTTTGCCACTTTTCATTACTATCATAGCACATTTTTCTATGCCAAATTCCATTCCTATGTCCTGACTGTATATTCTAACGGCGTGTATGAGAGTTTCCAGTTCTTTTTCATTTTTTACAAATAGTTTGATGTCATCCATGAACATTAGATGATTGATCTTTTCTTGCGATCTGCTAAATTTGTACCCAGTTGTGCATTTTCTGATTATGTGGTTAAGTGACATCATGGCAATTATGAATAATAACGGTGATAGTGCATCTCCTTGAAAAACACCTCTTTGGATCTTTGTTTCAGCTAAGCTTCTTCCTCCACGCTCCAGGTTTTCATGGTTTTCTCGATAAAATTGATGACTTCATGCGATATTTTGTACATTTTGAGACAGTTTATTATCCAGCTTTGTGGGACCATATCATATACCTTTTTGTAGTCAATCCAGGCCATAGCTAGATTTTTCCGTCTAGTCTTGCTCTCGTTTAGGATGTGTTGATCTATGTAAAGTAATTCTGCTGTGCCTCTGGATCCTTTGCGGCATCCTTTCTGTCCTTCAGGGAGCAATCCACGGCTTGTTAGTGAGTAGTAAATCTCTTCTCTTATTTGTGCTGTTAATGTTTTCCACATTATTGGTAAACAGATTATTGGTCTGTAATTGTTTGGAGCAGTTCTTTTGCTTGGGTCCTTTTGGATCAATGTGGTCTTTCCTTTCGTTATCCAGTCAGGTACTTGTGCTCCTTGTAAGCATCTGTTCCTTTCTAATGCTAGTCTGCCGTGAATGGAGGTGAATATTTGAACCAGAAGCCATGTATTCTATCATGGCCAGGTGTTTTCCGGTTGGATATTTTTTTAGTGTCGTTTTGAGTAAATCAATGTGTATATCCGGTTAGGGCCCTCTTCAAGTCCTTCTAGTTCTCTTGTCATATTGTTTATCCATTCAGCCCTTTCGTTAAGTTTTTGGTTGCCATATTTTCGTCCAAAATCGTTCGGTTTCTTTGGCATCCGGTTGTTGGTATGTTTTCGTGTCTCCCCGCCCCAATTGCTGATAGAATTTTCTTTCGTTGTTTTGGAATGTTCCGTTTTGTCTGTATTGTTTTCTCATTTGTCGATATCTCTTTAATCTCCCTTCTTTCGCCAGTACTTTCTGGTTTATTTCCTCAAGTTGTACTGTTATTTTTTCTCATGTTGCCTTTTCCTTTCTGTTTCCGCATATTCCAGCGTCTTTCTTTTGTTTCACCATTTTTACCTGTTTTCGTAGGTTTTTATCTGCGTTTCCAGTCGAATTTCTCATTCTGGTTTTGACTTTTTTTTCCTTGCTCTTTAAGGAGATCCCAATTTTCTCACAAACTAATTTCGCCCTGCATAGATTAGTTCGTTTAACTCGGTTATATTATTAGTTGGTATATAAGGTAGGACTTGATTTATTTTATTCGTTTCTATCTTAAGTGTTCGCCATTCTGTGTTTCTTAATGATGGTAAAATAGTCTTTTCACTATTCATAATTCTCTTTACATTTTCTAGATTTAACTTTTGTTCTTGTGATAGTGTTTCTTTATGGTTGCTTCGCTCTGCGTTGTTTGGTAGTGTGGCGTTTCCGTTTTCCAAATTTGGCAGTTCATTTCTGTTTGGTTGTTTTTGTTTGACACCACCTGATGTGTCTGGTATTGAATCATAATTTTGTTTATGTGTTTTCTTATGTATTTCTAGCATTTCAAGGTCAGAAAACAAAACCTTCTTAATTTCGGTTCTAACTTGATCGGTAAGTATTTGGCTTGTTGTCTGAAAACTCGCACATTCTTGCCAGATCTCTGTCATTCTTTTTCTGTGTCCTCTTTATGAAGGGTTGCTCTTGAAATTGCATTGTAGTGCAAGTTGATTATCTTCCCCAGTCCACGTTTTGCGTTTAGGTTTTTGATCGTTGTGGTTACTTTCGTCGTTATTCATGTACATGAAAAAAGAAGAGCAGCCAACATTCGCAGGATGACGATTGGGTCTCCCATGTTGGCTATCAAGAGAACACCTGCCGATCGTGATACCCAAGCCTGTTGCCTGGGTCCCACGTTGTGTAATATTGTGATTTGACATTTTTATCATGTTTAGTATATTGTGGCTATACCAGACTCAGAGGTTGTTTATCATCTACGCGCCTGACACATATGTGACCAAGAACAGTCATGATGGTTGTACATGAAGAGCGGGCCACAAAAAGGTCGGGGGGAGATAAAAATGAGTATATTTATCACCCTAAGTTTTAGAATTAATTTTTATTTATTGCGGACTTTTTTCCTCATCTTGGTAGTTTTTGTGTTGTTTCTTCTTTCACTACGTTTCGGCCAAATTTCACCTCTGGCCTTCTTCAGGTGATTTACCGCGACCTCAGATAGGAATGCTGAGTCTTGTAACCGTATCCCCAGTAATTACTGCCTTCCATAGTTGTTGCCTATCGCATCACGTTTTTGACCAAGTAAACCTCTGGCCGGCTTGGGTAGGATTTGAAACCGCTATCTTCTGACAATGCTCACCTGAAAACCGTAGAGACTCAACTCCTCTATCCGCTGCCCCACGGGCCCCGAAGGGCGATCAAGGATGGATTTTTTGGTCTGATAAATCCTTATCTGGTCTTCCAGAGTCGGGTCCGTACCGAATTTTTGTACTTGTCTTTAATTGGAATCATTTTGAGATGAGGTTTCTTAATCTGAGAATTGATTTTTATTTATTGCGGACTTTTTTCTACCAAGATGAGGAAAAAAGTCCGCAATAAATAAAAATCAATTCTCAGATTAAGAAACCTTCTCTAACTATGGATAAAATAGTAAGGCAGTTTGGCTTTCTAACTTTTGATTGGCAACCAATTACGGAGAAGGAAAACTCTGAAATAAAAGCAAGATATGTGGATTCCTAATACCTACTTCAACTGCTTTGCGGTTTGGTTTTTTGTTTATTGGCATATCACCTTTCATTGATTATGCAATGCCAAAGTTATCTTTTAAAGAACTGCAATGATCATATCTAAATCATAGCTGGGGTGGGGAATAAAGGTGTTCATGCCTTTCCTAAGAATATTAACCCAAAAGTGACCGTCATAAAGGAACTAGAGTACGAACTCACTTACTTCGAGACCACAGTCCAGAACTTTAGCCATAACGTCATGAGGACTCACCAATTCCGTCTTGATTAGTCATTGAAAACAAAAGATAAGGGGAAATCACTATACCAAAATCTTGCCGCATCTGAGTGAAGGAAGAATTCAACAAGTGACTGGAGTCTGATAAGATTTTGCAACTTGTGCAGCTGCTGGTTTGTTTCGGAGCTTTCGTGCCATTAGAAGTCAACTATGGGATTCAAGATTGTGATGGTTTATGCAACCATCTTGGGTCAAATATAGAAAACAACTTATCAAAATAACCCTAGACGGATTGACATGCCGTAAAAATCAATCGATCAATCATTGTTCAAATCATTGGAGTTTCCTTATACATATTTACCAACCCCTCCGCTCGGAGTTTAACAGGTTTGAATTCAGAGTTTTCCTTCTCCTAGACTAGTTACCTCATCAAGGCTGAAGAACCCAGTCAGTCCAACTATTTACCCATAGCCGGAGGGAGAATAATTGGATTCATACCTTTCCCGAGCGTATTAGTGCTATGTGAAATGCAATCAGTCTCGTCCAGGATTTGAACTCGTGTCACCGTGTCCATTTCCAACGACGATAACCATTACATTATATTCCTTATATGTCATTCATTGATCAAGGAAACAATTGAAATATTTACTATTTTTTTAAATGTTCATATCTATGTTGATATAAGCATTTTTATGCAATTTGGTGCTTTATATGAACGTTTACAGACAATTTATAAGTCTTTCCTTCTAGCTGATCTTAGAGTCAACGATGAAAGGTAGATTCAAGATGCTCTAAGGTCTACTCATTATTAATTCGAGTCAGCCAGAACTGTTCGATTTTCATCTACAACATCTTTCGATGAAATGCCCGTTTTCATTACAGTGCTGGTATATATTCATCATCACGTTTATCAATGTAAAACATGACTCTCACCTAACGTGCATGTCACAAAAGAATGAATCGGTAAAATGATATTTCATATCTCCTTTAACTTAACAGTTCCGAATATCTCGCCGTAATAACAGCTCTTTCGTTGTACTCTTAAGAATAAGTCAGCACAAGACGACTCCTAAATTTCCAACGCGAAACATTTTAAATCTAGAGCTTCCAAAATTCCTGACGGATGTAAACCATCTTCTCCACTCCCACGATCGTTCAAGTTTTTTTTAAATAAAGACAGCAGCGGAGCAGTTGCTTCAAGCCAATAGTGAGGCAACCCGCAACAGATGGAGATTAGAGGGAACGTAGAAGACGGGAGAAAAATAGAGCCAGTGTGAGAACCTTATTGCAAATGCAATTATGAAAGCACACACAATATATATATATGATTTTAAACAGATCTCTACATTTATGAATATAATTCTCGAGAACCTACTCACACATGGGTGTGTGTGTCTGTCTGTGCACGCGCACTAAAGAAAAGTATTAAATTCTTACATGTAGATACATGTACGACTTGAACCTCTTTTATTAATTGTCACTTTTTAGATTTTATTTTTGTTGGTCTTGATGTTAGAACATAATTTTCTCATTATTTGTTCTTTTTCTCACCTCCTTTTCTTACATAACTCTACAAATAATCATCCTCACTTACTCTCTATTTATGAACGATAACGGTAATCATTCTCAAAAGTAATTTCCTCTTACTGTTATAAACATTATTATAAATTCTATTTTCGGTTTTAAATCAGCTGTAAAAATATGCTACTTATCGTATGTGTGCGTCTTTCAGGGACTGAAACAGAGATCTTTTACAGTTGGAAATTGTAAGCGTACAAGTTGGCCCAGGCCTAGCCTTGGCCAATTATTTACTCACTTTTTTTTAAAGATTTTTTCTATAGGATTTTCTTTCTTTTTATGTATTCATTTCTTTTTTACATGATTTTCTTTCTTTTTAAGATTTTTCATTTTTATTTCTTAACTTCTTTTGGGGAATTTTCTTTATTTGTAGAATTTTCTTTCTTTTTAAGATTTTCTTCCTTTTCATGATTTTATTTCTTTTGCGGATTTTCCTTATTTGTAGAATTTTTTAAAATCTTTTCATGGTTTTCTTCATTTTTAAGATTTTCGTTCTTTTTATTTTTCCTAAAAAAATTCATTTTTTTTTTAAATTTCTTTCTTTTTATGTTTTTCCTTCTTTTACGCTTTTCTTTATTTTTCTTCTTAGGATTTTCATTTTTTATGTTTTCCTTTCTTTTTAGGATGTTCTTTCTTTTCTGTGTTTTCTGTGTTTTTCTTTTCTTTTCTGTTTTTCTTTCTTTTTTATATTTTCTTCCTTTTATGATTGTCTTTCTTTTCATTTTTTGTTTTTAATCACTTGATCTTTCATTCTCGTTTGTGATTTCGCCACATTTCCTTCTTTAATTTTGTTTACATTTCTCTATATCTCCTTTTATTGTTTTATATATATATATATATATATTCAGTTTATTTTTTTGTCTTCCATTTTCCTGTCGAAAATTTCTTTCAACATAACAAATTTTTTGTCTACTTGTACATTTTTTCCTTTTTTTTCTCCTTTATTTCATGTTTCCTTTGTTTTAATGTTGTTTCTTTCTTTCTTTCTTTCTCCTTTTTATACTTGTTTACTTTTCTCGTATCTCTACTTTTCATCATTTCTTACCTTTATTCTACATTCGTATTTCTTTCTTTCTTTCTTTCTTTCTTTCTTTCTATCTTTCTTTCTTTCTTTCTTTCTCTTTTTCTTTCTTTCTTTATTCATTTATTTATCTTCTTTTTTCAAAAAATAATCTTACTTGTTTTTTTTCCCTTGCACTGCCAAAGCGTGAGATATTACATGGCCTCGACACAAGAAAGAAAGGAAAAGCAAATATTTGTAAAACTGAACTCGCCCTTTATATATATATATATATATATATATGCACACACACACATATATATATATATATATATATATATATTTATTTATTTTATGGTTAACAGCAGACGCCGTGTAAGCAATTCTAAATTCATTTATTTTAGAAACTTATTTTCATTTCTCCTGTGTCTCTCCATCGCAGGGAAGTCCTTGTGATATGGTGGCTAACTTGTTGGACTGTGACGTCTTAGTAAACGAGTTCGAACTCCAATCGTGCAATTATGTTCACTTTCAGGCTAATACCATTGGAAAAGCTATGATACCCCATATTCCTCCAACTGCGTAGGATTAAATAGCGTTATTGCTGCTTTTCAACACAGATGGCTTTGGTATAAAATAATACACGAAGGTTGATATGCCTTTAAACAAAGAAATCGAAAACTTACTCTCCATCGCATGGCCATCTATTTTTTCCTTTTCGTTTCAATTTTTGGTCTTAGTCCTCTGATGCAGTGCATCATGATCAAAGCGTATAGACGGTACGGATTCATTGAACTCTCTCTCTCTCTCTCTCTCTCTCTCTCTGAACTGAACTGAACTGAAATTAAGTTTGTTAAAAGGACCACGAAGAAGGGGAAAAAATATTTGACGAAAGGGAAAGAAAGTGAGGAGATAGATTCGCTATTATTTCCGTTATCTAAACACACATTGCACAGATATGTAATTATTTGTCAAAGATTTGCAGGATCTCCCATGAACTTGGCCCTCCTCAACTTGTGATTTCTTTCTTTTGTATTTTTTTAACACGTTTGGGACAAAGGAGATTTATCATCAAACTGATAACACAACGTTCAAATCTATCAGTGCGTGGAACGGATACACACACACACACACACACACACACACACACACACACACACACACACACACACACACACATATATATATATATATATATGCATGTATATATATATATATATATATATATATATATATATATATACACTCACACATATATAACTAATTGTATTCACACACACATAAATATACATATTTATATAGATAGATAGATAGATAGATAGATAGATATCCGGGCAGTATATAAAGTTGGAAATAATCGCAAGAAATATAAATACCGTGCTTTAATGTCTATTTATACGTATATTTTATTTTATATATATATATATATATACATATGCGTATGTGTGTGTATTTACCCACCCCTCTGCATGAGCAGGATGGGACATAAGGTCAATTCTTAGCGGAGTTTAATAGACTTCAGGGTTTTCCTTCTCTTAGACCGGTTACTATACCAATGTTAAATAGCCTCGTCTGTCCTACTTTTTACCCATGGCTGGAGGGAGAATAATTAGATTCATACCTTTCCCAAGGATATTATCACTATGTGAAATGCAAACAGTCTCGCCCAGAATTTCAACTCGTGTCACCGTGTCCATTTCCCACGACAGTATCCATTACACCACGAACGCCTCGGTGTGTGTGTGTGTGTGTGTGTGTGTGTGTGTGTGTGTGTGTGTGTGTGTGTGTGTGTGTGTGTGTGTGTGTGTGTGTGTGTGTTTCAATGATAGCATCAATTTGAGCGTCTATTTTATTGTAGTCAAATGCTGTCATATATTCCTTTTTAAATTCATTTAGTATTGGAGTTTTTATATATATATCTGCTTCATCGCTTTATGAGTACATCCGTACTTGTATCTATTTGTACACTCACACAAAGAAAAAACAGTTTTCCAGATAGATATACAATTTCGTGTATTTCTGTCTGTGTGCTGTGAACACATACGCATATTGCATGAATAGGAAACCACCTATCAAAATAGCTATGTGACTTTCTAGAAAAGAATGTTGTTATAAAATATTTCGCAAAAAATAGCTTCGCCTTTTACATATAAGAATATCCTGTACCGAAAAGTGAAAATAGGCCTTGAATGTTTCTCGCTGTCTTTGGGTACCGTAATTCACGCTCACAGTGAAAGAGTTAGAAGTTATACAAGGAAGACGAAACCAGTATGAGATAAATAGAAAAAATTATTCTCGACTTATGTACCATGTTAGCTATCATCGCATAATGTAATTTGGTTGTAACGTCTATCGTTTTGATTGCTGATGTTGCTTTTTCTTGCATACTATTCGATGTCGCTTTAAAGTCTTGTTGCTGCTTAGACATCGTTTTGACATCTCTTTGAAGGCTACTACTTCGTTGCAGCAGTTTAAAGTTTCTCTGAAAGGACTTCTACCAGAATCTATTTGGGGTGTCCTCGTGGTGTAATGGTTAAAGCAATGGACTGCGGAATCGTAGTACGCGAGTTCGTACTCCAGTCACGCTATCACGTTCACTTTCGGACAAATACCCTTGGGAAAGGTATGAACCCCCTTATCCTCCCAGCTATGGGTTAAATAGTACCACTACTGTTCTTCTAGGAGAATGACTTTGCCATTAAATAACCTAAAAAGAGTTGATATGCCATTAAACAAAGAAACCAAACCAAAATCTATTTCCTTCTGGCGGCTGAGACAAATCAGGTTCCAGTTCTGAAGATCCGGGATATATGGAGTACCTCTTCATTGCCATTACTCCTAGTTCCACTCTGATCCGAAGTGGTATTACCCGTTAAGATCCCATTTGCGGGTCAAATTGATCTGTTTAAAAAATCATATTTACCCAACCCCTCCGCTCGGGCAAGATATGACACAAGGTCAATTTTTAAGCGAAGATAACAGGTTTGAATTCAGAGTTTTCCTTCTCCTAGACTAGTTGCCTCACCAAAGATGAAGAACCTAGTCTGTCCTACTATTTACCCATTGCTGGAGGGAGAATAATTGGATTCATACCTTTCCCAAGGGTATTAGTGCTATGTGAAATGCAATCAGTCTCGTCCAGGATTTGAACTCGTGTCACCGTGTCCATTTCCTACGACGATAACCATTACACCACGGGCACCTCCAATCTGTTTAAAAAATTATTTGTATTCGATAGGACCATGTGCAAAAAAAAAAGAAAAAAATCTTAAGAAGCAGCGATCTAAAAAATGTAAATATAAACGCGATTGCCTAACCTATTAAAGATAAAATAACCCAGGACGTGTTAATATGGCGTTAAAATCAATCAATCATTTATTCGACTGTCAATGTGTATAGACATCGAACCACTTGTTTCAGCCAGTATCTATATATCTATACGAATAGTGAAGATTTATTTGTGAGCCTGTGTTTGCGTGAGGACATTCTTAGTTAAAATCGTTGCATAATGTTTACGAAGATTGTTTTATGCAAAATCTTTGTGTAAATGGGTGTAAATTCTGTCGAGACTTGAACGTTATAATCAACTGAAAAAGAAAAGGAATCAGAGAATTACATATAAACATTCATGGGCATCCTCACAAGTGTGTGTGTGTGCACGAGAAAAGTTTCAGTAAGCATTTTAAGTGAACAAATATTTTTATGTAGGTTGATATAAACCGGGATAATTTACTATTTGATTGACTGAATTTCACGGCATGTCAACCCGTCTAGGCTTAGTGGTTAGGGAATCGTGTTTGTATTTATATTTCTATGTAGTTGTTTGTTTTTTTTTTAAGAATTCTTCTTTTTTTCTTTGTTTTTCCCCATGGTCATATTGAATATGAATAGTTTTTTATCTGTTCAATTTGACCCATAGATTGGAATCTAACAGATAGTACTACTCCGTCGGAGTGGACCTGGGAGAAATGGCAGTGGTACTATTTACCAACCCCTCCGCTCGGGCAGGATATGACACAAGGTCAATTTTTAAGCGGAGTTTAACAGGTTTGAATTCAGAGTTTTCCTTCTCCTAGACTAGTTGCCTAACCAAGGCTGAAGAACCTAGTCTGTCCTACTATTTACCCATAGCTGAAGGGAGAATAATTGGATTCATACCTTTCCCAAGGGTATTAGTGCTATGTGAAATGCAATCAGTCTCGTCCAGGATTTGAACTCGTGTCGCCGTGTCCATTTCCTACGACGATAACGACTACACCACGGGCACCTCCAAATGGCAGTGGTACTCTATACTTCCCAGAGCTCAAGAACTGGAGCCTTGCAATCAGCAAAATATCATGCCAAGAACGCCCCTTTTTTGGTGGGTGTCTTACCCCTCTACATGGCATACAGTCAGCGTATTCTAAGTCTTATTGACCCGGTAGGGACCGAGGTAGATTAATATGAAAAAGTTGAGATTGATCAGGAGTGGGAAAATATTTTGGTAGGAGGGCCACATCACTGGGTTATGAATTATCAAAAGGCTGCATCCTTTGGAATAAAAAGAATTCAGTCTTGATTCAAATGTAAGCGTTTATATATATATATTTTAGAGGCTCCCGCAGGTCTCACAAAACAGTGTAACGGACAACATTCCCCAAATCTCCAGGATTGTATCCTCACCATCAGATGGTTTAGTGTCATATACAGAAAACTCGTTGGGCAGAAGAGTCTTTCCTCTCTACAGAGAAACAGTCTGCGTATTCTACTGGCCTAGCCGACTGGGCTGTGCTACTATTGTCAGAAAGCGATTATACATGAAACTAGGGAAACAAGCGTACAAGACAGGATGTTTTTAAAATGAATTAATGACTGTTCGATTAATGTATGCATGATACCACCGTCATAATTCATGCACGTTTACGAAGTCTTTTTAGTTATCTAGAATAAGTCTTTTGTTCAATGAATAGTGACATAGTATGTCACTATGTACCAGGGGGGGTCACCGTGGTGTAATGGTTAAAGCACTGGGCTATAGAATCGTAGTACGTGAGTTCGAACTCCAGCCGCACTATTACGTTCACTTTCTGACAAATACCCTTGGGAAAAGTATGAATCCTCTTATCCTCCCATCTATGGGTCAAATTGTACCACTACTGTCCTTCTGAAAAGATGGATTTGGCATTAAATAACCCAAGAAGGTTGATATGTCATTAGATAAGAAACAAACGCACCATGAACAAATACAGTGTAAACGTCAATCTGAATCTATGTATATGGTGGCATACGTTTCTATTTGAACAAAAGAGTAAGAAATTGTTTTTAGAGGTAAATGTTAAGCAGGTAATTGTCTCATTTGGTATACACGTAGGTTGTTAGAGAATATAAATTCTAAGTAAGGGCACCTCTGGTTGTGTAACGGTTAGCAAGTTTGACTAGCAAACCTACACGAGTGAGTTCGTTTCTCATTGGGTGCCCATTTCATTCGGCCTTGTGCCACATCGAAGCAAAGAGCTTTGTAAATTACTATTAATTCTGAGTAACATATCCACGCCACAGAGAAATCTGTGATTCGGTTTGCTTAAAGATGTTAATAAATACATATTTTGGGTTGAAAGAGGTATATGAGTATTGTGTAAATATGCTGACTGTATCTCCTGCGGAGGAGAAAGACCCCCCCACTAAAAAGGGGTATCCTGGGTGTGATACAAAACTGCAACTGATGGTGAGGGTCCCGTTCTGGAGATCTTGGAAGAGTGTAGTCACTCTTTCATTGTCATTACTCTAACCCGAATGGGTATTGCCTGTTAAGGTCCCGTATGTGGGGGGGGGGGTAAAATAGATCTGTTTAGAAACTATTCATATTTGATATGACCATGTGCAATTTTTTTTAATCTTAATAAACAGCTACATAGAAAATTTAAATATGAACGTAGAATGAACGCGACTGTCTGATTTTTTGACATAAAATAACCCTATGTGGGTTGATATGCCATTAGAATCAACCAGAAGGTGATTAAAAGTACTTGAACATGATTTTTTTTCAATGAATGCATCAATATAAATGATGCAGTCGATAGGAACTGAAGGCTCCCTTTTCAATAGCTACTACACTGAGGTGTAGGGAAGGGCGCAACTCCTTTCCTTAGATTGCTCCACTTTACCATTGATCCATATCTTATAATGGGGAGTGTTAAACAAGGAGGCATCAAATACCATTTCTGAGTCTTTGATATGACTCAACTTGGGATTGAACCCTGGTCTCCCGGGCCTTTAGCGAACATCGTAACTGCTTGGTCAAAGTACCAGGTAGAGGAATGGGAAGAGATAGAAAAGAGTAATAAATGAGTTCGTGAACGTGTGTGTGTGTGTGTGTACAAAAATTTCGATTATTCAAATATAGGTATTCCATATCATTCAGCCCTCCATTCTTTTTGTCAGTGAATAAAAGCCTTTGTACATCAATCTAATATAAACGCAGCTTGAGTCAATGAAACTTACTTCCTATTCTTTTTCATTGTGAAAACCTTTCTTCCGACAATTTGATATTGTTATCTTTTACAAAAAAAAAAAAAGAAAAGAAAAAAAAA